>VYZM01008028.1:0-28375 GCA_013398915.1 Dromas ardeola
TTGCACAGGTTATCCATGAATGTAAAACATACGCCATAATCAAGCAAGCCAAGGGACGAAAGCCTTTTTGGTATTGAAGACGGTGACTGAAACATCAATATGGGGAAGCCTGGCAGATTGATTACATTACACTACCACGAACCTGCCATAGCAAGCACCAAGCGCTTACAATGGTGGAAGCAACTGGTTGTAAAGATACCCATGCCACTGCCCGAAATACTATCTTAGGCCTTGAAAAGCAAGTTTTATGGTGACACAGCACCTCTGAAAGAATTGAATCAGACAACGGGACTCATTTCCAAAACAACCTGATAGACACCTGGGCCAAGGAGCATGCCATTGACTGGGAGTATCACATCCCCTATCAAGCACCAGCCTCTGGCAAAACTGAATGATACAATGGACTGCTAAAAAGTCCACTGAGAGCAATGGGTGCTGGGACATTCAAGCACTGGGGTACCTATTTAGCAGAAGCCACTTGGCTAATTAGCACTAGAGAATCTGCTAGCTGACCTGGACCTGCCCAGTCAAAATCCCTGCATGCTGTGGAAGGAGATACGATCCCTGTAGTACATATAAGGAGCTATTTGGGGAAAAGAATGGATATTCCTTCCTCAGGAAACGGTAATGCTATTCATGGGATTGTTTTTGCTCAAGGATCTGGGGGCACTTGTTGGGTAATGCAGAAGAATGGGGGACTCAAGGTGATTTAATCGTGGGTGAAAATAACACATGATTTCAGTTGTATGATAGCGGTTTTACATGATGCTGTGTGTCACCACTGCTGCGACTGCCATACATCAAAGATATTATAGCAGGAACCTCTCGNGCTGGGGATACAGAGGATCTAAAGCTTGTTACACTCCAACTGAAAAAGAAATATTAGCAGCATATGAAGGACTTTGAGCCACTTCAGAAGTAGCTGGTACCAAAGCACAGCTCCTTTTGGCACCTCAAGTGCCTGTGCTGGGCTAGATGTTCAAAGGGAGGGTTCCCTCTACACATCGTGCAACTGGGGCTACATGGAGTAAGTGGGTCGTGCTGATCACACAGCGGGCTTGAATGGGAAACCTCGACTGCCCAGGAATTGTGGAAGTGATCATGAACTGGCCAGAGGGCCAAAACTTCACAGAGTCACCAAAGGAGGTGACTCGTGCTGAAGAGGCCCCACTGTATAATAAATTACCAGAAAATGAAAAGGAATATGCGTCCGTTTACAGATGGATCCCGTCGTATTGTGGGAAAACATTGCAGGTGGAAAACTGCTGTGTGGAGTCCTACGCCACAAGTTGCAGAAATTGCTGAAGGAAAAGGTGAATCGAGTCAGTTTGCAGAAGTGAAAGCCATCCAGCTGGCTTTAGATATTGCTTGTTGAGAAAAATGGCCAGTACTTCACCTCTATACTGACTCATGGATGGCGGCAAATGCTCTGTGGGGGTGGTTACAGCAATGGAAGCAGAGCAACTGGCAGCAGAGAGGCAAAAAGGCAAACACATCTGGCCTGCTGAATTATGGCAAGATATTGCTGTATTACCCAAGAGTCGTGCCACTGAAGAACACTGAAACAATGAGCAGGTGGATCAGGCTGCTAAAATTGAAGTGGCTCAGGTGGATCTGGACTTGGGAACATAAGGGTGAGCTATTTATAGCTTGATGGGCCTGCAACACATCAGGACATTTAGGAAGGGGTGCAACATACAAATGGGCTTGTGATCAAGGGTTGGACTTGACCATTGATGCCATTGCACAGGTTATCCATGAATGTAAAACATACGCCATAATCAAGCAAGCCAAGGGACGAAAGCCTTTTTGGTATTGAAGACGGTGACTGAAACATCAATATGGGGAAGCCTGGCAGATTGATTACATTACACTACCACGAACCTGCCATAGCAAGCACCAAGAGCTTACAATGGTGGAAGCAACTGGTTGTAAAGATACCCATGCCACTGCCCGAAATACTATCTTAGGCCTTGAAAAGCAAGTTTTATGGTGACGCAGCACCTCTGAAAGAATTGAATCAGACAACGGGACTCATTTCCAAAACAACCTGATAGACACCTGGGCCAAGGAGCATGCCATTGACTGGGAGTATCACATCCCCTATCAAGCACCAGCCTCTGGCAAAACTGAATGATACAATGGACTGCTAAAAAGTCCACTGAGAGCAATGGGTGCTGGNCTGGTTGTAAAGATACCCATGCCACTGCCCGAAATACTATCTTAGGCCTTGAAAAGCAAGTTTTATGGTGACACAGCACCTCTGAAAGAATTGAATCAGACAACGGGACTCATTTCCAAAACAACCTGATAGACACCTGGGCCAAGGAGCATGCCATTGACTGGGAGTATCACATCCCCTATCAAGCACCAGCCTCTGGCAAAACTGAATGATACAATGGACTGCTAAAAAGTCCACTGAGAGCAATGGGTGCTGGGACATTCAAGCACTGGGGTACCTATTTAGCAGAAGCCACTTGGCTAATTAGCACTAGAGAATCTGCTAGCTGACCTGGACCTGCCCAGTCAAAATCCCTGCATGCTGTGGAAGGAGATACGATCCCTGTAGTACATATAAGGAGCTATTTGGGGAAAAGAATGGATATTCCTTCCTCAGGAAACGGTAATGCTATTCATGGGATTGTTTTTGCTCAAGGATCTGGGGGCACTTGTTGGGTAATGCAGAAGAATGGGGGACTCAAGGTGATTTAATCGTGGGTGAAAATAACACATGATTTCAGTTGTATGATAGCGGTTTTACATGATGCTGTGTGTCACCACTGCTGCGACTGCCATACATCAAAGATATTATAGCAGGAACCTCTCGCTGATAGCCAAGCTAGAGGCAGGAGGAGGAATTCATTGCAATGTTAAAACTTAAGGCCCCCACCCCTAGGGACCAGAGGTGGGGGGTGGGTAACGTAAAGGGTACACCTTTTACATTGTTGTAAGCCATTGTTTGAGTTGCCTGTTGGAGGAATTACTATAGCAGGAACCACCTGAACCAGTGGATGACAAGCCTTAGAAGAAGCAGTGCACCCAATCTGATCTGGCTTTGGTGCCCAGTAACTCCATGCAACACACCATCTGTCCTGTCCTGAGCATCCACCATAACAGATGGAATACGAAGTCATGGACTAAATGAACTCAATGGACATTTTGTGGACATTTTATGGACATTTTATAGGGGTGGTCCATAGACTAAGGGAATGATATCTGTGTATAATATCAAAGGATGGGAAGCGGGTGGTGATTAATAAGGATGTATTGGATGGTGTGGGACCTGAGCATGACGTAAATGGTATGGAATAAGGGGTGGAAAATGTGCTGGTTTTGGCCGGAATAGGTTAATTTTCTTCACAGTAGCTGATAAGGGGATACGTTTAGGATTTGTGCTGGAAAGAGTGTTGATAATAGAGGAATGTTTTAGTTATTGCTGAGCAGTGCTTGCACAGAGCCAAGGCCCTTTCTGCTCCTCATACCACCCCACCAGCGAGTAGGCTGGGGGTGCACAGGAAGCTAGGAGGGGACACAGATGGGACAGCTGACCCCAACTGGCCAAAGGGATATTCCATACCATGTGACATCATGCTCAGCAATAACACTAGGGAGGAGGCTGGCTGGGGGTCTGCTGCTCGGGGGCTGGCTGGGCATCGGTCAGTTGGTGTTGAGCAATTGTTTTCATTTGCATCGCTTGTCTTTCTTAGGTATTATTTTTCTCTTTTTGTTATTTTAAAAATTTTTATTATTTTCCTTTTCATTACCTATTATATTATTATTATTATTATTATTATACTATTTCAATTATTACACTGTTTTTATCTCAACCCATGAGTTTTCTCACTGTTACCCCTCCAATTCTCACCCCCCATCTCGCTGAGCGGGCATGAGTGAGCAGCTATGTGATGTTTAGTTGCTGGCTGGGATTAAACCATGACACTTTGCCATAGATCCAACGCTGTGGGAAAACAGGAATAAGCCCCAGCAGTGGCTTTAACTGTCTATGCTAACCTGCAGCTGCCAGAGAGCCTGCAGAAAATTTCACTCCAGCATCAGTAGCTCCTATCCCAAGAGACACTGCAGTCCTCCAGCTTTCTTACCTAGCTCTATCTGAACTGACATTACTCCGTGCTAGACCCTCTGTGCTGGTAATATCCAGGAGGACTTTATTAATGACTGAAAATGTCATTTATTCCTGCAAGGGAGAACCACCAATGGCTACACAGAGGTGCCTTTGATGCCTTCAAGCCAAAAACCAAGGCAGCTTCCTGCCATGGCGTTACAGTACGTGAGGTGTCCCTGTCCCTGTACCACTAATAAGTTAAAGGGAGAAAACTCTGCACAGTAGGGCTGCTCTGAAGAAAAGTGCTTTCACCACTGAAAGTTACTGTTCCTCGGGAAACAAAGCCAGTAGGAGCGTGGTTGGTAAAGGTCACCTGAAGCTCCCAATAATAGCATTCTTGAGAGAGTGGGAACTGGGAAAGAAATGGGTGGCAGGAGCCCGTCTCAATTTGAAGAGCTTCACCGTATCAGTATTACCCAGAGAATTCCCCCTAATTTTCCAGTATTGCTCAGCTACTGCAGCATGACACTGACGTTGCTGGAATAAGTCTAAAAGACCAGAACTCTGTCCCTGGTTTTCTGAAGCTTGCAAATGAAGTTGCACCGTCCCCGTTCTGAAACTCACTTTGTAGTACTTCGGCATACCTTCTACTATCTAGATACTCTTGCTCCATCTAGTGTGTAAATTTATTGCTTATCCTGGCTGTGGAGAGGGCCTGGGGAAAAGTACATAATTTATGAATTTGACCTATGCAAAGATGGGAATTACCCAGGAAGATTCTAGGTTTCATTTTTGTTGGAAGAATAAGAATGACAGTGATTTTCAACTGCTCATTGACATGTCTTTTAAATTCTTTTGAAAAGACTTGAGGGTTTTTTTAATGAACTTTCCCATGAAAATCTGTTTGTGTGGATTTACTTGTTCTGTGAATCAAATGGGGCGGGGAAAGAGATAAAATGAACAAAGTTGGTTTAAGTACTTTGACTGTATGTGTTACAACCCATCTTTACTGTTCTTCTTCAGCAGCCAAAACGCATTCCTCTTTTATAAAAGAAGGAACACAAGGGCACCAGCTCACAGATCTTTAGTGCAATAAAACCATCTCTGAGGCCTGTGTGAGGGGCCGCATCCTGCTGGGCACTGATGAGAGAAGAGCAGGGACAGGGCATGGTGGCACAGAGATGCTCAGGACCCTCTCTGGTGCCTGCTGAACCCCTGTTAAGATCAGAGGCGTCAGGATTTGCCCCCTCTTTCTTCTGTCCTGCCTTGTCTTTTTTCTTCTGAGACCATCTTGCCTAACCCTTGACAGACACATCTCATGCCGTTTTCCCCCTTTTTCCCTTTCTCCTTCCAAAAGACATCCATTAAAACTGTGAGTGGAAAGCAGAAAGAAGGGGGGGAAAAAAGGGGCCGTGGCATTTTTTCTAAGAATTTGGTTTTGGTCTCCTGTTTGATAGTCATGGAAGAAAACTGCTCTTTTCAACAGGCTGTGGGTGAGACCCAGTGGTCCGGCAGGCTCCTTTGGTGCACCCCACAGCCTGACCTGCACCAGGCACCATCTTCACCCTGCTGCTTTCTCTGCGGCCCGGTTTGTGCCTCACAGTCCTGCCAGGTGTCGTAGCCTTCTCTCTCTGTCCCCATCATCCTGGCTGTGGCTGGTGGCCACGGCCAGTGAGGTGGCCTGCCTGGCAGGGTATCCAAAACTGCTGCCGGGCTCACCCTCCATCACCTCTTGCCCGAGCCCCCTGGCCATGCATGACCAGGCTGGAAGCAGCACGACCGAGACCCGTTTGCTCTGTCTGAGCATGCATGTGGTTTATGGAGTGGTGACAACGTGATGTGCATATTTCAACCAGATGTGATGGCTATGTAGCATGGTAGCAGCAGGGACACTTGACTGCACAGTAAGTGCCATTTTCTTTGGGTAGAATTTTCCTAATTTTATTTGAAAACTCCTGTTATTACTTCTGAGTTTGGTTAAGCTCATGTAATAGATATTTATACACCATATATTAAAAAATATATATATATTCTGAAAACATGTAAGCTGAATACATGGGCTTCCATGGCTAACAGGATTTTCTGCTTTTAAGTGAAAACAGTTTGTTATTTTGAAAAAGGATTTAATAAGGAAAGTTCCCTTCCCCCACCAAAAACCCCATAAAAAGATGTTAGTACTACTTTGTGCCTGTTAAGGCCAAAGTTATACAGGACTTAGAGAGACTGTCACAATGCCTTTGCATGGCCTTGGCTGCCTTGTTTATTGGTCCAGCATTAAATGCCAGAGTAACAGTGAGCAACTCATATAGCCATGATCCAGTTGTTCCCTCTATATAGTGCTCTGTGCTGTTAAATATCGTTGGTATAATTCTTTTGCATAGTACTGTTTTAATGTTTTCTTGAACGATAAGATGTTATTTTTATAAATTCTGGGGTGCAAGGGTTGGAAACAATGGTAAAGGAAGTCTGTTCCCATATTTACCTTCCCCAGCACAAAATGTGGCACTGGGAGCCTGCCTGGTGTTAAGTCTGATGGCTTTACTGGTCCACTGTCAGCCTGAAGGAGTCTCAGGACCACGCTGAAGGAAATATATCGGTCCAGTACATTGTGCTGTGTGTCTATCATGTCTATCACTATCGACTGTAACTGGGTGCTAAATTCTTGCTTTTCTGGAAAGATAAAAAGCCAAGATCTTGACAGCGAATGCTGAGTAATGCCCAGGTGATATTTGCTGCGGTGTTTGTCCTGGAGTCCTATCTTAGCCAAATTTCAGGTCAGTCAGTTGGTTTGTCTTACCATACAGCTTTAGACTGACAGCGCTTCTTGGCTTCTTCTATTTTAAATAGTTATTTTTATTATTACTAGCCATTAGATTGCTTCACTGCTCTATGTATGAGCTGGCTCAGTTCATTTGTGAGTGGTACAGTATCTATGGACATCACATTGGAGGTAAAGGAGATCATTACTTATCATTTCTAAGGATCATAGCTTTTTCACTTACTTCTGAGGCTTGGTGGCCTTGCATGACCTTCACAGCTCACAGTGAAAATGTCATGTTCTCATTGTACGTTTCCCTAGGTTGTATGAGCCTGACTCAGAGATTTCTACATTCTTACCTATGGACTGTCATGAACCTTGTCGTCTTCAATGCTGTCATCAAAAACTTCAGATTTGCACATCTGATCTAGTGAGCAGAATAACATTTGCAGGTAAAAAGAACAAAACCCAGAAATCTGCCTAAGGGAAATCAGAAATATGGTCAGGATCTGCCTTCCTGAGCTAAGGAATCAGTACAGAAAGGCAGAGGGAAGGAACACAGATAGGGGAAACTTCTGATTTAATTAGAAATTGTAGAAATCTGACAATCGAGTATTATTTTTCCTATGAGGCAAAAGTACATGCGTTCAGAGGGCAAAAGACAGGCAGCATGAGACAAAGTGGCTGACCGTTGATTTTTTTCACCCCGTGGAAGAGTAATGGATTCACTTTGGTGAAAAACAGCAAGGAGAAGTCTTCAAAATATCTGACCACCAGAGCCTTCTGCTGAAGTACTAGAGCTGGTGGGAACCCTGTGAAGATCTGTGCCGTTTGTGATCAGTGCTGCTCCTCATAGGGTCTCTAATTGTTGCCATGGGGTTCAGACAAAGGTCAAAGATGCTCTCACTGTATTAAGGGAACGGGACAATAGGACTGGACTCAGAACTGCTTTTAAAAGACAGAAAACTGTCCTGGGAGCTTTTGGTATTTAATTCATCAGTTTACCTAACAGATAACCAGGCATTTCCTGTCGTGAACAAGACTAAAGGCTTTTAGCTGTGCCTGGGAAATTGTGGGTGAATTAAAGAAGCTCAAGTGCTTCCTTGACAGAAGTAATGAGAAAGATGGATTACAAGAAAAGGATAGTGAATTTACAGAGTTCCTGTGGAGAAGAAAGCAAGATGTTACAGTGGGGTGGCAGCTACTGAGCAGACGTTTGGGATGGCTAATGTACAAGAGAGCAAGTAATTTGTCAAAGGCAAAAGAGAATCTCTGTCGAGCTTTTTAAAACATACCATAGTTTCCTGAAGTAAAAACGAACCAGTCATCTGACCAGTTTTTTGAATCTCTGGTCCTTTGAAGGTTTTATGTTGGAGGACATTCACTTCCCTTGAACTCTTTTGTATGTGAATGTGGTCAGATGAACCTGGAATCTAACCTACCCTGTGGACCACTCGAGACCATTTTAGCTGGTAATTTGACCTGAAAATGAAGTGCCAAGACAGCATCTAAGGAGACTGTTCATATGGTGTCCTTCGCGTGGACTAAGCTAGATGTATCATATATGTAGGGCAAGTACCAAAAAGAATTCAGGGACAATAGGCCAGATGTTCTGAAGTGCAAGTCCCACTGAAAATCTAGCAGCAGCTTGGGAGCTCTGCATCTCTTTTGCTGACTGGAGTCCTGTTGTGGGGGAATGGGAATTGGGGCTAAGATTCCTCTTGTCATAAAATGTCTAAGGGGATCTTTTAGTGGACCACAAGCTTTAATCTCATGTGAAGGACCTGATCTCTAGCCACAGGATGCTCTTTGAATTTCTGATCCAGATTGTCTGGGGAATCATTGCCACCGGGTCTGCCAGTGCTTGGGTTTCTTCTGGGATACCTTTCAGCAGGGCTCTGTCCTGCTCTCGCTGACCTTGGCTGATCTGATTGAGTCACAGCCCAAATTGTCCACAGCAAATCGGTAGTTGGCAGGACCCAGTTTAGTTCAGATTATGCTTTAAGAAAAAAAAGAAGAAAAACCCCCAGGTACTTTGCTTTTCTGTTTTAGTATCCTTAACTTCCATTTTAGGAAAAAAAATATATCATGGAATCACGGAATCACAGAATTTCAGAGTTGGAAGGGACCTCTAGAGATCATCTAGTCCAACTCCCCTGCCAAAGCAGGATTGCCTAGAGCACATTACTCAGGACTGCATCCAGGCGGGTCTTGAAAGTCTCCAGAGAAGGGGACTCCACTGCCTCCCTGGGCAGCCTGTTCCAGTGCTCTGCCACCCTCACCGTAAAGAAGTTTTTCCTCATGTTTGATCGGAACTTCCTATGTATCTAAAGACTTTCCCCTGCAATTTCAATGGCACTTTATGGAGTCCAATACACTCAGTCGCTGAAAGGCCAAAAGATGCGTTAAATTGAGATGGTATATGAATATACACCTGTGACCCCTACCTTGCACCCTTTGCTTCTGGACCCAGGGACTCCATTTTGGCTCTAGCCTGGGCACCAGGTCTAGTCTGAGTTTGAGCCTGAGCCATGCTGTAGGTGTGTGGATCTTCAGCCCTGCCACCACCCCATTTCTGAGGCTGGATCTTGCCCCAGTGTTGCAGGTGGCCTCATCTCCAGCCTTGTGTCTGGGCCCATTTCCTCCTGCTCCTGACGGGACTCCCTGCACAGACCTGGACTTGGCTGATCTCTTGCCCTGCCTGGGACTGTCAATGGACCTGGTTAGCAGCCCCTAGACCTGCCCGTCCTGGCCAGCCCCCTGGGACTGTACCCGTTGGTGAGGGCACAGCCTTCATGGGGGTTGCCCCCAGCTTGTCCCCACTCCCAGAGCAGCCCCACTCCTGCTGCTCCTTGAGATCAAGTTAGTGCCATGATGATCATTTAAAACATCAAGACCAATACAATTGGTACTTGGCTTTTAAGCTCGAGAACATACAGCGAACGGTTTTATTCCTATGCACTGTTTTTAAAGCCTTAAGCTTGATTATGCATTTTTATTCAAATGTTCTACTCTTTCAAAGGACTAAACAGTGCAATTCTACCCAGGGTATTTGGAAGCAGTATAAAAGTACAAATAGTATTGGCAAGCCATTGCTGTTATTTTTGCAGTTTATTTTAATTAGTAGCCAAACTTAAATATAATTTTTCAACTCTGTACTTTTTTATTCCAAATCTTTAATGTCTTCCAGATCCACTCCAGGTTCACTAGACTGGGTGGTAACTAAGTCTTAATTTTGATCCAGAAGAAACTGCCGTGCCCATTTTGAGCATTCCTTATTTGCTTACTTTTGCTCTTTTATTTTTAGCTATATTTTGTATTGCATTTCTCTCTCCGTGTGTATTTTAAAATTATTTTAGGCTTTTAATTTTTTATGTGGCATTGAGTCTTGGCACTGAGGTTGAAGTCTGGAACTGCGCAAACTATGAAATTACTGCATCAGCACAACCACGTGAAAGTCTCTGTTATGTACTCGGCCCTGTGTTTGTCAAACCTCTGCTCAAAGGCTGTGCAGGATCCTACGTAATATGTTCCTCAGCTGGGGAAGGGAGAGAAGGAGAGAGGGGCAAGAATAGCAGTCGCTCACCGTTTGCCTGTTAGCTGTGATGCAGAATTTGCTTACTGAGCCCTGAAATGCAAAACCGTCAAAGCTTTTCCTCGTAAGTGAAACATGAAAAGCAAAACCTCTTCTTTTTAGTATGTTCTACACCAAAGGATCCCCCTGCCAGAAATCTGTTTTACCAAGTGGAAGTGCAGCAGTAAGGATTGCTGCTGCTTTGGTCAGGTGTGGGTTTCCCTCGACGATGCACAGGATGGAAAAAATTCTGGGCCGGTGACTGATACTCTGTGCCTGGAAATGTTATGACTTTGAAATACGGTGCTTTGAGTCTTCTTGGGAAGCTGGAAGCACGAAGGGAAAGTCTATATGCTTAGGAAAGAGAGGTTCTTCAGTTTCCCAGTGAGACTCTGTGTGCTTGGGGAAGACATTAAAATAATCTTTAAAGCCATGATATTCCTGTTTAGTGAAGGTAGTATGTGTCACAGGCAGGGGTGTATCTTGGCACAGCACCTTTGCCAATGTCGCTGCACCCTTCACACTTGAGACCAATGATCACTAGTGTGTTTTCACAACAAAAAGAAGGTCTAACTGTAGCTCTGACAAGCCCCAGGTGGCACGGGCATGGCATGGGACAGAGGCCTGAGCTTGATGGGTGGCTATCGCGTGGCTAGGAAAACTGAGGAGTCAGTCAGCAGGCAGCCACAGCCATCTCAGCCTGTTTGCAGCTGGTGGTGCGTGGGAGGCAGCTTCACAGCCAACGCAGACCCCGGGGAGGTCACTGCTGTGTCCTCCCTTCCAAAACGCTGCGTCCTCCTCGCCCTTCCCTTCTTCCTTACTTTCTCTCACATTTGGCGGCACCGCCACCTCTCCTCTTTCTCTTCTCTGTTAGCTCAAGGGCCAGAGGCCTGCGCTTGTGGTGGAGGAAATGCCAAGGTAATGATTTAGCCTGTAAAACTAGAAATCTTTGCACCGCAAGCGCTATCTACACAAACCCCATTTCTGAGTCATGGCAGACTGTCTCGGGGATTAAAGCAAAGGAGCGTCTCTCTCTCTGGGTGCGAGGAGTCGCAGGTTGCTGACTGGGTAATCACCTCAACCGTCTTGCTGAGCGCGTGCTGAAATTGGCGCCACCAGCGCTGGTGGTCCACCGCTGCTGATGGTCCACCACCGCTCTGTGCGTTTGCTGTTTGCAGTCCTTCCCCTCTGTGCCTGCGTACCTCGGGCACACGCCGGTGAAACAGCCGAAGCGCGGAGCGTGTGAAGGCGTGATGCCCACGTCGCGCTGCTGGATGCCGCGCTGTGCTGATGTTGATGATGGTTTGTTGCCCCCTGCGGCAACGGGGACTGTTTCGAAAACTGAAAACCGGCAACCGGTGTCATGGAGTTGTGACTCCAGCCCCTCGCTGGAGAGGCGGTGTCGCCCCTGCCTCAGCAGGGGCATGTCCCCAGGGAGGGACATTGGCTTCTCCCTTCTCAAAGGCATCATGGTGCAGCAAGCTCCAGCCCTGACCTCACTGACCCTGTCCTGAAAGCATGCTTGACCAGAATGGCGAGGAAGGCGAGCAGCCATGCTGGCACAGCAGGCAGCTGGCAGCAAGGGGGCATCATATTCCCAGACTGTTACTTTCTTTCTTGATGTTAAATTAGTATACAATGGAGTATTATAGATGTTCCTTCTGCATCTTAGCCACAGTTAGAGGACTTGTGTTGTTAATGCCAAGTATAATAAAAATGTTTTCTAATCTTGATTGAGTTTCTGGTTCTCCCTGCCATCTTGTGCTTCATTGCCTTATTTTGCTTCCAGCACTTCTCTTTCTATCATGCTTACTGCGGGGGGGTTGGACTAGATGACCTTTAAAGGTCCCTTCCAACCCAACAGATTCTATGATTCTTGCGTGTCTTGGCTTCCATAGACCCTACCCCTTTCTAGGGCTTTCTTTAGTTGGTTGCAAAGTGCATTTTGAATTTTTGCTCTTCCTTTACTAACATGTTTGTTTATTTACAGAGGAACAGTGAGGGAGTGCTTGGGGAGGAACTTTGCTTCTTCCTTTTGCTTTACAATTCTGTCCATCATCTCATACCGCCTCTGAGAACCTCTGGGCTGATGACAGCACCCTCTGGCTCATGCCAGATTGTTCTGTCCTGTGTACTTTACCTTTTGTTCCTCACAAAGCAGGAGAATATCCTGAGCCTTGCAGAGTATTGGATGTGCAACATGCTTAAATGCAGCTGGTGAATCCATGCAAAAAGGAGTTATTACCCTAAAATCCACACCAGCACTGTATCTACACTTGCTTCTGCCAAGAGCACCAAAGAAGCAAAGCCAGAGAATTAGAAAGGGGACATCTGTAAAGTGTGGGCTCTCCATATCTTTGTGGGGAGTGATGAGAGGGGAGGTTTGAAAAAATACCATGATGAAATATGGCTTATAAAAATCCTGTGTCCTCTTACAGACCCAAAGTTGTTGGAATCATTGTCTTTTCTTACTATTTTCTTCTCCAGTGCGTAATTCAAGGGAGGGTTTAAATATTTCAAATATTTCCGAAAGATCGGAAAATCTGAAAACTTTTTTACTGAACTTTTAATGGGAAATCTTTCTGATAATTTTTTCTTTTCATTGCTACCAGCTACAGAGGCTTTATCCATGTGATAATAATGTGTGCCAGCGTTGGACCGTGCCCTTACCTCATGCAAGTTCCCAAGTCACTTTTGAGACCATATATAGGGATCATTCTCTTACCTCTTCGGCAGGAGGCAGGGTGCCACTTCGCAGTGCCAGCTGCACTTCTCTGCAGGCCTGCAGAGGGGAAGCGAGAGGGCATTTTTTCCTACTGGATGACAATGGAAATTCTTACGCAGGCAGAAATGTGGTTACCTCAGCTATAATTTACGGGGACACCCAGGACTCCCTCTTGGAAAAGAAATGTGCTAGAGGGTGTTTAATAACCAGAAATGTTCAGGGTGACTGTGTAACCAACTTGTTGACTGTAGGACAAGTCTCCCCCTTCCCTGAGAAGTCATCAGGGGATTGATTTAAAGTAGCAATAAGCATATTGGGAAGCAGTAGAAAGATCAAAGGACAGTATTACAGCCGTTTTCCAAAGTATTTTATTCATGGAGTGAGCATATCTGATCCTCTGCTTGGTGGAGCTGCTGGTCGCATAAAACGCTGCTTCATGGGTCGCTGGGGCCAAGATGCTGGGGGTAACTTTGATATTAGTCTTTCTCTCTAACCATCTGTCTGTCATCATCAATAACCTTCCCAATGATTTACCATCCAGGTTCTTGCTTGATCTCTGTCCAAAATTGATTGTTTGACATGTTACAGTAATTCATCAGTCATTCCTGAAGCCAGATTTGGGGGCAAAATAAATAACACCCAATTAAAAAAAAAAAATGTTTAACGGTTTTCTCTGTAAGAAAGAGGCTGGTGGGACAGAAGAGACTGCCTGAGAGTATCCAGAGCCAGCCAACACTGCTTTAAATTGTGTCTGAACAGAAAAATGGGCCCTGAGGAAGAGACCTCATGTGAGCCCTGGGAGACATCAGCAGCCTCCGCGCGGTGATGAGCACCAGTGGGTGCCTGGATCCTTGGCCTGGAGAGGGGAAACTGAGGCAGGCAACACAGAAGAAAGAAGGAGCATTCACAGAAAGAAATTGGTATCTAAAGGGTTTGTTTGGCTCAACCCTCTCCCTGTTTCTTTTTTCACTTCTTGTTCTTTCCCCGTAGACAAGGAACATGGCTCACCCCTTCCCTCTTCAGCTGTGGTACTCTTCCTTTTTGTGGCTTGTTCCCTGCCCAGCAAATCTCGGTCGGGCAAAATATCTTCAGGGAAGAGGAGGGCCACTTTCATGCCTACTTTATGTGAGGGCCATTTATCAAAAGGGCTGCCCTCTGAACAAGAGGCATCCTGAGGAAGCAGGTAATACTCCATCTGACGTGGAGTGCCACAAATGAAGAGAAATGATTCCCAGGTCAGAGTGGAAATAAATTTCACTGCAGTCAAATATTTAGAATCATAGGATGTGTTGGGTTGGAAGGGACCTCTAAAGGTCATCTAGTCCAACCTCCCTGCAGTAAGCAGGGACATCTTTCACTAGATCAGGTTGCTCAGAGCCTCATCAAGCCTGACCTTGAATGTCTCCAGGGATGGGGCCTCCACCACCTCTCTGGGCAACCTGTGCCAATGTCTCACCACCCTCATTGTAAAGAACTTCTTCCTCATGTCTGATCTAAACCTACCCTGCTCTAGTTTAAAACCATTGCCCCTCGTCCTGTCGCTACATGCCCTTGCAAACAACCCCCGCCCAGCTTTCCTGTAGGTCCCAAACTATCCCTGCTAATCTTCAACTGCTGCAGTGCTTGGTTTAAACTAATTATTATTTTTTCCAGCAGCACAGAGCATCGTGTAGACCCTGAATAACTCTAGTGACCAGACAGACTGCCTGAGGCTGGGAATGGCACAGCTGAGGAATGTCCAATGCTGCAGTGAGCTCGTGTCTAAGAAAGCAATTGTGTCCATGTTGACTGCAGTCCAGATGCACTCAGAAACTCAAAGGTGAGACAAACGTCCAGTCAATGGGAGCATCATGCAAGCGTTAAAGTGAAGAGGGGACGAGACCCCAGGGGCCGGAGGAAGGACTGGATTCAAAGACGAGGTACCTGAAGGGGAAGAGGGGAGGTGGGGTGATGAAAATATCTGAATTTTGCTCCTGTTAACTTTCCACAGGATGAAGGACAGAGTACACACAAGATTTGGATTAAATACAGCCTTGGAGACAAAGTGGTAGTAGAAACGTACAACAGAAGCAAGAACCCCCCTGCATCCAGCAGCAGCATGTGGTAGAGTGCTGCCTGAAACTTCTCATCAAAATCTGGTGTATTGCCAGGCTCTGGCCAGCAAAGACGAGAGGCTGAGTGCCCCTTGTGACCAGGGACACAGTCCATGTCCCCATGAAGAGAGGCTTGGGTACAGCCCCAACTGCCCTGAGCACTGTGCAGCATCTCTGCCAGGTGTTGAGTGAATGTCAGTACATAATGATCTGGGTGGAAATGAGGCATTTCAGCCCTTTCTGTTCCCTTGCTGAACCCACTGCCAAATGGGTGATCTTCCAAAAGGAGAAGTATAACTGAACAGGACAGCCTGTCCTGTTCCATCATCAAACTCGGCAGAAGTGCTATGGAGAGGAGATGTTTCCTTGAAAGGGCTGAGAGACCCTCAGTGAGAAGGTGGGTTTTGTGGGATAAGAGGGCATTAAGCAGTGAAGTGAGGACAGGACAGGGAGAAGTGGCATGTAAAATGTTTCTGTTGTCTGTTTTGGTCAGGAAAATAGTTTTGTGTTTGGAAGATAAACCAAGCCCCGAGGAGACGGAGCTGATCCAGGCTCCGTGGGTGGTGTCAGCCCTCCCCTGGTTGCAGAGATGGGCCAAACGCTGTACAATGGAGTGCATTTTTGTGTGCGTTTGGGCTGCTTCAAAATGCTTTTTATTTTAAACCTTGATGTGCGCTTTGCCCCCAAGGGGCTAATGTTGTTTGGACTGTTTTGGTCAGCTCAAAATAGAAAGCCGCCACAAGTGAGCTTGTGTGTAAAATGCACTGGTGTGCGTGGGCTGGGCGGCACTGGCCTTGCCGCGCACAACGGGCAGAGCAGGACGGTGAATCTGGTCCTGGTCATTCCTGCAGCTGGGGGTTTGGTGGAAGAGGAACATCTGGGGTTGTGTGCAGTCACAGATGCCAGGCTCTGTGCCTGTTTCCTCCTTGGTAAATGATGTTGCAGGTAAGGGACGTTTTAGGAGATAGAATCACAGAATCACAGAATAGTAGGGGTTGGAAGGGACCTCTGGAGATCATCTAGTCCAACCCCCCTGCCAGAGCAGGGTCACCTTAGAGCAGGTTGCACAGGAACGCATCCAGGTGGGTTCTGAATGTCTCCAGAGATGGAGACTCCACCACCTCTCTGGGCAGCCTGGGCCAGTGCTCTGCCACCCTCAAAGTAAAGACGTTCCTTCTCATGTTTAGGTGGAACTTCCTATGTTCAAGTTTGTGCCCGTTACCTCTTGTCCTGTCACTGGGCACCACTGGAAAGAGCCTGGCCCCATCCTCCTGACACCCACCCTTTAAGTATTTATAAGCATATATATATGCTTATAAAGTGCCCACTGAGTACCCACACAGCAATGCAGGTCCTTGTGCGCTGCATTTATCTGCCAGCAGCCTAACTCCACAGAAATTACATGCATTAGCAACAGCCTGCCCATATGTGTGTTGCCTAAAGGAAAGCTCCGGAGAGGGCTCTGTACCAGGTGGGGGCATCAGGATGCCTTAGAGATAACACCATCATCTTGAACACCGCAGCTGCTGGACAAAAGTTTGGTTGATTGAAAGGGGCCTTTAAATAGGGAAACTGGTCCATAAGCCTTTGTGTTTTCTCCCACAGTGACTCAATTTTTCTGCTTATAGTATGATGAATAGCAGCTTGTGAATTTGCCAGCCCTGGTGGATGAATGTTATGGGGGTTCCTTTTTTCCCTTTTTTTTTTTTTTTGTGTGTGTTTGTTTTTTAAGTACAGTTGGCAGGGTGGTAACTGGTTACTTCAAGTCAGTAGACTCAATGGTACGTAGCCTGAGTTTCTCCCTGCTTTCTTAAAGTGGTCTTGGATATCTATATGAAACCACACTTTCAAAATGCCTGCTGCCCTGCGCTTCTCTGTGACAGCAACTTCTGCTATTAAAAACTTCATAGTATGTGTACTGTAACTATGTAATTTAATTAAAAAGGTGATGAGCAATTTCATTCATCCTCCGTAACCAGGAGATGATGGTGATCGGCAGTTATATTAAAAAGATGGGTTGGACTCTGACTCCTTTTGCTGCAGGTTGTAGACTTGCCAACCCAGTAACTTTCTGGAAATAGCTTGTTGTTTTTCTTGGCAATTTAATGACCTAGTCAGTTCTAGACATCTGGCTGCTGTGTAATACCAGATCAATTTGTGCACCTATGATAGCCCGGTGTACTTAGGTTGGAAAAGTGGCTGCTGCACATTCACGAGGATCCCAGCATGGATGCATTTGGCTTGCTGTGTGGGAACAGGCTGGTTTTGCATGCTGGTATCTGACTTCCTTGATGCTGACAGGCCTGAATTGTGCTAGTACTGTGTGGCAAGATTGTTTCCGCACCATGCACAGTGCTCAGCGTTCCAGCTAATGGAGCAAGAATCCAAGATATTGCATCAGTAGAGGTAAGACTAGATGATGCTGAATCAACACGGTGGGTTTTGGTCATTCAGCTCCAGTTTTGTGCATAGGAGAAAGGTGATCCACAGCTTGCCTACCCTCCATGCACACTAAATGAAAATTGTCCTTCATAAGAATGTCAGATGTGTTTCCTAATGAGATCTCGCAGAACAGAATAAACACACTTATTTTGCATGTACATGACAAAGTCGAGAGATATGAATCTTTTTAATGTCTATACCACTCAATTTCAAAACAAAATGCTAGTCCCCAGAGTGGGATGTGTTGCCGTTTTAAAGCTGTGAGTTAGTATTTCCATCCATTGTGTCGAAAACCTGTTGCACTGTGGGGACAAAAAACACAACCCATTCTGCTCAGAAGGGAGAACAATACTTGAACAAAGACATGGCTTTTTTTTTTCTTCTGTCCTTGAGTAAGCCAAACCCACCATCTAGAACATATTTAAGAAATCCAGATGAATAGAGAGCAATAATGTGTGTTCACGTTGTGTTCTGTCACTTTAAAATGCCTAATAGCCTTGGCAGTCTTATTTTAGGTCACGTCCCTATGCAGAAGCTGACATACAAGCAAGGAGGACCCAGCGCGTAGTCTGACGTGGTGCGGGATGGATAAAGCAAACAATCACAAGTCGCCCTGTAGCAGTCCTGCTTTATGGAGTTGGCAAAGAAATACGCTCTCTACGAGTACCAGCTAAAGAGTTCAGTGCTGCTGTGGGAATTCCTCTCTCGTTTTATATTCCCCAAATCCACTTTTGGCACCTCCAGCAACTACAGAGTTGAAGGGATAAAGGCAGCCCGTTAGGGGCCTAATCCAAACCCCATGGATGTCGCTGAGACTTTGTGCCAGCAATGGGACTCGGTGGAGTTTAGTTATGAGCCTGTATCTTTTCTTCATGTGCGTGGATGATTTAACTGCTAGCGAGTACTGGTGGCACCCACTCCCTGCCCCTTCTCTAAGGGCCATCTGCAGGGTTCAAAGTAGTGAGTTTCACCTCCTCCTCTCTCATGAAGATCATCCTTTGTTTTCCTCTGCATCTATTAGCCAAAAAGACACTATCTAAAGTGAAAACACATTCCATTATTGTAGTTTTGCTCCTTGGAATGTTATGACACATCCCTCAGATATCGGCTTTGTTAACTGTCAACAAATTAGTGTCCTTTCACTCCCAGCATGTGCACTCATGGGTCCTCTTGGCCCCTGCTGTTACAGAGAGCAGCACCAAGGATGCGGTCCAGGGAACACTCCCTTTCCGGACCTTTTGCCCCCAGATTCACCTTTTCGGCAGCTGAATGGTGGGACAGCATCCCTGCAGCTAGGAAAGCTTCCTCTCCTGCTGTAGCATTAGGAGAAAATGCCTATCACCAAATTTACTCAACTGCTGCCAGCAGAACTTGAGGCAAAAAATATCAGGCCCAGTCCCGAAACAGCTTGGTTATCCCTCCTGTCCAGATTTATTTTATATGCTTTACGAAAGCAGATTAAGGTCTTGAACAATATCACTTGGATAGTACTTACAGCAAAAAGCCTGTCTGAAAGCCTGACCCAGCAGTGCTATACACTGTGCTGAGAAACTAGTGCTAATGAGGGAAAGCCTGCAAAGGTAGGAGGAGGAAAAAAAACCAAACAACTTATCTCTGTTTATCTCTTAACTCTAGCTCTGTTCAGTTAGAGAACTGGAGCGGAGAGAAGGTTTGTGTGAATTTTCTGCACCATCCCACAGCATTAAGTTATGGCTCGACAAGGGTCTCCATCTGTTTTGCTTCAGCAGATTAGCCACGGGACCATCCTTTTGCTCCCTTGGTGACCTACAAGGTCCCTCTGGAAACCTGATGCCACCCCAGGCTGAGCAATTTTGCTGGAAAAGGCGGAGAGCTGTGTCTGTGGCGCGGTCAGTAAATACTTATGTAAGTGGGCCTGCTCTTAGGGTTTAAATCAGCGTGAGAGATACCAGGATCTGGGTCCCTGCAATCTGGGGATTATAAACCAGTTATTTTAATCACATGATTAGAATTTAGATAAACAGTCAGTGAGTAACCAAGGCATGTCCCCCAAGTATGTTGAGTCAGACACACCATTTAAGGGAAATGAGAGGGGAATAGCTTCGTTCCAGCCCAAGGCTTATCCCAAAAGCGTTCCAGCCCCCGGCTTGAGACACTGGGAGAAGGAAGCTTAGTCTTGCAGGCTTCTTCACTCACTTTTGCTTGCAAAATAATTATGCAACTTCACTACTGTGCCATAGTCTGCCAGAGAGCATGTTACCTTTACTATATGCTGGTATAGTTTTCTTAAGTAGCTCCTATGTATGCCCAAGGTCAATAAATATTCACATTAATTGAGCATGGAAGCCCTACTTTCTGCTTTCTGCTGAAGAGCATAAGCAGCTGAATCAGACTTTGAACGAAACTCTCCAACTTTTTTGACTGAGAGATCTAAATTTTAGAAACAGATGGACCATATCTGGTTTTTTCTAGCCCCCAAGCAATCAGGCTGACTGTGACACTACAACAGAGCGAGTGAAGGGGATCTGGGCATGCTTGCTAGTCAACTCTGCTTTCACGTCTCACCCTCACTCTGATTATGTGTCCTGACTTTCCTTCTCTTGTTTGCTGTTTTGAGGGGCAAAAGGTAAATTCAGGGTGAATTTACACATGGAGAGAATGGATTTTTGGTATTTTAATGCCAGTCTTGTCTTTTAATGCATGGAAATTGCTGCCTGGTCTCCTGTGAAGTCAGTTTACACTAAGGTCAAAGTCTTGCAAATATTCAATTAGGAGACAAGGCAAGTATGTGGGATTAAGTTGTTTATATAAATGTTTGCAGAACCAGAGTGTGAGTTCACAAGCAGGCATGGGAGCTTTGGTTTCCCAGCTGATCCATAAAAAGGGTCAAACACAGTCTACTGACAAATGTAGTATTCTGACAAAAAGCCGGCTAGCCTCAATCCAGTCCTGACTGGAGCTTCCAGTACCGACTCCCTGCTGTCTATCAAGGTTAAGTTGGAGGCTGATGAGATTGCAGGATGTATCATTTACAAACAAATGCAGTTTCTTTATTGGGCACCACTGCACGGCTCTAAACATGTATCGGCAGTTGAGAGTGTAAAAGCAGATTCTGCTTTAAGTAAAGCAGGACCTCCCACTGACCACCAAGAAACAGCTCTGGTGTGAGCTGCAGGAACAAGTGAGGGTGGGAGAGGCCCCATGGAATAAGTCTGAAGATGCGGGGTAGCATCACTCCCTGGAGTTTTCTACATTCGCTCCTCTCGGTTTCTGCCTCCGGTACCAAACTCCTGAGAGAAGCTACAGGAAGTGCCTGGTTTTCAAACCAGGGAAAGATGGAGGGGAAAATTACCTCCTCTTATGGAGAGAAGCAAATGCTTTATCAACTCCAGCTTGAATTTTGGTGAGCCATGGCAGGACTGATGGAGAGTACAGTGGAAGAAAAACAAGGGAAAGGAGTGAAAAAAGGAGCATTTCACGCATTTATGCTTCTACAATGTAATTTTGGGGTGGTGTAATTTTTACAATAAATTTCTACAGTGTCTCAGGAAATACAGAAAAAGCAAGTACTCCAAGTGTTTGAAAATTCTGAAAGCATTTGGTGCCTGGTTCCCTGATTTCTTTGCTGGTCAGGGCAGGGAGAGATGAAGCCATCAGTGAGCAAACTGTACCCAACCCCACTGTGCCAGAGGAGGAGTGACTGTATTATGCTTGGTGTTTTTCCCTGTGGGTGGCTGGCATGAGACTATAGGGAAGTCCCTTATGCCCTTGTATTTTTTTAGGGTGGTTTCTTTGGACAGCTCGTGGTTATGCTGTTGAGAGTATGCAACTGGTATCTTTTGAGATGAAAGGCGCCGTGTCAGTGCAATAAGTTGCTTTTGCTGCTTGAGTTTGTTTTTAAGCATTGGTATCTATACTGGAGTTATTAAGAGACTGAATTGTCCAAGCAGGGATTCTTCATCCCCCCTGCTGCAAAATACGTACTGTATTCCTGTTGCTACAGCATATAGAGCTATGTTACAGCTAGGACAGTCTGTTTTTCACTAAGTGCATCAGTGAACAATGTTTAAACAAAGTTTAAAAAAAAAAGAAAGAAAAGTACTGGCAACAAAGAGATGACTTATCATTTGCAACTTTAAAAAAGAGCCTGCAGCTATACGAATCTGGAAATAATATAAACTTAACCCACAGGACTGTTGCATTGGTTTTAGAAGAGCTTACTTTAAAGCTGGTATGTGGGCTCACTAAGAGACTGAGTGGTTGGCAAGGATGCTAACGATTTATGGAATGCATCTTTGGAAAGGATTAAAGCAAAAAACATGTTGCTTCTTACCAGCTCTGAGCTAGGAATATAGCTTTAAGGGGTGAGCGTTAAATTTTAAGCATCCAGTATGTAAAGCTTTTAAAGAATAAACTTTTTTCTTTCCTTGTCCTGGTGCTTGGGATCAAATTCAGTCCAGACCGGATAGACTAAAAATCATTCCCATCTGACATCCAGGAAAAGGTCAGGAGTTAAAGGAGTACTGGCAGTGGTGAAGCAGTTCCCAGCTTGCGTAAGTACTATTTGTGAACTGCCCAAGATAACAGTCAGCATTTTAGCTCTAAATGTCCCAAGCCTCATATAACTGTGGCTCTTCATTTTCTCCCTCTAAGCTGATCTTAAAAACTGCTTTGCACCAACTAAAAGCATAATTAAAACTGAAGCCTGAGAACTCAGTTAAAATGCAAAATCCCTACGATCTGGTTGGGAAATCTTTCATTTCCTATGCCCATTGGCTCTGTAATGACTCACTCTCTGTCTTCAGTACTCACGGCCCAGCCCCTCACTGTGTCATCCTCTCTCTGTGGCATCCCCGGTCCTAGGCTCTGTTTGAAAAGACAGTGACAAATCTCTCTAATTGGCACCATCTTTCTCTAATAGAGGTTCCCTGTTACTAATGAAAACAACTCCGTATTTTCCCTCTGTGCGTGTGAGTGGATGTGCTGTTGCATCTGTGTGTGTTTGCAGAAGGCACTAGGGCAGGACTTGCTGCCAAACCCAACTTTCTACCCAGTATGGAGGAGAGGAGAGGCATGGTGCTGTTCTCAGCCCTAACTTCGGCGCTAAATGTCCCAAGTGCTCCTCCCCTTAGGGAACCACTGTTTCACCGCTCTAGTGGGGTGCGTGCAGGGAGGAGTTGCCCCCCCCCTCAGCAGTAGAGGTCATCCCTTGAAAGGCTTCAGACATCAGATGGATGCTGTAGTTTGGGTTTGGTGCAAATGGCAGAGCTTTTCCCCAACAATGTGTGTTGCAATGGGCTGTGCTCACCTATTGTGTCATTCTTAAGTGCAGGGGTAGGTCCAGAAAGTTGCAAAGCAGAAGTGTGCTTTCTGACAGGGAGTAGCATCAAGCCAGCTCTCGCTAGTAATATAGTGGCCACGGTTATTGGGCATCTCGCAGTACTGGTAGTCCAAAATATTTTCAAAACTACAGCCACTTGCACAATGTGAGGGTAGATGCTGTTGGAAATGAGACACATAGGTTTAAAGACAACAGCTGTTAGAAATAACTTCTAAGAGGAACAGTGTCCCTTTTCCTGCAAGTATGGCTGCCATCCTTTAGTCATCTACTCTTTCTCCACATACTCATTTGGCTACCCAAAAAGAGACCTGGTTCATGGTGGCACAGCAGTGTGATGTGAAGGCGTGTTACCTGCTACCCGTCAACTTCCATGCATGTCTTGGTGACTTCAGGGTTGAAATGACAGGTAAGAGTGTGACCCTCAGGTGCAGAGCTGGGGGCTTTGGAGGTAGAGGATCACCTCAGTGTGTCTGAGTAATTTTGGAGAGCTTTCACTGACCCTGGCAGTTTCTTAACAGCATCCTTCCCCTAAAGAGACTTGTGTCTGTCTTTCCAACCATTCATGAAATCCAGTCCTGTGGGGGCAGTGTGAATACACAAGACAGGATGGGCTCAATTTAGGGGTGATCCACATTAAAGCCTTCCTCCAGAATTTGCACTGAATGGCCAGACTGTCTTTGTGGTCTCACTTTGAAATCCTTGATGGCTTACTGTAGAAACTGTCTGTGATAGGATTTGTGTATGACTTAATTTTCAGTGTTTAGGAAATATTCTGCTGCACTTGTTTTGACAATGAATGTGTACATCCATGCTACAAAAGCATGATATCCCATATTAATTGTGAGGCGCTGAAAAGGAATAATGTGGCTAAAACATACGGATGAGCACCTCTTTCTTCTTTAAAGTGAAGATCCTAAAGCTATGCCTTCTATGTTTAGAAGAAGGGAATTTGCCTCCAACTGAATGACATGATATTGAAAGCTCACCATTTTTCACCGTATTACTTACACTGATGAAGTCCCAGAAAACGTTGTAACATGTGCTTGTTGTTAGAGCCCTGAGGGCACTAATAGGCTGTCATGTCCCTGATGAGCTTTACCTGAGGCCTCCACCCACACCAAATGGGGCTAGGAGCCACGTTTAAGCCCAGCCCCAGACCACCAGGAGTACTGGTCTCCAGGCTTCTGTTTGGCTCTGCCTCCTGTATGGCTATCAGACTTGTATTGTTGGTCTGTCCAACCAGTTCTGTCCTGGATGTGGCCCTACAGTGTGCCTTGTCGCGTGTCTACAGTTCTCTGTCTGACTCTGTCCCCTGCTGCTCCTGATGGGACTCCCTGGACAGACCCTGGACTTGGTTTGCTGCTTGCTGTGCCTGGAGCTCTTGATGGACCCCATTACCAGCACCCTGTGGGGCTGCCTGACCTGTGTGCTGCCTCTGCTGCATCACCCTCAGCTCCTGGCTTGCCTGCACTTGGGAGATTTTGTGCTAAAGTGCTTGGCTTGGCTCCTCTGTGCTTTGCTAAGGTAAGATGAGACTGTGTGGCTACTAACAAAGTTAAAAATATGAACTTGAAATTAATCTGGTAATGATAGAATTAGTAAAGCCTGTTCTTTATTCCCCCCCCACCATGGTTTTATGATTATGGTATTTTAAAGGTATTTCCCATTTCCTTCTCCCATCTGCACAGCTGTTTCTGTGCATCCCCCAGTTACTGGCTGAGTGAAAGAAAATAATGGAATATGGTTGGCTGCAAGTTGTAGGTGTGCTGCTCAGCTACCTGAAAGGTCAGACTGCACAGATAACCTCCAAACTTAGCCTTGCTGTCAGTATGTGTGCCAGTTTTCTTCCCCGTCCTTAGAACAAGCTTATGATTTTATCTTTTCTTTCTTTCCATGAAACCTGAAAAAATTTAATAGCTTTTGAGCAATTCTTTTAAATTGATTTGGAATTGGCTATTTGTGAAATCTGAAGTTCCCTGCAGGGGAGGGATGAAAAGGATGGGCAGGAGTCAGACAGCCTTTTCTATAGGTGACTAGGATGAAAAGGCATTTGTGCTTTTAGTGAGGAAACAGCTGGGGTGAGTTCACATGAAATGAGCATAAATTTTTCTTTTTAGATTTGGGGAGTAATGAGTGTGACTTGTTGAGTCTGGGCCAAGGCAGTGTTATCAAATATAGAGAAAGAAATAGAGTGAAGAAGCAGAGGACTTGGTGAAAAGAAGGAAAGGGGAAAAAGTCTGCCTGGGCTCAAAACAGGATGAAATGGGAAGAAAATTCAATTTGAGAGAGGTTAATGTGGGTAAAGTTATTGCAAGGGACGTGGGCTGGGAATATGCCTGTACTGTAATCTCCACCCTTCCTGGAGGTGGTGAACCCCCTGCATGTGTGTGATGCTGTGTGTATGCTGGGGGCTGGGCTTTCCAGGCATGAGGTAGCCTTTGAAGGTTTATATTAAGCACATACTAGGTAGTATCGGGACCCCTTCTGAAGAGGGCTGTCCTCTAGCCAGGAGTAACTCCCCAGCATCTCACCAGAAGAAATTTTTACAAAGCAAAAGTAGAGTAGAGTGGAAATGACATTCCCGCTAATAAAGCCCAGAATTGTTTGGGAGTGGAGCACAGAAATAGCCCAGACAAAGAACTTCACAATTTCTTGTGGAAGCATTTCCCTGGGGAAGTGGACTCTGTTCAAGGGCCTTGAATACTCTCTGTCTCTTCTGTCACTGAATATTTTGCAAAGATGTGGTACACTGCAGCAGGAGGAGACTCAGGGATACCTTTGTGTTTGGAGACGCTTTGTGTCTGCGGGGTGATTGGCTGCAAAAGACCAACACTGGGGACTCCATCAAAGAGGGTGATGGAGCTGAAAGATCTGGTCAGAATCAGTAATGCTGAAAGTGTATGGGTTTAGTGAAGGATGTACAAGACCAGAGCAAGTGACGTTTCTGCCAGAGGCTGCAGACAGCTCTGTCTGAATTGTGGAGGTTCACTGGTTACTGTCTGCCACCTCACTTGAAGGTCCAGTGGAGAGGAAGGCTGGACAGACATTGCTGGGTTTTTGCACTGGTGAATGATGAACTGAGTAAATTGTTGGCTACTAAAGATAGTAGTGAATTTTTCATGTTGTCTGGGACTGCTAGGGTTTGTCAGATGCTCTGTTCAGAATTCTTGATGTCTAAACCTTTGCTTGCTGAGTGAAGGCTGCAATTTTGAGGAGTTTATTCAGTTGCCTTTACTAACAATATTTTGAGATACTGGCGAAGTGAGCTTCAAAATGCTGTCAATAAGAAGTATTGTTGCAAAGTCTGTGCTACTTTGAGCAATCCTCAAAGAGGTAAATGGTACTTGGGAGGTGCAGAGTCAGTGAGCCTTGCTCAACCTTGCACATGACCAGATCTCTTTTGGTGTTAATGTGAGTCTTGGCACAGGGAGGACCACAAAGTCCTAGAGGAAGTACCAGAGAAGGAGGTGTATCTTTGAAATGTGTGGGATGTGCCAAACTGAGAGCTGATGCCCACTGCTCAGCTCCTGAAGGAGCTATGTTCTATTGAGCCTGGGGTCTGGATCCAGTATAAGCAGCTGCAGCCAGGAGTGTAGCTTGGTTTTGGTCAAAGTGATTCTACCTTCTGATTTACTTCAAGGCAAAACAGGCCTTTGAGACCTGGCCATCTCCTTTTGGCCTTTGATCAGTCTCTTAAGACAAATGACCTAACTAAAAAGAAGACTTTTACTTGCTTTTTCTCTTACCAGCAGCCTCTCTTGTACCATGGCTGCAGTCTCCTTTCTTCTGACAAATCTATACATCTTGATGCTTCTCTACTGCAAAGCTGTAGGCTGTTCTTATTGCAGCATGTTAGTGAACCCCAAAATTGTTATTAACAGGAAAAAATGATTTTGGGTCCAGTGATGCGACCCTGACCTAGGGTTAGAAAGGGTTTCCAGACTGGAATGATGGAAGGAGGACTGATTGCTGAAAGCGAGGCAGCTAACTCGCAGAAATGATTGTGGCTCTTGGTGTGCCTCCAAGGGTGTTGGGTGGAAAGGAAGGGTTTGGGTTTAAGTTCTTGAATCTCTTCAAGGAGACTTGTGTTGGAAGGGCTTTAACCAGCTGTGATGGTTAGTTCAGTGAGAGGAGGAGTTTTAAGTGCCTGGAAAAATGCTCGTTGTGATACGGTGGTGGTGTAGGAAAGGTGCTCTTAAGGAACAAACACCTCACCTGCACAAAAAGGCAGATGGAACTGAAGATGGTACAAAGCATTAATGATACCTGGAGTGTTATTGTCCAGGTGCGCCCTACTGCCTTTTGTGTGAGTGGTCCTGGACTCATTAGATTGCAGAGGTGTTGCACGAATCACCCTAGCCATGCAGTTAATGCAAGTTTATCTTTGTGGCCTTGTTTAGATCACTTTGAAAAGCGCAGTGTAGGAAGGCTGAGCTAGTTTATGTGAAGTTATGGGTTCAAGAACTGAGCTGCCCTTACACTTTTCCTTGTGGGCTTTACTGCGCTTATGACCCCTGGTAAACCCTCTGGAAAAGAACCTGAAGCTAATTAAGAGGGTCATTTTTGTGGCATTGGCTAAATGGGAAATGGAATCATTTTCCATTTGCATAAACAGAGGTCTGGCAGCAGCTGCAGCTCACTGTGCCTTGCTGGAAAACAAAAAGGACAAGGTCTGAAATACATTTCACAAGAAAACCATTTGTTTAAAATGAGGTTTTACAGATCTGCATGCCTAGATAAGAAATATGTGCCGTAATGTGGTTCTGCTCTACCCTTTGGTTCTGAGGACGGTCTTCAGACATCTGATTCAAGGTTGAATTTTCAAAGCTGTGTAAGGCCTGATACCCTGCCTCTCCTATTGCTGCACAGCTAATAATGTGAAATTAAATTGATTAGCTGACATCATTACCTCAGGAAAGGTTGCCTTTTGTGTTATGATGTAATTATGGGTATTCTGGTTTATTTTGGCAACTGTTTGGGCTTGAAACAATCGTGTTTAATTTTAAATTAAATCAGTTGGATCTTTTATACTATTTATTTTGCAGTAAATTTCTCACCTGTAAAGGAGTTTTCATTGTTTGCTGAAGATGGCTCATAACTGCCCGGTAGACCTGATTAAACTTTATCATTGCTGGATTTCTGGGTTCAAAATCCAAATCTGGATCTGAGACCAGTTCTGCTCTCTAGGCTGAAATGTCAAAAGGGTAGGTGTGACAGTGAGCTTATCCAATACTGACAACACTGAACATTCCAGTATCGTGAGTCAGGCTCCTCCCAAATGTTGTACTGGTTTAAGATAATGAGAGTTAGCAAAATATTGAGTTATCCATTTTTTTTATGTTCACTTGTGAACCTTTAGGGCTATGCTTAGGTTATATTTTCATTCCCTTCCTGCCCCCC
>VYZM01008028.1:35098-84077 GCA_013398915.1 Dromas ardeola
AAAAAAAAATATCATCACTCCTGCACAGCTGACTCATTTGACTCATTTTAAGGCAAAACAGATCCTGGGAACAGCAATCTCCCAGTCCCCTTATAAGGAAGGGATGGTTTGGGCCTGGTATCTCCTAGTGAAGAAATGCACAGCAACTAGCCAAAAGAAAAAAAAAAAATCATTTAAGTTGCTTATTAATATATGGAATGCCAAAATTGCCATTTATTTCTTCATCTACACTGGGTTGGTAAACTCCATAATTAATGCCTTCTCAAGTCATAGTCATACGGCAAGAAACTGTAAAATTTGCTTGGGAAAATTAACTTGATTTTTTTTAAAAAAATCTGCCCATTAGGACCACTTGCTCTGTACAGTTTGAGATCCTCAGTGACAAGTATATGCACAATGAGAGTTAGGAAAGACACATGAATGAAACCTTTATGTAAATATAAATCAGAGAGAGACCACGTACAGTTTACATCATTGCATGTTTTGAAATTGGTCCAGTACCTCACATTTCTGATTTTAGTTGGAATGAAAGGCTTTTTTGAATCCCCAATTTAACCACTTAGTTACAAGGATTACCTCATGCTACTTTCATGCCTAAATACCCAGACCGAGGCATGGCCCAACTGATACTTTTGCCCCAAAATGATGGAAATGGCTTCTGCCTAGTATTTTTATGTATGTGTTTTCCCCACAGTCACGTGCTTGGATTTTTGTTGGTGTGTTGGAAGGCAAAAAACCTGCTGTGAGTAGTCTGGCCAAGAATGTAGGTGTTTGAATTAACGTTACCAAGTGTCTTGTTTAGTGCATGGGCAAGTACCAGAGTTAACTGTTATGATTTGGAGTGATGCATGGGCTTTGCATGTTTGCAAATTAGCACACAAGGTGAAGAGCCACAGAAAGGTGAGACCCTTTGGAAAGGATTGGGTTAGTCTTGTGGGAGAACTTCTGAAAGTGTTTGGGATCGTACTCAAATTCCCGGTGGTAATCTGTGTAATCCCTGTAAAAACTGTACAACAGAATTGCAACTAAATCAGGCAGAGGAGCAAATGCTCTATGTCATAACCTTTTTCCTTTTTCTGGTCTTCCCTTCAAAGCTGTTTGCCTTTACACAGAGATGCCCAGGTTCCCTTTGAGAATCTTGCCTGTGCCGTGCCACCTGCTCAGGCAGTGGCTCCATGTTGAGGAGTGCCTCTGTGAAAACACTTAAAATCTTTTAAATGGGAACTCTTTATACCAGTGGCTCTAACTGTAGAAATAAAATGCTCTACTGAGTTCATATGCCAAGAAAATTTAACCTGGAAACCAAATGTTACATGATTTTTTTTTTTTTGTGGACCTGCAGCACCTCTTTTTCTTGAAATCGTTCCTTTATGATCCCCAAATAGAATTCACCACGCACTTTTTCCTTCCCCTTGCCCCTAGTTGGTCCCAGCAGGCAGTCGGGGTATCACTCAGTCTCATCTGTTCTGGAAATCAGCCGATGTGTGACCTGTTGCCTTTTTGTATGTATATGAAATTTTTTTAAGTTTCTCCATCCATTGCCTTTGAATAACAGTTCTTGCCATTCCAGATCGTTTGCTTCCAGCTTTGCAATGACTATTTTTTCCATTATTTTATAAACAGTAATTCAAATACCTTTTTAAAGGAAGCAATACATAAAGTAGTCAAAGAATGTACAAATCTCTGTATTACTGATTTTAGCATAATTATATAGAAGTAACTCTGCATTTGATACTCATTTTAGATATCATTCTAGCTTGAACTGTAAGCTACTATATCTTTATAGAAACTTGTCTATTTTAGACCGAGCAAAGCTCTACTGAGATTTCTAATCTCCAGTGTTTGCCACTCTTAGAGTCAAAACTAGTATATTATTAGGAAGTGTTCACTCTTATTAAATGTTTATTTTTAAAAATAAATTTCTATATTTCAATAAACTTTGCTCAAAGCTGTTGCTACACGAGTTAAATCTGATCCCTTTTTCATGGTGAGCCTTTCCATCTTTCTCTGCCATCCTATTTGAACACACTCTGTCTTAGTACTGAAGGTTACACTAGAGGTTTTATTATGAAGAGATTAATAGATCTATTTTGTAGATTTTCATTTTGTCACAGGTTTGCTGCTGGACTGTAACCATATGTAGAGACATTTAAGTTGTCATGTGTTTGTGAAAAACTGTACTTCAATAGTATATTTGCCATCCAGATGGCCACTGCATGATCAGTCACGCGTTTTGTAGGACTAGCTCAGTTTGTGGAAGTGGTGGTGTCTGTCAGACATCAATGAGCTCTGAACAGAAGTCATGGTGATGGTGACTGGATAATGAAAGCTGTTTGCTTAGACAAGCACAGCCAAAGTCTGTGTATATGGGTATTTTTTGATGGAGTTTTCTAGTAAGGCTGTGAGCATTGCTGTCTCTAAAGGTTGGTGACCCTGTGGAATTTGCTTGATGTTCTGTGACTCTCCTTTGGAGACCAAACATAGTTGAAGCTATCTGGTACTTGAGGTAGTGTGAACCAAAAGTTCCCTTTTTATCCTGAAGCTGCTGTGTTGCAGCAAGGTGCCAAGTCCTGAAGGGAGAATTTGACATATTTTGTGTGTTTGTATTGAGTCACAGTAAGTGACCGAGCTGGGGAGACCCAAGGAACTTGTCTGTATATTGTCCTGGTGTCTCTCAGGGGATGTGGTGGTGGGGATTCCTGGGGAGGTTGGCATGGCTGAACTCTTGTGGTCTTGCCAGCGATTTGTTCCAAGTAATCCTTTCAACTTTTTGGAAGGGAACTTTGTCTCTGAAAACTGATGACTTCTGAATACTTGCTGTTATAATGAGCTTTTGAAAACTTATAGGTAGGAGGAAAAAAAACAAACCAGAATAACAGCTGCCAATATTTTCCAAAGCCACTATTGAAAGTTGTCCTGATGTTCAGAGGTGTCGAGTGACCCCAGGTCCGGTATTTTTCACCCTTCAGACTCAGGTCTCACAGGTGCATACCACATTTTCTAAGATACTAGTGGTTGTACTTATATTTTGTTGGATCCTTCCTAGAGTGACTAGATTACTGGAGATGTACGTGATCCCCCTGAGGGGCCATAGTTGCATAAAGTGCTCATATATCTTATGTAACCCAGTCTGGATTCCAGTCACCTCAATGGTACTAAATACCCTTTTTTTTTTTTTTGACTTGGCACCACTGAAACGAATGTGATTTACTTGTGGACTGAGGTAAGCATGAAATCTGGTATCAGAAATCTGGCTCTCTCAGTAATGGTGAGAAATGGAAAGAAATAAACACTGCCACTTTCTCATTAATGCAATTACCATACCCCATCAAACATGTGCTGATAAATTTGAGGGGCTTATACTATTCATTAGGCATATGCATTCATTAGTGTAGCCATCATAAAATAAACAGGGGAGTGTCCAGCATGGGGAAAATTTCAGAGAACAAGAGCTCACATTATACAAAGCTATGATGATAAATGTCTCCTGTGGCATAATTTTAACTCTTACCATCTGTGATTCCCTGTTGCTATAGCAACTTAAAGTAAATATTAAAAATAGTCTGAAACCAGGAAAAGCACAGCGGGGAACGTCTCTCCTGAAAGAAAACAAGCCCTCAATGTGACCAGGCAATGGCCGGAAAAAGGACTGATGAGAACTTCAGGAGTTTTAGCTCAGAGAATATTCAATATGCAGGGGTGGGTGAGAGAAGGATCCCAAAACAGTGTTTATAAGTGGTTTTAGCTGTGCTACCAAAACATTATCAGATGCTCAGTTCTGTACTTGTCATCTGTTCTCAGCTTTGAGCTTGAGAAGTAATTTTACTTTAACTGTTAGGAGACTTGGGTATGTGTGTATATATTAAAAAAAATATGACTTTACATTTTTGACAGATGTGTTTTTGATTTTTATTGATCTAGGGAGGGATGAAAAGCCCTTCTAATGCATTTTTTTTTTTAAAGCTAGGAACACTGCAGTGGTGTTCATCAAACCATGCCATTTGAATAGTATTGCAACTGAGTGCTTAGGCCAAAGGCAAGGCTTAAAAGGTGAGCTGCATTTTCATGACAGGCCAGCACAGGAGCTACATCCAGTGTCTCCTTTCTGGAAAATACAGGAGCTGGGCCCCATGCAGCAGGGAAAATTGACCAAGGAAAGAAATGGTGAAAGACTTCATTTAGGGCAAGGGGCATGAAGAATTGTTTAAATAATTGAAAGTGTTGTGAAATGGCAGAGTGCTTCAAGAACCTTATCCACCAACAGTGTTGGTGGTTAAGGGAAGACAACTGATGTTATCTATCTGGACTTGTGCAGAGCATTTTACACTGTTCTGCATGTTACTTCCTCGTCTCTAAATTGGAGACACATGGATTTGATGGATGGACTACTCAGCAGATAAGGAATTGCTTGGATGGTCACACTCAGAGTTGTGGTCAATGACTTGATGTCCGAGTGGTGTTCCTCAGGGGTTGGTACTGGGACTGTGGCTGTTTAATGTCTTTGCTGGCAACATGGACAGTGAGGTTGAGTGCACCCTCAGCAAGTTTGCCGACGGCACAAGCTGTGTGGTGTGGTTGACATGCTGGAGGGAAGGAATGCCATCCAGAGGGACCTTGACAGGCTTGAGAGGTGGGCCCGTGCAAACCTCACGAAGTTCAACCAGGCCAAGTGCAAGGTCCTGCACATGGGTCACGGCAATTCCAAGCACAGATAAAGGCTGGGCGGACAACGGCTTGAGAGTGGCCCTGCGGAAAAGGACTTGGGGGTGTTGGTGGATGAGTAACTCAACATGAGCAAGCAATGTGTGCTTGCAGCCCAGAAAGCCAACCGCATCCTGGGCTGCATCAAAAGAAGCATGGCCAGAAGGCTGAAGGAGGTGATTCTGACCCTCTGCTCTTGTGAGACCCCACCTGGAGTACTGTGTTCAGCTCTGGATCCCCAACATAAGAAGGACCTGGACCTGTTGGAGCGGGTCCAGAGGAGGCCACGAAGATGATCAGGGGCTGGAGCACCTCTCCTATGAGGACAGGCTGAGAGAATTGGGGTTGTTCAGCCTGGAGAAGAGAAGGCTCCAGGGAGACCTTATAGTGTCCTTTCAGTACCTAAAGGAGGCCTAAAGGAAAGATGGGGATTAACCCTTTATCAGGGAGTGTTGTGATAGGATGGAGGGTAACAGGTTTAAACTGAAAGAAGGTAGATTTAGATTAGGTATTAGGAAGAAACTCTTTACTGTGCGGGTGCTGAGGCACTGGAATAGGTTGCCCAGAGAAGCTGTGGATGCCCCATCCCTGGCAGTGTTCAAGGCCAGGTTGGATGAGTACTTTGAGTAACCTGGTCTAGTGGGAGGTGTCCCTGCCCATGGCAGGGGGGTTGGAACTAGATGGTCTTTACGGTCCCTTCCAACTCTAACAATTCTACGAATCTAGGAACTTTACTCTTTTTTTTGGGAGGGATAAATTAACTGGGGATGCCCTATCTAACGAAATCCTTGGTTGAAGAAAAAGCTTTGCTTGGAAAGAGAATCCCTGCTTGGGGGAATTGCTAAATGTTCTGGTTGTGTCTTTACTTTAGTCTAACTGCAATGAAGATTTGTTTAGCTTCCTTGCTGAGTGTTCCTGTATGTTTTCTTACTGTTCCCTTTCATTCATTTGGCAGTCACTTCAAAAGTGATTCATGATAAGAGATGAGAAAACAAACTCAGATTTTATATAAGGCAGTAGCCAGGGAACTTAGATGTAATCACTACTGCATAACATCCTGCAGAGTTTTGTGTGCAGTGCGTGCATCATGGTGCAGTTAATGCATAAGTTCTCATTTGAGCTTGCAAACCAACACAGCCTGGATATACAAAACAGCCTGGGAAACCCGGTGCCATCAGCACAAATTAAGGGTCTGTGGCTGGGCTCAAGGTGCAAGAGACCAGAAGAACATAAATCAGAAATGTTGTTTGGCCCTGTTATCACCGATGATCTGATAGGCAGGGTTTTATCGGCAGCCTTGTGGTTTGCTCTGTGATAAAGATAATGAATGCAAATTCTAAGAGACAGCCAACTGTAGATGCTTTGATTTGCAGGAAAGTTCTGACCCATCAGAACTATAACTTTTAGGGAGAAAAGTCACGTGAATTCCAGTTACAGCTACTGTACATCTGAGGTTTTCTAAACGTGTCTTTTCTTCCCCTCTTTCATTCTCTGCCTTCTCGGACACCTCGGTGAAATCTGAGAGTTTTCTATATTTGGCCAGAGTTGCTGATCAGTGCTGCCCTTAGCCTGCTGTATATCTGGAAATTGCGGACGCTTCCATGGCACAAAACCAGGCTGACTGCACAGCTTCTGTGCAATGAATCAGCTGCTCTGGAAGTATTGAGAGCTCTTCACTATATTCAAAACAACTGCTGTATGTATGCAATAAGCCTGATGCACCTAAAGGCTCACCCCCACACCCACTTGAGGTAGGTCCAAGGTTTCTCCCAAGGCTGCATGTTCTTTCTGCCAAGTTAATCAGGACAGAAATGGGGCATCTTGCGTGGCGTTGTGATGTGGAAAACTCTTCCTCAGTCTTGCTGTGATCTGGGAGAGACCAGTACCACTTTCTCCTCACTGATGCAGCTTTTCCCTGGCTTTCTGTCCAGGTGACCAGGGAGAGCCCCCAGAAGACTTTCCCTGAGACCTCTTCTGAGAGGTGATAAAGGGAACCAATGCATTGACCTATTAGGATATGTCAGAATATAGTTACAGTTTCAGTCTTTACATCGGCACTCCTGTGTGTCCGCGGTTGATTCCCACATCCATGACAAACTGAAAATTTCCCAAACCCTATCTGACTCTATTTCAGCTCTTCAGTTTATCCAAAGTTTCACCCACTTCATCTGGGCTGCAAGTATTCACTGCGCAAAAGGGCTTCAGAACCTGTAGAGGAATATTGTGCAGTCTTGTGAGCCTCAGTCTTTACATAATTTTTTTTTCTTGTACTCCATTTCTGCCTGCTTAGTTTGTGGGGAATCCACACTCATACCGAAGAGCTTTCTGGTATGCTGCAGGAAGGAAGGGTTTTCCAGGAGTTCTGGGAACAGGCCAGTTGCTTGGAAGTCCTGCCGGAAACACTGCTTGGAAGTTGCATAGAAAATAATAAAACTTTCATGAATCTGCTCAAAATGGACCATTATTCAATAGTATATCTTCTTGGATGTGGTGGAGATGCATACATACGCGTGCTTTGTTTGACTGTGCTCAGTGTGTACATTACTTAACACAGGCAGTGTTCTTGGCGGTCTCTTCTTACTACTGAAGATAAAATGTTTCCTGCTTTGAGGAATTTACAGCCTAGACGGACACTTCAGGAAGACAGAAAATCCAACAGCAGCTCAAGATGGAAGAGTTCATTTTAGGAAGTTTATCTCTATTTCATGATGGTGATGACATAATTTTTACTTGGAGGAGTAGGATTTATGCCGATGTACTTCCAGCTTTTATGCCAATCTCCTTATGTATTACATTAGAGGGTCCCTGCTGCAAGGGTTTGAAATATCAACTAGATTAAGATATCTGATCTCTGCTTCCCAAAAATTCCACTGTGTTGTCAAAGGAAAGCAGAAAGCTGATGGAAGACACAGAAGTGTGCAAAAGGCCTGCCATATTTCACCAGGATTTACTCTGACATCTGTATGTAGCCAGTTGATTTTTCTTTTTTGTTCTTTTGACCCAAATAGCAACATAACTGGGATCAGCCATTGGCAGCACGCATTCTTTAATGCATCTAGAGAATTCAAATTATTGTTTTATGGGGGAAATGATAGCCATGCAATTAGGATTTCCATCTGTGCGATCCTCTACATTGGTATGGTGGCAAACGTAGCATTAAATAACCTTATTGCAGCTGTGGGAGGAGAGCTAAGGGCAAACTTACTCTGTTTATAGTTTTGCTGTAAATTTTTACTTCTTTGGAAACTCTGCAGATATTTACAAAACTTCCATATAGCTGCTTCATGAGGCTATGTCTTGTCTTTAATCCAAGCTGAATGCTTAAATGATCCAGAAGTTACCTAACTCTCTATTTGCACAGAAACCTCGCTCCAGTTAGCTCTCAACTTGTGCTGTCCCCTTAATGAAAAGCCCTGTGTCTTGTCGTAGTCCAGAAGTTTTACGGCATAGATCCGTGTATGTTTTCAAGCAAACCTGAGCCTTGTTTTGCATGAATTCAAGTTTAGTTTGGAGCCAATTTAAACCTCTATGTAGTTTTGCGTTTGGGCTGTAAGGAATATGTGGTTTTGTCTGTATTTGAGAAACTCATACAAAATTCAGGGTTTTTTTTTTTTTTACTGAATCTTGTTTTACAGTGAGAAGCCATGCTGCGCTGTCTGTCTTCTGTACTGGAGACGTATCATTAAATTGTAAAAAAACCTTCCAAGTTCCAAAAGGCATTTCCTTCCTTATTCCGTCCCCATAACTTTCCGTCTTATACAGGCTGCAATAGTTTCCATGCTCACTGTTCAAGATCCCATGGACCTGGAGAGCTCATGGTGACTATCATTTTATTCTACTGAGTACTTTAAAAGTTGTAATGAGACTGCGTGGTAAACCTAATAGAGCCTCCTGGTTATTCTCACAGCACTTGTGGAGGAAAAAAAAAAATAAAAAATTACTTGGTGTCATGACTTCATATCCAGATGACTGTATAAAATTAGGAATACTCTTAACGCCTGTTCTTAGAGATATATATTTTTAAATTTATTGGTACCATGAAAATGCAATCATTTTATCAGGGAGATAACCCAGAACTTTCTAAATGCTGATGAATATCATGCCAAGTCTCTTCTGTATTCAATAATAAAGTTCAAGGCATAACGATCTGGACACATGGGAAAAGATCCTTTTTGTTTGCAGAAGATTGATGTGCCAATCTTTCATTCTGCTTCCAACGTGCTTGTACTTGGAGATGCATATTTTTTTAAGAAAAAATTACAGGCCTTTTTTTTACTCACTTAAACCATTTAGAATCTTAATATTTTATCAATTAAAGTTTATGGCATCTAAGTTTCAAGTCTTCTCTTGCAGGATATTCTTAAGGGCTTTGTGGAATAAAATTTTCTGCTCAGAAAATGCTGACCACCTAACCCATTCCCTTCTTCTGGTCTGTAATAATTAGTGTTGTATATTAGTAGCGTTACCATTGCATTGTGTTTTTTATTAATCAAGAGAGGGACGGAAATGAAATGCTAACATGGTTTTCATCAAAAATGGCTCTTTGTTTTTGCAGATGTTTACTGCTTGTAGAACTTAATACCACTATACTGTCTTACCAGTCCATTTCAGGTAACTTGTTATGATTAAAAAAAACTGAGGGGAGAGGCATACTCCGACTATTGATGAACCACAGCACTGAGGCGTGCACCCATAATAAATGGTCTCTTCCTTGTTTACAGTATTTCTTTCCTGTAAGGCCACTCTAACCCTCCTTTTGCCATTAGCTTTCTTCCCTTTTTTTTTTTTGCCTGAGAAACAAAAAAGAAAAAAAACCCACAATGAATGTGACTTACTGCACTGAAATAACCATGCTGCAAAGGTCAGCCTTTCCCTAGAGTTGGCTTAATATTCCCACGCTAAGGGTGATATGTCTGTCCTTATATAGGACGGTAATAACTGCATGATCTCAGATACCTTTGTGTGCCAATAGGGGAAGGGATGGCTCTTGTGCCTAATTTCCAAGATTTGTGGCTGTAACCCTGTAGAAACCCAGATTCACTGGAGCCTGTCAATGAGTTGCTGGGTAATACTGGGGAAACTGCTTCCTCTTTTAATGTGTCGGTCATTAACTTGTTTAGCAAATGAGAAGGGTAGTTCTTTCAAGTGCTTGAGTGATACTGGTGAGGCATGTGGCACAAAAGCCAAGTGCCACATTTATGCATTTATCTCATAGTGCTACAATGCAGTGCTTTGTAGAGATGTCCATTGGGGATGGTCTGGTGTTGAGCAGCTTGTGTAGGTAAGATTCCAGGATATGTAGGTGCTTTTAACAAATAGACTTACTGGGCCTGATAATCCCTGGTATTTCAACCTATCTGTTGAACAAAGCAAGTATAATATACAAAACCATGCATATATGTATAATATGCAATCGCATGTAATCAGAAGCAAGTGTAATACATGGTCGGAGTAACACGCTGCTCTAGTTCAGCTCAGTTCTAAGAGGTTACTGAAGTCAATGGAAATTGTTTGTAAATTTGGGGTTCTTCCAGGGTGGCTGTCTGGTGCTGTGGCATCATTAGAGGCCTGTGTTTGCCACCTTTAGAAGTAATGTCTATGTGCTTAATCCTTGTGAAAGGTATGTGTTTACAAACAATAGGCCTGTACATGCGCAACGTGGATTCCTTAGACTGGCAGATCCTTCGTAGGTGCCTGGTGAGAATATGGTTGTCAGCGTAGTCAAACCCAGATGCAATGGGATTGAGTGTCCAGCAACAGACCTCCCAGGGGTGGGCATTTTGACACTACATCACACGTGACACTGAGTCACCCAAACTTTTGCCTGGACACTCAATGGATCACTGATCAACATGAGGACAACAGATCATCTCTCACAAAGGAGAGAGAGACTAATAACTGTTAATTGGGATTTGCTTTTACGGTGAACAGGAGAAACTGGTGGGTTCTTTGGATGGTAATTCCTATCCCCTAAGGATGCTTTATACCTGTTTGTGTCCTTCTTGTGTCCATATTGGCCCTGAAGAAACGGGTAGCCTCTTGGCAGTCTCTGGGCAGCATTAGCTGCTTCAGAGGGAGGTGGTACATGCTCTGGCCATAATAACAGCTGCAGAGTTACTTGGCATCTTGACTGTCTGGAGAGGCCCAGGTGTCTGTTTAGTTTCTTTTTCCCTAAGGAGAGTAATTTTATAGTAAATGGCATAGGATTAACACTTCCACAATTTATTAATTGCCAAATCAATAAGATCCTGAGAAAAAACCCCACCACCCCTAACTTTTTAGACGTTAGCAACATATAGTCATGTAACTTAGGCTAAGTACTCTTGCAAAGGTCGTAACAATGCTGTGCTAAAAACTGGTAGTCATATTTCACTATAATCTTTGGTTGATGCTAATGGTACCAAAGAATTACTGAGCAAAAATAAATGTCTTGGAAAAAAAATCCTTAACAAGGCAAAGAATACAAGTGGCATCTATAAATGTTTGACCTTTCTTCCTTATCTGAAAACCCAGCCAGGGTACTTAATCACAACGTTCTCTTCTGGAGGTACAAATGCATGTGGCGTCTGGCCTGCCTATCTAAAATACAGGCAAGGGGGAAAGGTATTTTGTAAGGTCAATGTTTCTGCTAATTGATAATTTGGCAAGCTGGTGATGATTATCAACAGCATGAGAAAAGTGACAAGGTGATAACTTCCACCTACGCAACTACCCAGGCTCATAAGAATTCTGCAAATGTTCTGAAGCTGCCCCCTCAAAATGCCTCCCTCTACTATTATTTTGAGTTTAAATTCAACCCTCAAAGGTATGTGAGAGCTGCAGAGTATTTTACAACTGATATGATGTGCCTGTAAGTTGTAGTCTATGCCAAATTATGCGGCAAAACTTCTGTATAGCCTATACAGTAATTAGATATGGAACCCAGGCCTAACGTTTGGCCTTAGGGAGTTTAAGTCAGTTGATTGTAGTGTTGGTGGGAAAACGAATTCCATAATTGAGGCTGAGATCTGATGTCCCCCATAGTATTTGAGTATTCAAATACAAGTTTTTGGGAGAAGTCCATTTCTAATATTCACACTAATTTTTCATTTTAACTGACACACTTGAAGCCCAGTACAATTGTAGTTTAAACAAAAGGAAAACAGGATATTAAAGGATCCGATGGGTCGCATCCAAGTTCTGTGTGAGTGTCTCTCTACTGGCTTTCGTGGAATGTGGCCCACTCTGTAGAAATACTTCTTGAATTCTTTTCATTGGAAACACTGACAAAAAATTAATATGCCCCTAAAGTGAAACAGACCTGTGAAACAAAACTCAGCCTCTTAAAATTGTCCAAGCCCAAAGGAAGTGCAGAAGCTAAACAAATACCATGAGAATGTAAGAGAAGATTTATGCTTTCAGTTTTAATACTTTAAAGGATGAATAACAAAGATAAGGTAACGGTAGTCTATCTGCTAATTACAATAGTGCTGGAGACATACCGGAAGTGGAAATTTTAAGTGTTCAGAGTCTTACTGGAATTTAGACAGTGTGTATTTGAAAGAGGTGATTTTTAAAATGCTCCTGGAATGGTCCAGGTTGCATTTGGACCATGGTGCTGGAGTTTGTCTGGTTGCAGCAATTCACCCCTAAAAGTTGGTTTCTTCAGAGCTGCAGCGAGTTCTGAGTGTGCAACTATAAGTAGCAGAAATAAGGTCTTTAGTGATTGAGTTCCGATAGAAAAATCTGGTGGGACACATATCTGGTCAGGTAAAGCCAACTGAAAATGGACATAACTATTCTTAAGGCCCACTTATGGACTGATTAATAAACCTTTAAAGATGTTTGCTAGCTGGTTTGGTAACTTGTCACACTTTAAGTGCATCACATTCTAGAGTGTGAGGATAAGTAAACTGGGAGGATACTGAGGTGTATTTCTTGAAGTAACAGACCTAAATAAAACAAGTGTGAAAAATTCACTGAGAAACAGGTTTTTTTGAAAGCTCAGCGCACCCGACTTTCATAGGGAAAGTGAATGGCATTTTCCTTTGCTACTTTAATTTGTGTGGAATTGTTTCCACTGTGAAAAGTACAGTGTGATGTGATTTTTGTAGTAATGTTGCTGGTTTTGCAGTGTCATGCAAATGACAATTATCAGGATATGAAAACAGGATCCTGGAAGTCATCCTGAGAAGCATCATGAAAAATATGTTGTCTTTTTTACGCATTAACTGCAGTGATTCAATTGCTGCCAAATCCCTGCTTGCAGGCCTATTTTTTTTTCTTTTTTCTCTTTTTTTTTTTTTTTGAGTTGAAGTTATTCTGGGTACAAAGCTATTGTGGGAAGACCCCGGTCTTCAAGCTGAGAGTAGTTTTGCTGTGGACTTAAATAGTGCCGGTCAATTTAGCTTTAAATGTAATGGGCTTAGTCCTGCAGGAAGGCAGTGCTTTGCATGAAAGAGGACATCAAAATTAAGTTTTTCTAAGGAAAAAAGATGCTGTTTTAGGTGGACTGTGATAGTGAGTATCGAAAAGATATATTTATTTATTTGGGGAGCAAATTAGGTTCTAGAAACCTGCTTTTTCAGAATGTAACAATGGATATTTATGTAGATTTAAAAAAAAATTTCTTTGTTAGAATTTAAATTTTGGCCTCTGGTTTCCACTTCTTAGCAAAGAAAGCCTGAAAATCTTTGTTCTGAATTCCTCTCCAGTTGTGATTTGCAGCATAAGGTACAAAGTCCAGAACTTTTCTTTGAACAGCTATGTCCACGCTCGCCCCTTGTAAGTAATGAGCGCTCAGACCTCTCAGTACAAAGTACTATTGAAATTGTGCTGGAGATAGTTTCTGGACAAACACCAAAAATCCTGAGGGTTTAAGTCAAGGAAAATCCCTCTTACCTTGCAAGTAACTTGCAGGAATAAATGTAAAATGAAGTCTGCATTAGATCACTCTGGCTACTTATTGCAGTACGTTGTGGTTAGGAAGAGGAGCATATGATCTATTCCTCCACTGTATACATTCCAGAAAAAAAAGTATTTGTTGAGGTTATTTATAGGCACTCCTGTGGTGCTCACCATCGCAGTATCATTTCATTACAAGGGCATTCATGCCTTTAATGGAAAAGGACAGACTCTTTTCCTCATTAGAGTTTTGCAAGTGAGGGCACACCACTGAAATTCATCTCAGGCCTAAATTGTTACTCTAACTAAAATAATTAGTTCTAAAGAATGCCACTGCTTTGCAGCAGTTCTTGGCAGGTTTCTTAACAGAAATGAAACAATGAATGTACTCTTTGCGGTTTTTTATTTTAAATGCATTGAGTATTAAACGTGAAATTAAATTGTGAAAAAACTCTGCTATGCATAGTTTTCCTGACTTGCAGCAGTGTTTATTTGTCTAGACATTTGCTTATTCTGGTTAAGGGCACATGTGATGGGGAGTACAGCTGCTTGGAAAATATTAATGCCTGTTAGTGGCCTGCATCTCTCCCAGTCCCCAAAATGCTGATGACAACGAAAAGAATTTCACTTTTAACAAGAAAATTACTTTGAAATTTTAATGCAGGAAAGAAAAAGAATCTTGGTTTTTTTAAAGTGAAATAATAAAAAAAATTGTGCTAGGTAAAGTTCTCACTCAAAATTTGATCACTGCCATCTGCCGCTGCAGTCCCCTCACAACCCCAGGTTGTAGTTCAGGCTTTTTGTTTGCTGGACCACCATGCAGTGCATCATGAGAAGCCTCAGTCAGCTGAAAGAGTGATGTTTTGAGGCATTTGGTCTAGAAATCTTCAGGGGCAATGTGCTAGCATTTCTGAAGGTAAGTTTTTTTCAGATGAAACAATACGTATTTCATTTTTGTGATTGTTTTGGTCCAAAAAGTTTGCAGTTCTCAAAGGAAAACATGATTTTTGTGGAGGGGAAAGAAATCTTGGTGAACATCTGATTCTCCATAACCAAAAACTCCAGTTAGAAAAATTGATATCTGAAGAAGAAAATTGAGAAGTTTCAAGTCCTAATCTCACTCCTGCTACTGATTTGATGCTTAAAATAAATTCAATTTCTCTTATTTTAGATAATACCATTGAGCCGCTGACTAGAGAAAAAGTGGTATAAAGATTTAACTCTTGCTAGAACTTTGCATACTTGAAACACTATATGTAACTTCTAATGTTATTATCTCCTAATCCTTTGGGCCAAAATTATCTCTGGAATATGATCCAAAAATGAGAACAGGAAGATCGCTTAGGAAAAAATGTTGTAACTGTCAAGTCTTTCATCTACATTATTAGTACACCCTGTGTGGTCTCTCTGGAAATTTAAAGCTTTGACTCTCATAACTCATATCTACAATGAGTGTGTCTTCTGGTATATGTTTTATACAGTTCTTGCCAGTCTTGAAAATGTTGCAACTTGCAAAAGAGCCTGAAGCTAGAAAGAATGTGCTAAGTAAAGAATACAGTGGAAATTCAGAGAAACTCACAGGAAGAGAAGAAATCTGATCCTGGAGAGCTTTCTGGTACTCCAGTCTGAGGAGGTGTTGTATGACTCCTCAAAGCCATAGTTGATAGAAATCAACTATTCAAAGTGAAATTCCACTGAGCAAAAAAAACCAGGAAGAGAACTGATATGAGGGGAGAAAGAACTTTTTTGGTCAAAGAGGTGAGGGACAAAGCTGGTGCTGGCTCTGCTGAGCCATTGTGGGGACACTGTCTTTGACCAAGCAAGAGAAAAGTTGCAGGGGTAGGTGGGCCTCCAAGAGAAAGGGATGGGAGAAGGACTGATTGCGCTCTTGAAAGGTAACCAAGATGAAATTGCCAAGGATCAGCTTTTTCTGTAAGTTTGCCCTAAAGTAGATTATTTTTTTTCTTATCCTTTTGTTGTGGTGTTTCCAATTTTGTAATAAGGATGCTAAATTCTACTCTTTTAGAAGTGAGAACTTTTCTAAAGTGAGAATTAACTTGGCTTATTTTTGTCCTGTCTCTATTGCTGTAAGATGTTTCAGGGGAACATAGACTCTTGTTGTGGGCAGTCAGACTCTGGAGTCCTGAGAACTCAAAGTGCCAAGTGTGAGGAAACACTTCCTTGGCACATGTAGGCCTGTGCCCTTTTGGCTAGCAGGAGACAGTGGGAAGATTGCTTGTGGTTGTCAAGTAGACTTCACCAGTTTACCGTGCATGCTATCGGCTCACACCAGGAACTAACTTTTTTTATCCCTAATCAAAATATTCTGTTTCTAACCCCGAGCAACGAAACGATAGCAACTATCATTTAGCCTAAGCTTTGGAGTTGTGATGCATTTAAATACAAAATGGGTATCACAGATGTAATGAAAGTTTATCTTCCTTTCCACACCCCTCCTTGTGATGCTATACTAGGGAGAAATCCTTTCTGAAGGCAGAAGGGTTTCTGTGTCTGGATGTTATGAGGAGTTTATGTGCATTGTTTAGTTATAGGAGGAAAAAAATTGATATGCTCACTGATAATATCTCATAAGCCAATTCTTTTGTGTAGCAGTGTTGTAAGGACAGAAGACAAGTACAAGAGTTACAAAGTATATCCTCTCTGTAAAATTAGTGATATTGGTTGTAGAGCTCAGATTTAAGAGCCAGATGTTATTGATGCTCACTCATTCCAGTTGGGGTAGGTCTTGATTGAGTCTGATGCACTGGCCCTTGAATTCAAACTTCAATGGAGCAAAGTTTCTTACTGCTGTATGAGAAACTTTCTTGCCATCCTAAGAATCACTTAGTTTCTAGCATACTGGATGCCCCACACAAAGGAAAACCTGCTGCCTGACACTGGCTTCATTCTTTCTCTATGGAAATAGAAGGGCAAGACAGCGTTCATGGCTAGAGCGATGTGTCCTGGTTATTGAAGGCTTCCATGCATTCATCTACCTATCTGTAAGGTGCCGTTACAATTCTCAGGTCTTCAGAAAATCACCAGAAATGGCTTATATGAAACTGCTTGGATGGGAGACACCAAAATTATAGAAAGCAGTCTTGGTCAGTAGATCATACTCTGGTTTCCAACTCAAAAATAAATGTCTCAACACGTTGTTGGGGGACAAACCAAATCAGACTGTTGGTAGGGGGTACGGTGCTGGGGGAGAAACAGTCTGTTGGATGGGTTGTAAAACTGATTTTATAACACTTTTCTCTGGCATAGCAATGCAATGCCTTTATGAAGGGAGAAGATTCTGGTTCACTGACTTATGCTCTACCTAGCTAAAACTATTCCTGCATCTTCCTTCTCTGTGTGCTTTTTGTACCCAGTTGCTTGATGCCGTCTTGTGAAACAATTCCTTTCTCTTGCTCTGCACTGCATCAGTTTCAGTGGCAAGAGAGGCGATTCCCATACATATTCCTATGTCTGTAAAACTCACTACAATGAGAGGTAGTGTGTAATACAAGTTCTGTTTAGAACAGGGGTTTATGTTTTCAGTTCAACGGCTAACTTCTCCCTCCTTATTGCAAAAAATCCATCAATTCAATCTTCCGTTCTGTTCAGTGATTTTTATTGCTTGTCCTCCAAATTCATCCTTTCTGCTAAGACACAGTAATGTGGCCTATTATGTACGTTCCAGTTACATTTCAGTGATTATTTCCTTTTGGAGTTTTTGCAGAAACCTCAAACAAAAAAGTCAACTGTAACATACACATGTGCCTAGCAGGAGTTTTACTGAGACCGCCAGCTCGTTTCATATAGGTCATCAAATGGCTTTCAAAGCACCCATTGCTCTGGACTGGTTTTGAACCATTGACTCTAGGGTGGAAATATTTCATATCCATTACTAATCCCCTGGGCCAGCTGGCTTCCCACCCCCATGGTCGTTATTTTTAAGGAAAATCAATTAAGTGCAGAAATTCAGCATTGTGTTCTTTCACTTAGGTCTCTAGTGCTCTGTGCTGTGTCAGGGAATCTTTATGAAGTCTGGGAAAAATGTAGAATAATCAAGAGACAGCAAAAGGGGTGAAGCTTGCTTTTCTTTCTAAACTGTGGCAACCCCCCCCCCCAGTCATATACTTAACTAGCAAACGTGACTCATAATGTTTCATGGTAATTACAACGTTCTCAGCACTGCTTGAATTCTGTTGCTCCTCTCCAGACTTGCTGGGCTATTTAGTTTCAAGGGTTTTCCTGTTTTTTTTTTTTCATTTTTGTTAAAGTGTAGAAAGAATTGTGCTCTGCAGCTGAGTGTGTATAAGGCAAAATATTACTCCCTTTGAATCTCATAGGGAGCATTTTCACCTGATGAGTCAGAGGAGCAATAAAAACTTGTCAAAGGATGTGGATGTCTAATCATTGCAAAGTGTAGGCTTCAGTAAGAGATTGACAGTCAGGGGATTTTTGATGAAAACAAAATTGCTGAAGAATGATTTAATGGTTGGGATAAGATTCCTAGTGCTGACAAGTTTTTGCTGTGTTCAGTAGTACTCAGTGACATTACTCTTCTTCAGCCCAGAATGTTACCATGTACTTGCAGAAATGCCAGTGGTGATTTCACTTCAGAGGATTATGTATTTGTGGCAGTTGCTATCCTTCCAGAGCTGCACAGATCTGATAAACAAGGCATACATGGATGCCTCAAGTCTCACTGCTGCTACTTCCACATTTTCTTCCCAATAAAGATCACGAAGCTGGCACTTTAAGTTACCTCAGTATTTCAGGTGGCTACATCCTTGAATATGAAGGTAGAAAAGAAACTGCAAAAGTGTGTAGAACAATGTCATGGGAACTTGGCATACTGTCTAGAAAGTTTGTCTGGAAAGCTGTGTGTTTCCTTTTTACTCATATGCCTCTAAGTGAATTTGCTTTATTGCAATGTCAATACATAATTTAAGCCATTTATATTAGACAGCTTGTGATCCTATCCATTAAGCTAGGTTTCTTCTGTTGTGATGGTAGAAGCTTGCTTTTTTTTATATGGCAGTTCTGTGATGGGTGGCATTGCTCTACAGTTTTTTTTTTTTAGTCTTAATTGGATGGATGTCTCATGCCTAACTAATACTCTGCTGAGTAGAGTACCCATAAGAGTCTGTTACCATCTGTAATGGAGGAGATAAATAGTCTCATTGCCATGGTACACATGCTAGGGAAGTGGTGGCTTGCTCCCAGTTCTACTAGAGACTTCAGGAGTAGTCTCTAAACTCTTTCTGCATCTGAAGCTCTTTACTTGAAAAATGGGTAGAGGATCTTTACTTTCTAGAGACATCAGAAAACCTTTCTAGAGAGAGGTTAGGAAACTGCTGAAGAATGTTTGTTCTTGAGAATCTCTTCTGCAAATTGCTCTATCACTGCAAAATACAAGTTATTTTTCAAAACTGATATTGCTATATATTGACCTTCCTGCATTTTATGTTTGACTATATTTTTTGCTTTTTTCCCCACTTAGTAACTTGTTAAGGATCAAGTGATAGCAGTATCATCCCCAGCAATCTTTTTTGGTTGCTTGTTCTGTTTTGTAACAGTTCAAAATCAGTGTTTCTCCACCACCATCCTTCAGCAATGAATAAATGATAGGTGGGTTTTCTATTTGTTTCTTCCTCACCTAAAGCATAAACTTCACCCATGTCTAAAGCAGGATCTTTCACCATCCAACAGTCAGTCTAATTTGTTATGACAGACTTCATATTTTTATCCAAACTGCAAATTCACCATTTTCCCCCTCCCTCTTCACACACCCAGAGCAGTGTACACAGTTCTCATTCATCTCTCTATATCTGTCAGGTTCATTTCTACTCTATTTGCCATAGTTGTCATCTCTGGAAATGCTGGGATAGTCTATTCTGGTTCTGGGATGGTGAAGAAAGAGGCGCTTTATTAGCTCTTTTGAGTGAGAGACAATGCATTAAAATTGTGTTGGGACAATAAAAATGTGCCAGAACTCCCAGTGGCTCTAGCTGTGTCTAAATATAGCTCAAAAGCCTATGCAAGATTTGTGGTAAGCTAATTAAAGACAGTATGGCAGAAAGCGCTAAAGTGCTGACAGTCCTTAGGGAAAGTAAGCTATCTCAGTGTCTGCAGTGTTCTTGGGTACTCCCGTTTACCCTGTAACTCTCAATTACCGCAGTTAAGGAATTGTTTGAGTTCTGAAGACTTACTTTAGGGCCCAATCTCTCTGTGAGCTTTGTGTAAGTGAATGGATCCTGCCACTTTGTATGACTCCCCTGCAGTCCACAGGCCTACTGACAGCTCAATATAACAAGCTCCTTGCCCGTTCAACATCTCTGAACTCGAGCAAGTTCTGAAAAGCCATTGCTGTGCTACCCTGATCTGAAAGCTGTTTTGTATTTCTTACTGTCTTCAACAATCTTGCTTTGTCTATTTTACCTTCTAGATGAGGTACAAATATGTGCTCTCCCCTCAGGAATATTTTCCTTGCTGTTTATGTTGATAAGTGTGGCTTAGATCTCTGACTTTAAGCTGAGCAGGAGAGTAGCTAAAGTGTGATCAGATCCGACTTGGTAAATTCAGTATGTTGCTGTGCATTTGGATTTGAAGGGAGGGATATGAATGCTGTTGTGATCCCACAGAGTCTGTTCCAAAGCTCAGTGAAGGCAAAGATTTTAAATTTTTAGTCAGCTTATCTCATGATCAGTGAGGAAAAAATTAAACCTACCTTCTGTAAGAGCAAGACCTCTTCTGTAAAGACTATTTCTAAGTTGGTTGTTTTTCTGACTTTCATGATTAAATGCAGTAAGATACTCTTAAGGTACATACAAATTTTTTTAAGGTTTTTGGATAGCTGCTGAACTAATAAGCCAAAATGCCTGAGGATAGCCATTCTCTACTCAGGGCAACATGTGAACAAAAGAATGAATGAAGTATGAAGGAAACATCGTATATCAATATAGAGCTTCTTCGGTCACCATATCTGACTTCCACGGGTGAATCGGTGTCTTCTCATCCTTGGCACAGTTTCAGGTTCTCACATGTGACCAGAGTAAAAACAAGCCACTTCCCGCTATCTCTGCTGCAAGGGAAAAGCTCCAGCCTGGCTTTAAGAAAGCATGCTGTAGATATGTCGGTTGTGAGCAGCTTCCTTTCCTCTGATATCCTACCCTTCTCAGTCCTAGAAAGCCCTTCCCTGAATCCACGATAGTGTCTGTTCTCTCTCAAGCAAATGCAAATGTTGTCAGAAGCCCTGGAAGGGAGATGATCCTGTCTGTTGCCCTGATGGGCTGTTGGGATAAATGGGAAGAGTTCCTCTGAAGTCACTGTGGCTTTGCTGATTTACATGCAAATAATTTGTTGACATATTTTCGTAGACTATTTCCACGTTGTGTCTGGAAATGAGGATGATTAATGTGTCTCACATTTCCTGCTGATACTTGCTGACTTGACCTCTTCTGTTCTAGTTACGCTAATCTTCTCCCTGCAAGATTAAGCCATTGTAACAATTTCCCTTTCCTCTTAATTTTTCTGAGTTAAAATGATCACCCACAATAAGGGCATTTTTGTTAGGACTACAAAATATTTTATCCCCAGTCTTTTCTCTTTCTTCAAGCTGCTGATTTATGTTATTTCTTACCCTCTTGCATTTCCCCCTCTTGGTTTATGCTGCAGAAGCCATGCCTGTTCTCAAAATCACCGGTGTCATCCTCTTTTATTGTATCTTCCAGAGTACTGAAACAAAGGGTGAAAATTTTTGGTTGATGTTTCACTTCACTGGGTAGCATAGGGTCCATTGCTTACTCTGATGTTCATCCAGGGCCCAAATAAGTATCTAGACTGACTTTCCTGTTCCAGGTTTCCTCTACAGTCAGTAGTAGTCCCAGAGGAAGTCTTTATCCCAAAATAGGATGAATAATCCTCAGATAATGCCTATCTCTTTCTTAAACTAAAATCTAGGACAGCTCTTATCCTATGGGAGGGGGGAGAGAAGGAGGAGGGCACATGTCTGGGATTTCACAGGGTCAGAAAAAATCTGTGAGAACTGTTGCCATAGAAGTGAGTGAAAGACCATAGGGTGGATGAGGATGCACAGAACCAAGGTGAAGCACTTCGCTGTTTTGGGGAAGGTACTTATAAAGTTGCTCTGAATAGAAGAGTTATGTTGCTCTGCATGTAGTCTTGCTTATAATAAAGATAAAAATGCAGGGGAAAAATCATGGATCATGTACTCTGGAGTTATGGTGTGCTATGAGTGCTGAGCACTTGTGTCTCCTTGGTCTTCTCCATGTGAGACAGAAGCATTCCTGGCTCTCATGGCCAAAGGGTGTTACTGTATTTGAACAGAGCATGCAGCGTGAATAATAGTGGGAAATTAGGAGCAAAGAGCATTTGAACTTCTGATAAGCAGTTCAGCTATGCACCAAAATGTAAACATTTGGCGAAACTGTCTGGCGCACATGTTTCATATCTCAAAAGATGAGTTACAATTTCTAAAAGCTTAAGGGCTTTGATGTTCTCCAGTTCCTTCAAGATGAGTTCCTAAATGAATCTGTGAGGAATGGATTCTCTCTTCTAAGAACTTATGACACGTTTTGAAATTTTTACTTTCAAAATAAGTTGGCATGTATGTAATGAAAAAAAAAATAGATATATACAGACAGTATCTAGGTTAAGGCTTACCAAAAGTTCCAGAGTTCTTGGTTGAAGACAGTTTCCACACAAACAAAAGAAATTAAAACTAAAAAAGAGAAAACTAGCTGTCCAGGATCACTGGTCCTTGTTCAAGTAAAACCACATGTACAACAACTTTGCTGAGTAAGTTATGCATGCATCAATTCCTTGCAGTCCTTCATGGGAGGAATTGGAGAAAGGTCTACCCAATGTTCATGAAAAAAACTTACAAGAATATTTCTTATTGGTTTTCTCCATGAGGAAGCACTTTAAGACTAAAACAAAACAATAATGTCTGACCCTAGTGCTAAGCAAGTAGGAGAGACTTTAAATCCAGGAAAGATATGTAAAAGTGTGGGCAAATTCTGCTCTGCCAGCCCAAAGGGACCTGCCATCTTCTACGGGGTGGTTAAACTCAGGAACTTTGAGCTGGGCTCCTTTCTCTGCCTGTGAACTTGGACCTCAAGGTAAAGCCCTGAGAAGGAAACTTTCAGTCTGCTAGTGCTGACTCTTACCTTCAATGTATTTCCAAATGATAAGTGAAATTGGTTTGACTTTGGGCCTGGGATACTGGTGGTTTCTCTGAATCTCGAAAGTTGAATAGATATGGAGGGAAGTCTATACGTGGACAGTATTTTGCTGCATTGTTTTTGGTGACAGCTGTGCAGTGGAATTCACGGGGAAATCTACCATTATCAATATATTACAGTAAAAGGCAGTGAAAAATACATTGCAGCCTTATAGTTTAGCACTGGCCCAGAGACATCACAGTATCAGACACAAACTCAGAGCTGCAGTTCAGATCTTCAGTGCAGTTAAGCTGATAGTGAGGTGCAAAAGACTAGGCATGCCTGAAACTTGCACCCCGGCTAAGATGTGACTTTTCCTTTGGCAGAAACTACTAGGATCCTCTTGGGCTACGGATCCTCTGCTACAGACTTACTTACCTGTTCTAGTGTTCTTAATCACTACTTGAAAATAAGTAACTGACAAAAAAATGCTCCGCCTACCTCTAGCATGGAAATTATGCTTATTCTGTATGCGATGACAATGAAAGGTTCAGGCTTTCCATAGAGTGGAGCCACAAAGGAGTGTACAGAGAGTATTCCCCAGAACAGACTAACAGAGGTGTTCTCCCATTACTTGGAAAAAAAACTCCTGAGGACCGCCAACCAGCAAGAACCATCCTTGTCTGGCAACACCTGGTAAAGTGAGAACTGTGGTTCAGGATCAAAATGGGTTTTTAACTTGTACTGGTGCTGAAGCCTATGGAGAATCTGTCCAGAGTAAAGGAGAGGATATCCACAATTAAATTCAGGTGTTTAAAATGTTTATTATTTTTCTACTGTTCTTGTCACAGATTTTCAGTGGTGTATGTAGGGGAAACTCAGAAGAATTGCATAGAGCTGCTCTCATGCAGTTTGTTACGTACAATGAAAAAAACCATGCCTCTTCCCTAATTTAAATTGCTCTTTTGCTTGGGAAGTAAGTATTCATAAGCAGAACCCCTAATATTTAGTCAGTCTCAACTCATCAGCTCAGCAGCCGTGTCCTCTGACCGCAGCCCAGGCTCACTTTGCAGGCCTGGCTACAGAAGCAGATTCCAGAAAATTAGTTTAGCATGTCAGTCTAGCACGGACCTCCAGACTTTGGGGGCAGGAATGAATGAAGGCACAGTTCTTGTGCAGACCACATGGATTCAAGATTGCCCTCTGATTTACACACACGCAGACTGAGCTCAGGGGAGCTGCGCAGGTGTATGGAAGGCAGAAACAGGCACGTTTGTGTTTGTTTTAAAAGCAATGCAGACCTGGACTACGCAGCCAGATCTGTACCACTCAGACACATGCTTTATGTCCAACCAGTAGCAACTTCATACCTGAGGCTAGATTACAGAATATGTTGCTAGTTCAAAGTGCCTTTGTACTGTTGCCAAACAAGGAACAGGCTCATTGCTTATTCTCCAAATCAAAAATACATTGTAAAAAGCAACATAACACAGAATTAGGGTTGCATGGTTTAAACATTAAACAGTCAGCAGAAGCAAAAGGAAAGATTTCTGCAGCAGCATTAGCCCTAAGCCAGGCTATTTCTATTACTGTTTTGCCAGCTAGACATGCAGCTCACTACCTGCGCTTGCTCTTGATGAAATCAGCAGTGACATTTTTGTGTGATGGGAGGCAAATGGAGCCTTAAAAGGGGCTGGTATGAAGTGGTGCCAGCTGGTGACTGTAAACCCCACCAGTGCATCTGGTTTAAATTGTAGCTTGAACTGACCTAAAACCATTTCAGAGAATGAGAAGTGTCTCTAGAGATGGTGTTTATTCCATATGGCTGGACACAGAGGACATGGCTTGATTTCCTTAGGAAGATAACACTGGTAAGTTCTGAACAAATCTGAGCCCAAACTATGTGTGCAGGTCTGTCTGGAAGCTACAGAAACTAATCTTCTCCCTGTTTTTAAGTAAAGAGAAATAACTTGGAGGTATTGAAACACAATAAATATGGATCCCCGGTAACAACAGCTGCATATTGAGACCATCCGTACTCTTGGTTTTCCAGCCAGAGATCTGAGCGGAGTCTGGCAACAAGTTCAATTTGAGCCTAGCAAAAGCCAGGCTGGCTGGAAGAATTAAAAACTGGCTGATGTTCTTGTTCACACCCAAGAAAGGTCATAACTGAACTCCAGGGCCTTCAGTGAATTGAATTGCACTTACATATGTTAACACAACTTGAGACACTGACAGTTCTTTTAAGTATATCAAGTTTTTTGTCAGTGAATATCTGGCCTTGCCATGAGTTATTTAACGTGCTTCTGAGACATGTGCTCTGTAAGTTTAAGAAGCACGAGCCCACAGATTGTAGATCTCTCCCCAGTCACTGTAAACACTGGTTTAAGTATGCAATCCTATAGATTTGCAGCCCTGTAGTTGCAGCTGAAATGGCCTTGAAAGCTGGTCAAAGAAGAGCAAGAGCAAATCCCTGCATTTGGCAAACACAGCCAAAGGTTTCACTTCACTGTTGTTTGGAGATCTTATTCCAAGTACTACAGGTTTGACAAACTTATAATTTAAGATTCCTGATTTACGGTCTAAGAAATAAGGTTTGTATTTTTTTCGCTTCCTGTTCCATTTGCTAACTTTAATTTGGAGCAGATCTTTGTCTCCTGCGAGGTGTGGGGGGAGTGGGAATAAATCCCTGGAAGAGCGATGGCTGCTAAGCTTGAACAGTAGCTCATGGGTAGGGGCTGACGCTGCAAGTTGGATGTGGGCAATGTAAACGCCTTCAGGAAGCCAGCAGGCATGTGTTGGGCTGTGCCGCTGCCCAGAGCAGCCTGGAGTAGGACGGCAGGAAGGACAGAGATGGGAAAGTGGCAGCTTCAATGTTCTGAATTCTCTGAAGATGGGATTTATTAAAGATATCAAACCAGAAAAGCCCTTTTGATTATCAGCCTCAGGAGATGGACCTTGAGGATGAGTATTGGGGTAGAACATATTACCGTTACTCATAGCTTAAGCAATCAGTTTAGGCACAGTAGGCTTTTTCTGAGGCTGATTTGATGAGTTATCATTTCTTTGTTATTTCTGTGCTCAGTGAAGCTCAGGCCAGGTTGTCAGAAGCCATGCTTTGTGCCTAGTAAAAGTGGTTGTGATTGGTTTCTTTCTCTCCTCTCTTTCACTGAGGCAATTGTAAGGAACCGCTGTGTGTGTGGGACCTTATCAACACTTATAAATACTTAAAGGATGGGTGTCAGGAGGATGGGGCCAGGCTCTTTCCAGTGGTGCCCGGCAACAGGACAAGGGGTAGTGGGCACAAACTTGAACATAGGAAGTTCCACCTAAACATGAGGAGGAACTTCTTCACTTTGAGGGTGTCAGAGCACTGGCACAGGCTGCCCAGGGAGGAGCTGGAGTCTCCGTCTCTGGAGACATTCAAAACCCGCCTGGACGCGTTCCTATGCAGCCTGCTCTAGGTGACCTTCCTCTGGCAGGGCGGTTGGACTGGATGATCTCCAGAGGTTCCTTCCAACCCTGTGATTCTGTGATTCTATCTCCTAAAACGTCCCTTACCTGCAGCAGCGTTTACCAAGGAGGAAACAGGCACAGAGCCTGGCATCTCTGACTGCACACAACCCCAGATGTTCCTCTTCCACCAAACCCCCAGCTGCAGGAATGAACAGGACCAGATTCATCGTCCTGCTCTGCCCGCTGTGCATGGCAAGACATTCCTATGCACCCTGCTCTAGGTGACCCTGCTCTGGCAGGGGGGTTGGACTAGATGAGTTCCAGAAGTCCCTTCCACCTCCAACCATTCTGTGATTCTGTAATTCTTGTTTGCACTGTGCTCTGATAGTCAGCCTCTCACTTGCAAGGCTTCGAGTGAATTAAATTGGGACTATTCCCATGTGGATGGGAAAAGCCCTGGTACAGAGTCTAACTTTCTATCATATGTGAAACTCCTGCTCCAAAGCCTGATGCTTCTCCCTGAGACAACTGTAACATTTTCCATGTGGGACAAACACTTGTTTTGGTCCAACATTTTCCTCTAACTTCTGGAAACAAAACTTTTTTTTAATTAAAAAAACAACAAAAAAAAACCCAACCAAACAAAAAAACCCCAAAAAACCATCATCAGGTAGCATGACACAAATGCATGGCATGGAAACTTGTACTCAATTAACACTGGGCGAAGTTATAAGCTACTGAAAGGGGGGTGTCCTGTAATGGAAAATGTTATGCAGGATGAACTAGATGTGAAGCTGCAACTGGTATATAGAATTGTAAAGCCATGGGTGGCTTTTTTTTCCCTCTACCTTCCCATCCAAGTTGTACAAGCAGCATTTGCCACCAAGATTATTTTTCCACGAGATTTCAAAATAAAAGTAAAATTTACAAGCTAGTTTTTTATTGTGGTGCGGTGGTGTTTTTTTTATTTATATATACTTCCAAGTAGGACCTTCTAATGCCAGGGGAAATAATTCATACTCAGATTCTGCAAAAGGATCTTTGTTTTTTTTGTTTGCTTGGTGTGTGTTTTTTTTTGAAGCTGTATGTAAAACGTCAGCTCTGATTCCCTGACTTTACACAATCACTGGGATTACTCTCAAAGGATGGTCTCATCCTTTCTACCTCCAGGAGGATGGTGAGTGAGAGGCAGACAGACTTTACATGGCCTATCTTTTTGGGCTACCAGTCTGCAATTTCGAATTCTTTAGCTCTCATCTGTGAATCCTGAGAAAGAGAGGAGGGGGGGGAAGAAACGGCCCAGGGCTTAGAGACCCCTCAGACCCTTTCTGCCTTCCCACACCACAGGACAATATATCTAAGGAGACGGCGGCAGAGGAGCTGCCTTTAGAAAGGGAAAAGAGATCCTGGGGCAGAGTTGAGGGTCTGAGTATTTTATTTGCTGGGGAATCAGCTTTCAGCTGCCCTGCTTCTCCCCTCTCCACCACAAAAGATGACATAATTTCTCTGCAAAGTGCCACAGTGGCCATTTCTCCATCACGGTTCCTTCTGGGAATTTTTAGACTTTGTTTGAAGACTCATAAAGGTTCCATTACTCTTCTAATTAGGAAATAAAGAAGGCTTGTTATTTTGTAAGGGGTAAAGGACTTAAAGCTTTTAAGTAATTATTTCCATGGTGCAATACTACCCATAATTGTGAAATGAAAAATGAAGCCAAAGAGGTTAAGATCCCAACAATTGGTTTGACATGAAAAAGAAGGAAAAAAAGTCCACAAGATTTATGATTGCCCCTTTTGTAGTAGTCCTTCTTGCCAGAATGCAAAAACTCCTACACATCTGGAAGAATTAGGTTAGCAAGAGTGAATGAAAGAATTTAGACACACATGAAGGGTTACAACAACAAGCAGAAGATTATTCATAGAAACTGGATGTGCAAAATCCCCTGTGCATATGAACTGGGAAGGAGAGGAGTAAGAAAACAATGGCCTGGTTTTGCCAAAATCTTCAAATTATAGGAGTGAGGAGTATGGACACTTCTTGATATCAGAGCTTTTTCTAGTTTATTTCTGCCACTGCACAAGGAAGGGTGACCGTCTTCCTCTGCTGCTTCTGAGCATAATGAGTTACTTGCGCAGGAATACAGTGATTCTGTCTTGTCTTAAGGGCACAGGAGAACATAGGAAGAGGTAAAAATCTGTAGAATCTAGTAACGCAAATGTCTCCAAGACTAGATGAAAGCTTGCTGCTTGATTTTTATCTTTTTTTTCTTTCTCTGTACAACTTCCAGTTTTATAAGGAGATGATTTAAAATTGATCATAAAAAATGATAGATCATTGACAGAATGATTCAGGAACTAGCCTTCCCAGTTTATTACACAATAAAGAAGAGTTTGGGGGTGAAAAAGGTTTTTCTGGCCAGCCACTTTGCAGTGCAAGCTGCACCATTAAAAGCTGTGCAGCCACTTAAGAGAACATGGTGTAGCCATGCAGGAAATGTTGCCCACCAAAATCTGTAGCTCTTTAATCATGGAAAGACTTGCACTTGTCTTTCCCTTGGGTTCACCTCATCCCCTGTGTTCAGTAGAGCTCAAAATCTGATTTTGGGTTTGTCATCCCTATTAGTATGACTTGTCTCTTTTAGATGGCTATGCTTCTCAGCACTGTATGTTCAAGACAGTAAAATAAGTTGATCCAGTGGTTGATTTTTTTTGATGCAGTGGATAGGTGCGAAAGAGCTAACAATGTTGTTGGCGTTGAGCAGAAGAAATAACCTGTTTTTTTTCCTGTTTAAATCTAGACTTGTTGAGCCTAGAGGATGGCTATTTGTAAGGCCAGAATGGTGCCCTGGAGAAATTTAAACTCATGAAGTCCTAACCCTGGTGTGTAACTCCAGTCCCTCCCATGCACTGTGGGGGGTGCTGTGAGGGCCTGCACTCAACATAAACAGATCTGGATGTGACAGAGGAGGAGGCAGTGCAGTGAGGATGAAAAATCATGGATGGGACACAATAAAATTGAAGGTGTTTAGAGAGCTGATCTTTGCCTGGGCGGGATGCACCTCCTCTTGAAAGCCAAATGAGGTTTTGGTGTGGGAGACCACCTGAAAAGTTCTATAAATCACAGATGCTCATCAAGGTGAGTTTCAAAATTAGAGTCAGCTTGAAAATCTACATTTGCGGTTGATTTAACAGAAGGAGGAGGAGGAGGATATTATCTCTAGAGAATTAGACACTGTTGTCAGTAGTTGTTGTGTTTGTGTGCATGTTTTATAAGGAAGGAGTTAAAGCTGAAAATAATCTCGGGAGAGTTCATGCATGGGAGGTAGGGGAAGACAAAAGCCCAGCTTTCCCTTTGCTTAGGAGTATCCCAAACCTTCAGAAGAGGGAATATAAATGTCTTAAAACAACAGGGAAAGAGTTCAGCCAGTTCCTCAGTTATAAAATCCTTCATCACTCACTACTGTCCCACTTGATTTATGCTGCTTAAGGTGGGCCAGCCACACTTGAGTGCTATGGTAGCCAAATACATAACAATAAAAAGCTAAAAATGTCATAAAAGTTTTACACAGAGGATGTGACCAGCATAAACAGCTCACAACATGTGTCTAACTCGCAGAATAGGTATCTGGGGCTGAGCAATCAGCGTCTGTGGAACAAGAAAATAGCCATTGTTTTAAAAAAATAAATCATATGCTACACTACACAATCTAAATGCATAATGGTTCTGACCTGGTGCCCCCCTCTGGTTATGTACTAGACTCTAGCAGCACAGCACAATTTTGCACCAAAATTTTTGGAGCATTTCTATTTTGGCAAAAAGTGCTGTTTGGAGGAGACAAGCTGGGTTGCTAAGGTACAGGGATGTGGAAGAGACTGGTTCAAGTCTCTGCTCCCCTCCTTCAGGTTCCAGTTTATCTTTGCGGATTTCTCCCAACTAATTAGAGCAGGGACTGGGCTCTGCTCGTGTACACTACAGGTCAGGTTTAGAGGTTTACTTCTGCCGTAGCACAGAGGAAACTCAACAACGTTAACGGGAAATAAGAATTTAATCTTCACTGAGTGAAGTGGTAATTCATCTGAGAATTGCCCTTTTGTGCACAATCCCGCTGAAAATTACTATGGTAGCAACCCTTCGCCCTTTCCCTTGAACACCCCTCATAGACAAACTTACTGTTAGTGTGTCTGGGGAGCACAAAAGCCTTTATGGGGGAATTAACCGCACTTTCCAATGTTATCTGTTTACTTGTCTGAGCAAAGCCTGCTGGCTGTAGGATCTGCTGCTATTCTCTAGGCAGAAAATATTCACTGGGTAGAATTGGTTTATGAGCAAGTGGACTTTGGCTAGGCATGAGGTCTGAAGTACTTGACACCTCATTAAGGACTGCAGTGATCTGAGGCAAAGTGCTTTCTATGCGTTTTCATTTCCAGTGCCGTATATAGAATATTCTTAATCTGGTTTGGGCTGTGAGGATCTTCCAGGTGTTTGTCATGTCCAGAGGAAGCCTGCAACACAGAAGAAGCAGAGCTATGAACTTTTAAAGGGTTAGGTGAAGGCTTTGCACCTCTGTGGAAGGAGAAAGAGACATGGTGGCTTAGTAACAATGACAGCAGGAATAAAACACTGCATTATTATGTACTTAAACAAGTTGAGTTCAACTGTATTAAAAAGGAAAGGGTTTGGAAATTGCCTGACTTGATTGATTTATTGTTATTGTATGTGAGGTCTAAGGCTATATTTTTGTAAACACTTTCTTGTATCCACTGGAGACACTCTATGACACTAGACTATGTAGCTAGTTAGTTCTCAGTAATTGACTTACAGTCTTACTGGACCTCTTCCATCGAATGGGATACACACCTAGCTGCTATGTTGAGCTTCAGCAGCCCATTGACCTTTAAACTTGCTGATCCTGGGTGATGTTCAGATTTGTTAGGTCATATGTATACCTATGACCTTTCAGCAAATTTTCTGTGTTTCAGGATCTGGGGTTCTAGTTCCCTTCTGGGGAGCTATACCTCTCAAGATCTCATGCTTGATCTATATGCCATCTCAAGATCTCTGCTCTCTTGTTCTTTTTAGGCTATTGTTTTGTCCTGTGGGGACTTCATGATGAATGGCAAAAGAAACAAACATGGGTATTTTGCAAAGGCACTTTCAAGCCACAGGTATGCTGAACTCATGGGCACAGTTCATGGTAGATGAACAACTACAGAAAAAAACCCAGATACTGCTTTGCAAACCTGGGTTCATTTTATTCCTACAACTTGACAGGCCCCTCTAGGGAGTGTGGCCACCTCTTTTCTTTTCCGTCTCTATCCTGATTTCTGTTATTTTCTGGTCTTTCATGTCATGGTTTATCTTTTAACAGTCATTATAAGACTTTTTTTTTTATCATCTTCCCTGGGAATTTATCATACTTAGCCTGTTCCAGTCTGCAGCTCTTCCTTGGAGCTCTGTCATTACTGAGTCAAGGGCTGCAGGCCAGCAGGTTCTTTGGGGCTGAGACAGAAGAACAGCTCTCAACAACTGCTGTTACTCTATAAAGACTTAATGAGTGGGCCATCTGCACCCGTCATCTACCTTTCCACAAATCCTGGGGCCCCGATTAACTCCTGTGCTGGTGCTGCACACATCACGACAGTAATATAAAGGACAGGACGTCGCTTAATATCAGTAGCCTAGATGTATTCTGCAGCCTTACCAGGCACTAAGGTTTTGTAAATGTCTTTTTCCATCCATGCACTCCTGGCGCCATATTATATGTAAACTTAATATCCCTGATTGCCATACAAGCTAAACAAAGATTAGGAATGATTTATGTTGGTGGAAACCTTGATGTTCCTGTTTCCATAGAGAGTGGTTGTTTGGGAATATTTACAGGCTATAAAATCAGGGAAGGTAACAAAGGAGGATGAATGAAAACTCAGTTTAGAGAGCATACCTGTGGAGATGTGGATGGCAACAGTTGTAGTATACAGTTTGGGCAAGTTTTTTCCAGGAAAAAAAAAAAAGAAGCCTCTGTAATGATGTTCAGTAGAAAGCAGCATTGTGCATAAATTATCAGCGCTGTTTAGAAACAATCAGGAATGGGTAAATCTGTGCATCAGAACAGATAGCTATGGGTAATGTATTGCTTATGGCATGTGGTCATGTACCAAAGTTGTTACACTGAGTCAAAGCATCTTTTCCTGAAGGCCATGGTCCAGGCCTTCCAGCCCTATATATACATAAGGGCTGCCCAGAGTTTGGATCTGAGCCTGCAGCACCATGGCGGAAAAGGATGCTTGTAAAGATATATGACTCTAAACAGGCAGGACGTACTGAAGCTGAGTGGAAACCAAGGAAGAAAACCAGCGCTGGAAGTCAGAATAGTAATCGTCAGGGAATAGTGTGGAAAAGGGTAGACTCTTTTTCAGTACGTTTCTTGATGCTCGTAGTTTTTCTTTGTGAATGAATTGGAAGGAATAAAATATAGCTAAAATAAGTAGCCTTATAGTAGAAAAATTAATATAGTAAGATAATAAAATTAATGATAGCAGAAAATTCAGACATTGGTTGATGACTGAACTATCCGAATACTTGGACTAGCTCAACAAATTATGTACTTTCTGCATTTGCACATTCCTGCATCTGATATTTGTATCTCAGAGCAAAACAGGAAAAAGAGACCGGAGGGACATCTTGTGAGGCTGGGATTATTTGGGTTTTTTTTTTTTGGATTTTTTCTATAGAATTAATATAAATTTGCTTACAGAAAATGTGAGGAAAACATGATTTTTGATAAAAGTGAAATCAACGCAAAGAATTCTGAAAAGTGGACATTTGAAAACTATCTGACCTTTTTAAAATGAGAATGCTTCTATGTGAGTAAAGGCCTCTCTTACGGCATTGCCTTGTAACTGAGGGAAGCACAACCATCTGGGTTGTTTTTGTTTTGTTTGTCTGTTTTCACCAGTCTCTCATGTGATATGTCCTGGAAGCTGCCAAATCCTCTCAAATCTTGGGTGGCCTGGGCCTGAAACAATAAGCCGTCCAATTTCCCATACTGTTGCAGTATGTAGCCACCAATATATTTTTTTTTTCCTGATTGAATTTGGACAGAGAGATTATAAAAAAAAATATTCTCTTCTTTGGAGAATGAATCAAAATGCCTCTCGCTAATCCTTCTGAGCATATGAAGTCCATGTTCATAAGCCAGAACTTGTACCGTATGATTTTTATAATCAATCAGAGCTAATCTGGAAGATAAATTGAAAAAGCAATGGGGAAATTGGTCACTGTACCAAAAGGCTTGAGGTAAACACTTTTCTGGATATTTCTCTGTGCTTCTTTGCGTATCCTTGGTGATTTCAAAAAGACTGTGGTAGTAAACAATGAAAGAATAAAATTACTGCAGGAGCTAAAAGTTCTTTCATTGCAGTATTTTCTTTTTTTTTTTGTTACATATTCTCTGAATTTTACTGGAAGGTATTTCATAAGAGCTGATTTTTCTCTTTTTGATTAAACATTATTGAAGAAAGTTTGCAATCATTTGAAGCATCTTGTTCTAGCATTCATCTATATTTCTGATACTTTTACTTTAATTCCATGCTGAACTTTTTATTAGAAGGGATGTCCTTTGACACTGTCAAGAAAAGGTACATCTGAAACTTCATTTAACTGGAAATTTTTTCTTCCTTCCAGTCAAATAATGAACTCAAGGATAGTCCTGAAATGTTGGAATTTCCCATGAAACAGACTTTTGGGGCTTCGACCAGCCCAGAGAAGTGTTTGAATGGAATTTTGCCCATTGATAGAATTGTGCAAATATTATTTAACACTCAGCATGCCTCTGGCGCAGGTAGGGGATGAAATGGTTCACATCCACTCTGAAGAGGGAGTATGGCTTCTTTGATTTTGCTCAGGTTTCACTTGCTGGTATTTCATGACAGCTCTTCATGGCTTCAGACGAGTGCTGAGCACAACGAATGCCTGCGGGATTCTGAAGTCGAGCGGATTGCGAACTGAGGAGTGAGCCCTGCTTGGGTGGGTGGAGGGGAATGAGCAAATACTCCCACTGTGGTTTTTTTTTTTTTTCATGAGTTCTTGACATACGCTGGGAGCAGGGTGACAATATTTTGAAATATAGAGCTATGCATTCTGGTGTGTATAGCTGTCCTACTGCCTAGTTATGCCATCAGCAGCTTAATTGTTTTGTATTCTGGTACAGGGTCTGTCAGAGATGGGTCTGGTATCCCACAGAAAGCTGGTGAGTTTATCCATGATCTGCTCAGAAATGGGAAGTGTCACCAATCAGACACTGCAGGGAGCTGGGCAAGCTGTTTGTTTGTTTGATTTTTCATTGCAAGCATCTGTGTAAGGAAACCCTTTGTGATTCTGAGGAAGCATTCAATTGCGTATAACTGCTCAGAAGCCAAGCTAAATAAGCCAAGTGTCATTTTTTTCAGTCAAATATGGAGAATTTGAGACTTGCTTTGAACACTAAAAGATGGCAACCAAATGCAGGAATGTGTTTCTGTCTCATGATAAATTTAAAGTCTCTTGTCTCTTTTAAAACTAAGACCACTTAGAAAACCTACCAACTATGTTTTTTTTTTTTTTTTCTTGTGGGGTTATAGTGTCCTAATTTCTGGAAAAAGTCAAACTCATGATATTTCTTTCAGTGAATGCAAACAATAGCTATTAGTTAGGAATTCACCCGTGCGTTCTGTCACTCAGAGGCAGCTCTGAATCGAGGCGTATGGATGTTTACCTTGATGGTTATAATATCATATGTGGTAGATGCTGGCAAAGACATCCCTTTCCTTTACCCAAAAACATTTAACAGTGGTGAAAAGACTTTTACAAAGGCAGGCATAATTCTTTCCATCTTTGTGCTTAGAAAAAGTTCATTGATTATTTTTTGTTTATGCAAGTTGTCTTTGTGGCTGAAAATAATAAAGATATTAACCATAAGCCACTGGTGACTGGTTTACGTCATCGGAATCTAAACTTGCAGCATTGGGAATAGCTCTTAATGGCTTGTGAGACTGAGTATTAGAAATGAGAAGAATGTGGTAATGGTGCTGCCTTATTAAAGGATAGCATATGATAATCTAGAGAGCTTAATGGAAGAATAAGTTATTTTCTTTATAGGAAAATGTAATGAATTGGCCAAATGTTCTTAAAGATGTGTATTTTTAGTCTCAAATATGAAAAAGTACAACTTTTTGAAGACTGCTTTTTCTTTTTTGAGCTTTGTATCCTGAGACCCCTATCTTACCAAGCCAACTGCGAGATCCACTTTTAAAGGCATGCTCTGAATGTGTATTGCACCAGCATCCCCATGCTAATTTTTCGTGGTGTAACATAAACCAAGAATACAGTGCTACAGACCATGCATGATGTTGCTAAAGATGATAAGCAGTACTTCCTTACGCCACTTATTCAAGGTATCTGGAAGCAATTCTTATGTCCACTGTTACCACTGTAAAAAGACACAGGAACATTACAGTCTTCTGTGGTATTGTATGGCTTGTCTGAGGAAGTGGTATCTGAGGAGATACCATGACGTACAAAAGAAAATTTCCAGAAACTCAGTAGGAATTTACGTTATTATCTCTTTTCCATTCCTCCTGAAGCAGAATTGGAGGGACATAATTATGAACACTCAAAAAAAGGGCTTTAATATAAATTCAAAGGACTGAATGGGGAAAAGATGGATTTATTCCCCAGCATTGCGTATTTTTAATTGATATCTGTGTACTTCATACAGCTGGCAGTTGGTGCTCAATTGCTGTGAATTATTCTTGAAGGAGCAAAAGAAAATTTGAATTTTTGTGATTTTCTTCTGTCTTAAAGAATAGGAAAAAAGATAGGGTATTTGCACTGAATGTGCAAGTATCAATGTGCTGGAGATCACACTAAGCTTCAGGAGTTCAGAGCTTGACACAGAAGGTGAACATTGGTCATTCTGGAAAGGGAAGAGACAAAGAGCCACTCAGGAGATCAGCTATTTTAACGAGTATTTGATGAATGCTGATCATGAGAGAGCCAGAAGGTCACAAAGTAATTTTTTCAGGTAAGCGTGACCCCTGCCTAGGGAATTAAACCTAGCGCTTTCAATTTCACCTTCTGAACAAAGGGCAGACCAAAGTAGATTTGACATAATGTGTTTAAAGCAGAAAGCTACATTCGACATCAACCTCAATTTTGCCACGAACTGTGGCTACACCGCTTCCATAACGAAGCACAGGGATTTAATCTCTTGGAAGCAAAGTCATTTTGAAGCGTAGAGGAACTGGAGACTGGAACTGTGAGAAACATATGAGCTGTTACTCCTCTTTCCTGTATACTTCTGTAGTTACCTCATCACATGTTATGCCAGTGATTTAGCTTATATAGACAAATAGCATAGCTGTCTGCAGTTCAAAGCTCCCAGCTGCCCCTGATAGTTTCCCCTGGAGAAATTCTGACAAGCTACTTTGTCAATGCAGATGATTGAGACATACTGGGAATACTGCAGGATAGGTAATGTAAAATGAAATGTAATTTCAAAACACATAACATGGAGGCTTCTGTACTAGTCCTAGTTTTAAAAAATTCATATTTATTTTTTTTAAATTTAAATGAAGCTTCTGCAGGAAATGGCCTGTCAGAGGACGTTACCCAGAGCTTTGAGGAAGCTGGGTATGTCTAGATTAGGAGAGGAGCAAATGTCATGCTGGACAGTTAGCAAAAAAGCCACTATCCCTCTCTTTTCACATGAGAGGGGGCAGGGAAAGACATTCCACTATGTCTACTATGGCACTAAATGCCACATCTTTCAGAGAACCTCATGCTGGGGTTCGTGCTTTCCCAGGATTGCTGCTGTGGTGTCCTGCCTGTGCATGGTTGTAGTGTACCTGGAGATCGCACTGGCACAAATCTCTCCCATAGCCTGCCACTGTGGTGTAAGCAGAGGGACCGCCTCATGGGAACTTGAATCCTGACTAAGATTATTAGGAATGGTCATCATTTCAGTGGCGCCTCTCTCAGCTTTGGGACAAGGTGGCTTGGCAGTATGTGCTGCTAGATGAATGTTAGGGACCCAGTGCACTCCTATATCCAGTTTTCAAATTTGGTTCACGGCTTATACAGAAGCTATATTGCTAATGTTCCTTCATTTGCTTCCTGTTCTCTTCTAATGCTTTTGTTTATTTTGAGGCAGATATTGCAGTTACCCTTCCCTCCACTGGATAAACCCAAGTGCAGGCAGAGGTTTTGTCTTAGAAAAATGCCTGGAACTGCTGTTGAGGCTCTCTGCCATGCCTGCTCCTCCTTCCTATAGATTCCTCATCAGTGGCAATGACAGAAATTTGCCTTTTCCAAGGAAGTCTCAAAGACATGTTCTGTCCAGGGGGATTGCATGGCTGGCAGATTGAGGGAGGGGTGTTCTCTGACTGATGCGTAGCTCCTTCCACAGAACCGCCGTGTTACTTTGGCACAGCCACGCTCTGCTCTAGCGGCCTTCCAATTGTGGCATCGCACAGGCTGACAGGGCACAATGCAGGGCACTAGAGCTCTCCTCTGAAACAACTTTGTTCGCTAGTGCTAGTAGCGATGGCACAGCGCGCGTGTCCTCAGAGCGTGGCACAAAGCTGCAACCAGTTAATTTGTTCTCAGCTGGGACGGCGCAGCTCTGCCCTCTGCATGTGATAGCAATAGGTGGCTGGGTGCTCTTGTCTCTCCCATTTTTCACCATCTCGTTCACCTTAGTGCTGTGTCTGCTGAGGTATCCAACAAGGCTTGTCTTCCAGTCTTTTGCCATGCACCCTGCTGCCTGTTTTCTTTATGCCCCCTACAGTGTCATAGCTGCTTCTCGCCTAACACGGTCCTTCTTCACCGTCTTTCAGGTCTCCAACTTGCCCTGCTCTCTGGCTGTGAGTGAAGCTACATGTTGGTAGCCTCGTGTGAGCTGCCCAGCGCTGTTAGTGGGAGGTCTCCCCTCTTGACTGGCATTGGGCCAAGACGGATAACATTTGGGTTCCTTTCTTGGCTCTGCCAGACACTGCCTGCATGATGTTATGCAAGTCACTTAGAGCCAGGTCTACATTGAACTGAAGTTCTAAATGACGGGGGGCTCACTAACCGTGTAAACATGAGCTGAATGTCTGAATACCTGTGTGGGTCTAAGTTGGATCTGCGTGGATGTCTTCAGTACCTTATTCCCCATCTTTAAAAAGGGAGAGATACTCCTCGCTCTCTATCATTCTGGTTTTTACCTGTTTGGAACTGAAGCCCGTTACCATACAGGAACAGAGGTCTGGTCCTCTCTATAGGCATGCAGTGTGGCCTGAACTGATTAGAGCTTCTCGGGTCTGGAGGAGATAGAAGGATATATATGACAATAAGATATAGCATGAATAGGCTGGAAAGTGGTGATTGTATTCAAGCTCTTCCCCTTATGCATGTGTGGCACGGGTAAAATGGGGACAGTCACAGATTCACTATATGAAGCAAATACCAGCAGAATATTCTTGTCAGCAGCCTACCAACTATGTCTACTTGATTTTATTGAGTAAACACACCCTTCAGTTGCCTGAGATGCCTTTCTCTCTCCTTGGCTTGCCATCCTGTCCTGGTTTCGGCTGGGATAGAGTTAACTTTCTTACTAGCAGCTGGTATAGTGCTATGTTTTGGATTTAGGATGAGAATAACATTGATAACACACTAATGTTCTAAGTTGTTGCTAAGCAGTCAAGACCGCTCCTGCTCCTCATGCTGCCCTGCCTGTGCGTAGGCTGTGAGTGCACAAAAAGTTGTAAGGAGATACAGCTGAGACATCTGACCCCAACTGACCAAAGGGATATTCTATACCATATGATATTATGCTCGTTATATAAAGCTGGAGAAAGAAGAAGGAAAGAGGGGATGTTCAGAGTTTTGGTGTTTTGTCTTCCCAAGTAACCATTATGTGTGATGAAGCCCTGCTTCCCTGAAGATGGCTGAACACCTGCCTGCAGATGGGTAGTAGTGGATGAATTCCTTGGGTTGCTTTGCTTGCGTGTGTGGCTTTTGCTTTACTTATTAAACTGTCTTTATCTCAACCAATGAGTTTTCCTTATTTTTCCGATTCTTCTCCCCATCTGACTTGGGGAGGGGAGGAGAAGTGAGCGAGCGGCTGCATGGTCCTAGTTGCTGGCTGGCGTTAAACCACGACACATCCCTAGGGATATGGCTACAGAGAAGCAGCTGTAAGTGTTGAATTCTGTTACACCAAGCAGAGCTGAACGGGAGACCTAAGTGAAGATCAAAAGTATTGTTTGCAAACATGGGCATGTACGGGACTTAAGTGGATTTCGTCCACTAAAGTTGTGTTTTTCATTTGAGACCAAGTTAATGACTGAGACCTAAACTTTGCCCATTGCCTGAGCCAAACTGCTGAAGCTGAATAGTTTATTAGCATCAGAGCACAAAGGGCCCTGGTTCTCACATTGCTGTAACAATAGAATACGTTGGAGAATATTGATTTGATTAGGCTGACACTTGGTTTACCCTAGTCTAAGTGAGAGGAGAATCAAGGCCAAGGAATATGCCTCACCCTCAGAGTGCCCATACCAGCAGCTGTGCAATTTGTAACTCGGTTGCAAAAGTAAATGATGGGACCATCTTTTCTGCCTGGAAAACAATACTCAAAATAAAGCCAGATTTACAAAGAAAGAATGTGTACAGTGCAACTGTTTTGAGCAAATGCACTGATTTTTCTCAAACCAAGACAAATTGAGAATGTGCGCAAATATTCTCAGCGCTGCTGATTTCGCTGTGCGTAATTTTTCATTGCTGGTAATGGAAAACAGGGGTGTTTGGAAAAAGATACGCATTTCCTGTTCATAGTTTGTGCACTTTGAGAGAAGTGGGCATGCCCTTCAGGAAAAGCGGTGTCCCTGAGGGCAGAGTTCTGTTACCCTATGTTAGCCTGCAGAAAAATTGTAGAAAAGTGCTACTTTCCAAAGCAACCCAGAAGTGCTTTTTTTTTTTTTTTTCTCTTTTACCGATGAGTGAAGGTGCTGTGAAGTCTCTGTTCTTTGGGGGGCACTGTGTACTTGTAGCTAGGCTTAGTTTTGTACTGGAAAACTGCAGGTATTATGTTTTCTTTAGAATATGGGCCACTATGTTGTTTGTTTTGCATTTAGTAAGGTAAAGTCACCATGTCCGCGATTAATTCTTTCTTATTGTGGGTTAAAAGTCTCTTTCCAGGAGGCTTTGGGATCTTTTTTTTTTTTTGATTAATCTTTTTAGTATATAAATGTGCTTTACATATAATTAGCTGGCTAAACCAAGAGAAATAAAATACCATGCCTAGCAGAAATGGGCAGATACGCCACACTAAAACGAATGGCAATGATACATAATTATGTGCCTACTTTTTAATTTCTTTAATCCAAGGTGAGGGAGTGCTGCTCTTGGAAACTTTAGACTGATCCCTAGTTTCAGGGTGCTGGGTGAGTCTCTCTTCCCCGTACTAGGGGGGAATCTCTTCTTTACCAAAACCTTTATGGAAGCTGAAACTGGTACCATCTTCTGCCCTGCATTCCTTGCTTGGTTATCATGATGTAGTCTGATGCACGACATGCTTCTTGATTCCTGCACCTTGAACAGGATGCATTGCTTTTTTCATTTATTGCTTTTGTTAGCACACAGAAGACTCCTAATACCTTTTAGGAAGGAAAGAGAACACAGTCCTTGCCACTCATGGGGGATTTGTGGCACTTTGAGTGTGAGGCTTGGTGCCTTGGGTTTCCTATTTGTCAGTGTAGCTCTTCTGGATGTGCTGTGTGAGTAGCCCTTTGGAGGGGTCCACCTCTTCCACTGGATGTACAAGAGTCCTAGGAGCTGCATTCTAGTCCTTGCTACTGCGTCTCAGCAGCACTAGCTTTTTATTTCCAGCTGACTGACATTGTACTGCACACAGCCCTGCATTTGAAGAGATGCTTGTATTTCTCTGCTCTCTTTTGTGGTAGCTTTTACGCCTTCTTTGAGTGCACTGGTGGCTTTGAAGTCCTATGGATTGTGCTGTTCCAGATGAAAAGATATTGCCTTGAAACAGCTTGTGTAAAATTCTCCTAAAAAGTTACCTCTGCCTGTCTAACATAGAATAAGCTTGTCTGTGCCCAGGAGGTAATAATAAGGATGACCAAATCTGCTCATGGTGTGTGGGCTTCTCCCTCACACACTCTGAAGCAATCCCCCAGGCAGACCTGCCAGCTGGGTGGCTCGCTCACAAATCTAAGCTTACTCACCTTCATGTCAGACATGCACAGCTGTGAGCACCGCCATCTGGGCTGTATCCTCTGTATATAAGATTAGGCTGATTTCAGATGAGCTGTGGAAATGGCATAGCCATAGCATCATTTTGAAGTCATCTGCTGGGGCAGGGGGAACCCACACTGTGCTCTCTTTACGTTATGAGCGGGGTATGAGAAAATGCACAGAGACAAAACATGCTTTCCACTCTGGCCTGGAGCAAGAGAGGAGGTGTGAGCTAGCCCAGGGTGCACAGCACACTTCCTGCCCGCTGCTCTCTTGTACCAAAGGAGGAAAAAAGCAAAGTCTCTTGGAGAGGGTGCACCTACCTATTGTCCTACGTCTGACCAGGGTACAGAGCATAGAGAGCACAAGTGTAAGTTGGTGTCCCATCTCCTCAGCTGCTCCTAGTGGTGACTCTTCTCTGGGTATGCTTCTCATCCGAACCAGTCCCTAGGGCAGTTGTGTCCTTTGGGGAACAATGGAGGCTTAGTTTTCCTTACTTCCTGTTCGTGCAAGCAACACAGCTCTCACCTACCCAGGTATACACAACAGGACTTCCTGCAAGATCTTGTTAGCCTGGACATCTTGTGTAATCTCAGAACATCTTTGATCATGACGTTGCACTTAGGGAGCACTTATATTCTGGAGGGGCTGAAAGTGAAGAATGATGCAGTTGTGGATACTATTTCAGGGGTGCTTGGAGATATTCAATGCTGTGAATGCTCTAATATACAGTGAGGAGCAAAAGAGGTTTGTTTAATGTTGCCGGGGAAGGGAGTCCTGTCTCTCTTCTCACGACTTAGCCTTGATACCTCCTTCAACAACCTTCCCCTCCAGGGTAGGATCAAGGCCCTTCCCCTGCCATGTGCAGCCATGTGACCCTCCAGGGATGTATTTTGCCATTGGAAGTGTTAAAACTCCCCTCGATGTCCTGCTCAGAGACAAAGAACAGCAGACTTTTACTTACAGTAAACAGTTGTACTGCATAGCTGTGAAGAGCGCTGTGATGGGAACTCAAACGTGACAGATAAAAGTGCTACCAGGTGGGTCTGAGGATGTTTGCTAGAGCGAGAGCAATGTTCAGCGGTGGTTGCCAGGACTGAGTGGATGCTGACCCTTGCTGCTGACGGGATTACAACCTTTTGTATCTGTGACCCATGCCAGCACTCCAGCGTGTCACACTTTTGTTACTGGTACCAGGACTGGAAATAAAGACCACTTTCTTGCCAGCAGGGTTGAGTGACACATCTTCATTACCCCGGTGCAGGAGGAAGCCTGCCTCTTTGTGTCTGTCTCTGTGCTAGGGAACAGGGTTTGTTACTCCTAGCACAGAACCTCGCTACTGTGGTTCTCCTAGCAGAGCTTTGGTCTCACAACCTAAACACAGAGCATCCCACGCTAGTTACAGGACAGGAATTCCTTTCTGCAGATTTCTATCTTTATGCTGTGAGCACTAGGACAGGTTGACCAACTGTTAGCTTCACAGACCACCAAAAAATTAGATACTGGTGATGTGAGGCAATGGCCAAACTGTTTGGGTACAGATGGGATGAATAGCCTTCCCCATGGTGTTTTTGATGCTCTGTATGAATCTTGTTGTATTGTGGGAATGTGCAGGGGTGGGGAACATATTTCCTCTTTGTTTCTGAAATGGCAGCTGAAGACATTGCAGCGACAGTGGTGGGAGGCTCAGTGTTACTCAGTAATGGCTACATGCACCATGTCAAATAAAGAGAAGAAAAATAATTTCAGGAAGCTCAGTAATAAAAAGCGACTTCATTTTGAAAAAGCGAAAGATTATTCCTCCCCAAATACCCCAAAGACTTTTTCCAGGCAGGGAGCACAGCTTTGCTGTTGCAGCTGCTTTGGGAAGAAGGCACTTGGAGGACTGGAATAATCCAAGTGGCCTCTTTGGCCATCGCTGCCTGCTGAGTCTTGAGGGCTTTGTGGTGCCAAAATGCAAGTTCTTCAGAGTGGCTGTGTGCAGCAACCAGACCTGCCTCCCAGGGGATGATTTATAGTGTATTTTCTCGAGCACAGACTTACCTCAGCTTTAGATTGTAAATTCTGTAGGAAAAATTGATAAACCTGTGAGAGCCACAGTCTCGACAGAGATTTCCAGGTACTTCTAACATGATTCTTCTGAGGGAGTGACTGCAGGCTTAGGTCTCCAAGAATGCACTAACAGCCCAGCACGTAGAGGTGCTTTGGCTCTTATCGCAAGCAGTCCCACCCTTGCCCTGAGTTATCGAGCTCAAGAGCTTAGCAATGAACACTTGCAGGGCCCTCACTTACCATGATAAGGTATCGATATTAAAATTGTGCTTGGTTTGGGGGTTTAATTTCTGGTTATACAATTTTTTCTGTGTCTTATATATGCAATCATAAATCAGGAGTTGGGCTATTTAGCTCCCAGAGAGGTTTCTAGCTCTGTGCTATGACACAAAGAGTCTCTGACTGTTAAAGCAAAGGGGATAGGAAGGTGTGGCTAGAGTGGCAACCCTGGTGATGAGGGCGAAGACTACCATGATAGTTCCCTAAATTCCTACAATTGTGGATTTAGGTATGTTATAATTGTGTATTTATAGGAGGCAAGTACAAGTGGCTCCTAGTTATAGGATGAAAAGGGGCACCCACTAGAATTTAACTCTGCATTCTTCATAGCTCAGGTTACCAGTAATATCTCCAGGAAAACTGTGGCATCTGTGCCAGTTCATGGGCTTTGAACTTTCAAGTCATACAATTCAAGAGTTTCTGTAAGTGAAATTCAACTCAGCAAGAAGGATGCAAACTATACTTTTCATGATGTCATTTCCCCAAAGCGAAATTGGTCTTTTTGCAGAATTTTAACAGAAAAGTGACTTGGAACACAAAGAGTTTGGGATGCTTTGACAAGGGAGCATCAAGCTCATGGTAAGTCCTTTTCAAAAAACCCAGTTGCTTTCGGCTTTGGGTTTTGTATACCTGCTAGCTCCCGGTTGCAGTGGATACTGAGATTGCAAGCGTTGATGGCTATGCAGGAACGAGAACCTGAGGGTACTTCTAACATTCAGTTTTTTGTTCTAACCATCAGCATCCCTTTAATCTTGTTTATTCCTTAGCCTGGATTCTTCAGTTTTTTATGTTCTGAAAATCTAGGTGGTGGTAAGATCCAGTAGAGATTTGTAATTTCTTCCTAAATAATGTCACTACTCTTTTTATTTGGTCATTAATATATGGGCTAATAATTTCTATAGTTAATGGAATGACTGAGAACAAGGATTTTGTTCTCCCTTGTCTAGTAAATCCTGAAAAACAAAGTTACATATATGCTGTATTACTTTCAATATTTAAAACCATCACAGCCACATCATGGGAGGTGTCTGGCATTAAAAGTAGTTCCCAAAGGGTTGCTAAAATAAAGAAGAAAAAAAAAAAAAGGTGCCTTCCAAAAACAAACACCACTTTTTACTTCATCTAATAAAGCTGTGAAATTTAAAATGACACTAGGATAATTGGATTTCTTGCTGTAAAACTGCATAAATTTGTCTGTCTTTGAATTTATTTTTTTCATGCTATAAAGATTAGCTTACTGTCTGTGGACTGAATCCTTCTTGCGTTACACATGTGACTAAATCCATGGGGCCCAGTGGTCAGAAAAAAAGACCCAGAAAGGCATTAAAATAGTTTAGCCCATTCAGCTGCAAAGTCATCTTACACATACTTTCCCCCTAACCGGTTTTGTGTATAGTATTGTCAAATATGAATCTGCAGAATGTCTCCTGGTCTGGAATCCAGTCCCCTCAGAGCAGTCAGCAGTTCTCCTGGAGCCTTTCTTAGTGGCTGGTACAAGCGTGTGTTAAGGTCTATGTACTGCGCTGTTTTCCTAGGCAATAATTTTCATATTGATTTTCACACTGTCTTGATTGGTTTATGCAGCTCATGTGTTTCCAGCGTCAGTTGGCATCTGTTCTTTCATTTTTTTAAGCTGTCTGCATAATTTGGGAAGTTATCAATAGTGTGCGATCCCACAAGCAAAACAACAAACAAACAAAGATAAAAATTTATCTAAGCTTACTTTATCTGTGGTATTCACAGACCGTGAAAAGTATCGGTCATAACATGTAGATGTAGAGCTATCCTTATAGTAAATGGATTGTTTTTAATGGCTAGATAAATAGCTGTATGCCTATAAACTAAACCTGCGTATCCTACTAGTCCAACTTGCTAAGGATCATCATCATCAGAGTTTTGAATCCCTTTAAAAGTTATTTTTCAGAACACGGATATTCTATACATAACTTCTGTTGTACTAGTTGAAATGGAAACGGGCTGCGAAGGCTGCCAACTCATCTTTCATGTGCCTTTCCCACTGGTGTGTCTCTCTTTCTGCAGAATCAAGTTTGCACAGCAGAGCGTTTGTGTTCCCTTTTACATGTGGTCCTCGTTAAAAAAAAATACAATGAAGTTTAGCTGTGGTGAAATTATTTATTTGATTTTTTTTTTTTAAAGTGGTGCAGAAAGTAAATATGTTTACTGTGTCCCTTTCCATTCAGTGTATTTCCTTTTTTAAGCTCCATTTGTGTTCAACAAGACAGCCTCTTTCTCCAAGATTAACATTTCTTATGATTGTTCCTGACAGAGGATTTACTTTCAGAGGCCCTGCTAAGGATAACCAAAAAAGGGCATGTAGCAAGACAGTTTTGGCAGCTTGCACGAATTTTCGGAGCTTTTTAGGTCTTGGTTTTCTGATGAGTGGCTTCCTGAGCATGCCTAGGGAATGACAGGCATCTCTGCAGGCAGGCTGAACCCACCTTGGCTTGTGCGTAGTCATTGGCTGCCTATTAGAATAAATTGAGGACAATGCATACCGCTGCCTGCCAATTGTAAACATAAGGGATATGTATTCACTTAGCATTGACTTTTGGGAGGGGCCAAGGAAAAGCCGTAGTTTTATTGAATAGGGCTGTGTGTGAGGCTGCTGGTGTGCCTTTCTTGCTGTGCTCCTGCCCAAGCAGCCAGTTATTCATTTCCTTCCTACTAGTTGAAAACTTTTCAGCCGCAGAGGTAAGGGCTTAAGATATGTATTTGTTTGGGAACGCGCTGCTCTGACTGCGTTTGCGTTACGGCTGGATATTAAGCAGCATGCGAAATCTAACGAGCCGTGGAAATAGTGCGAAAGTGTCGGATACTATTTTTCCTNNNNCCCCGCCTCTTTCCAGATGTTCGTGGTGAACTAAGGGAGATATCTGTGCCGGGCGGGTGGAGGGGGTGCATGCTCGCCCACCCCAGCAGACCCTAATGCGGAGGTGTTGGGGCAAGGCTCTGGGTGCAGGGCAGAAGCTGTGTCGGTCCCACTCCCCGTGAGATCCTGCAGTGGATTTGCTAGTGGAGAAATAACCTATCTGTCCTTTCTTTTTTTTCTTTTTAAAAAAAAAAGGAATTGCAATGTAAACGTTCTTAGCATGGTAATGGCTGGCGAATTACTTTTAATTTTGCAACGAAATACCTGAGCTTTTAGGGCAGCCTGACTGTAAAGGCAGTCTCCCGGCGTAACCGATACAGATACAGTAAAGCTCTGGTTCATGTAACCGATCTGATGCTTGCTGAAGCAGATGTCCGTCATGGCAGCCTTTCATAGAAGTATTGTTGACAATAGACGGCATCCGTTTTTGTCTTCAGCCTTCAACATGCGCAGCTGCCTATTGCCAGAATGTTGCTTGCGAAGTTGCCTTTCCTGTTAAAAGGGGGAGAAAAAAAAAATGTGCTGGGGTGGGACCGGAGCTCTTAAAAGTCTGGGTCTGTTTGTGTGTCAGAGCGCTGCCGGGGAGAGCCGGCGAGCAGCTCTCCTTCCCAGCTCCTTTGACGTGCTCGGACAGTTTGAAAGCGTTGTGCAAGGCTGGCTGCTGATAGCACGATATTCAGCGTAGCCGGGAATTTCTCAGGGAAAGAGCTGGGAAAATGAAGGGAGGGATGGAGTTAGCTGCAGATGGATACTTGGGAGCAGCAGACGTTGACCAAACTACTAACCTCTGGCCAGACCTGCAGCGATATAATTGATTTTTCTCATATATCATATATTGTTTTGGAAGAATGGGCAAGATAATTGTTTTAAAATTACTTTTTGTGGAGTATTTATTTTTGGAGGAGTGTTTATTTTCAGAGTATGGAGTTTGTATGCAATTTTGCCTAGCAGAGAAGGCTTCTCTTGCTCAAAGGTGTACAGGAGAATAATTTGTGAAAATAACACATTCCCTCCTTGGCAGCAGCTCAAAGAAAAGAAGGAGGGAGAGTGTTTCTTTTGTGAGAACTGTGTATTTGTTATAATTTGTCTATTTTAGGTGCCATACTGTGAATGACTGTGCCTGTATGATTTGCCATCAAAGAACCCTGGGACCCTACCTCCATTCTTTCCCTGTCTCATTAAACGTAGCAGTAGGTTCTCTGGGAGCATACGTATCCGCAGACAAATTTCATACCTTTTTCTCCTGCCACTGGGAGACAGAATGAGATCCTAAAGTTATGTACAGCAAAACCAACTAAAGGGACTGTTTTAACATAAATTGCAAATGTAGTGGTGCTTCAAGGAAGCAGTCCATTTGCTTAATTAAATTGCCTTTAAGGTAAAGTGGATCTGAACTATTCTCAACATATTTGAAGAAAGTACAGGTCTGCCTTCCTTTGGGAGGCTTTCTGATAGTCAAGTATCTTAGTCAATAAAACCTGCACACATTAATGTAATACCTAAATCAGGATGGCAGGGGAGAAACACCGGATAAGATGTCTCTGTGAACAAGAGGCTAAATTGGAATAGCTTGTATTTCCTGAAAACTCCTTTTTGTTGCAGCATGCAATGACAAGAGGATCAATTCCACAGCTTTCATTCACAGGATTAGTCTTGGTGAAATCAATACTATCATTAACGGATGCAGCATCTGACGTGAGGGGAGTCCTGTGTACTCTGAATACGCTTTGACAGGGAGTGATGTAAGCATGTATTAGGAGAATAAGGGATTTTCCACAATTGCTGCTTCATACGCTCGCAGCATTATTCTGACATGGAGCAGCCTGAGAAAGGGGTAACTTCCCTTGCGCTTCTATTTCTTGTCCAACACTGATACACAATGTGACGGTGACACTGAAAGCTAGGTGACTTGAAAGGAAAGGGGGGCTGTAAGTTTTTCTGGCTGGCATTAGAGGAAACGTTGAAGTGCATTAAGATGGGAAGAGTTCTTATTGCTCGAAGTCTCATTCATGGGGCCACGTGTGGCACGGAGGCATGCTGGTCAGCATCTGTCCAGACCCACACAGGGTTAGGGTACAGTATTACTGATTCCAGGTGGTGAGACTAGAAAAATAAAGGAAGGCTTTTTTGGTGGCTGCCTTCTAGGAGGCAACTCCCCTCATTGAAGAGAAAGATGTCAAGGAGGGTCTATCAAGAATCTGGCTCGAAGTTCTCCTTGTTTCACCCTTCCCTGCATGCAGCTGGAGTGGCCCTGCCTATGGAAGGGGGGGGG
>VYZM01008028.1:101755-131814 GCA_013398915.1 Dromas ardeola
ATTTAGTTTTTAAATGACCTGCAGACATTACATGGGCAAAATTCCTGCTTCAAATGGTTCCCAGGGTACTCTGCATTGTATATGGCCCCTAACGCCAAGCAACTTGTAGCTAAGATTTGTTTTGTTTGCCTGCAAAAGAAAATTAATATATCATGATGGGCAATGCATGGCACATAAGTCAAACTACACAAACAACTAAGGACTTTTGTGTTCTTATATCTGTCCATGGATAATATTTAGAAAACAAAGTCCTTTGAAAACATTAAGGAATTTTGGCTGTCTTTCAGAAATGGTAGAGTTAAGTCAATAAAATGCTCAGCAGAGATTGTATGTCCCCAAACATATTTTATCTTGACAGGTTATATACTATTGAGAGCTGCAGCCATGACTTGAAGCCAAGTTAGGAAAAGAACACTTCTGTTACAGGGCTGCATTTGATGGGAATCTGAGGAGGGGAAGGGAGAGAATAGTGTGTGCTCGGAGAACGCCAAATGCAGAAAGCTTCTCTAAGCTGAACTCCTGGGTTGTATAAATCATTGTAACTCCGCTGGCATCAGGAGGTCTTTATTGATTTACATCTCCTGGGCATCTGGTTTGTTTTTTATTTTACACAAACCTAAATGCTCTGGATGCATGAAAGCATGGGTTTTAATAGAAATTATATTGATGGGTACTATCTTGGAATCGAAGTATTGAAGTTTCTAATCGGTATAATTTATCTTTAAAAAAAAATAAATTAATAAAATGGGCAAATGGGGTAATGTCTAGCCTCCAAGACCTCTGCCCGCACCAAAGACATACACTTTATTTCTCTGCACTGATGTGGCTTTATTGAAGTTTGCTCATCAAAGAGCTTGCTTTTATGCAAGAGTTTGACTGGAAAGAATAGGCTTTCTGGGTAGGAGACAGGGAGTTACTAGCTATGTGACATTAGAACAGATACTTTACTGCCCTTTTGGTCCTCCCATCTCAAAGGAACATTCTAATAGCAGGGAGGGTAAAATCTGGCTGTCGGTGATACCTGTTGAATGAAGCTCAATACATCTAGTCACACTGTTGCATGATTATAACTCTTTGGGTGTACAGAGACAGAAAAGTGGTGTCTGTGTAGCAACAAATTGCCTAATCTCTGTTTTATTATATCTAGCCTGCAAATTAGTAATGTGAAGGCCTGCTCTTTTTTCCCTAGGAGAGATTTAATGTAGAGGTTGTAGTCTGGCACTGGGTGTTGCGTGTATCGATGGGAAGATGATTACTCAAGGATGACTTTTTTCTTTTTCCAAAGTTGGAATTCAATTTGCAGGTACTATAGGAAAATTACATGCAGGCAGCACAGAATGTGCTACAACAGCTGCTGTCGAGGGTAGGGAACAGCAGCTCTGAAGTGAATTTGGATGTTACCTTTGACCCACTTAATTAGGAGAAAACGGAATGGTTTTGGGTCAAAGTAGTGAAAGCATTACAGTGGATTTAAATTCCCTTCTCAGTCATCCTGTATGAGTGTTGGCAAGACATTTAAAAAGGGAATTTAAAAAGTCTGATTTTAAGACAGACTGTGCTCCTGAAACCCTTTGGTGCTTTGGGAAATCTTCAGCATTTTAGACCTTCTAAGAAGATACAGTGGACCATGGGTGGTTGGTGACTTCTTTTGCCTGTCCCCTCAGAAGCCTCACTTCTAAAAGACACTGAGCATTCTTAATGCAAGGAAGAGCTACAATATGAAAGTTTAGCAAGCTAAGTGTCTTAAAAACAAGTATGACCATAAGTCATGCAGCAGCATGTACTGCCTTGTAGGATGATAGGAAAAAGTTTGTATTAAAAAATTGATCAAATGATATTCACAGGTGTAGGCTGAATTGGTTTTCCTTCATAAAAATACCTTGAGAAGATGTGGCTTTGTGTTGGTGCTATTAAAATAGGTATTTTTGACTGTAATACTTAACATCTGATTTAAAAAAAAAAAAGTTGGAGGAATGTTTATTTTTTCCTCCTTAAATGTTCTGTCTTTGAGGCAGTGAACAGTGGTTTGAAGCTGATAAGGGATGCAGTTGAAAATGCAGCTGTTGTCTGCAGGGTGGACGCAGCTGTACAGAATTGCAAACCATTGAGGGCTAGCACTTCAGCTGGCATAAGATGGCAATAGATTTTTTGGTGGCTTTGCAATGTAAGTCCAGTGCTCGGTAGAAATCCCTGTATTTTCAGTTCTCTCACATTTTCATTTAAAATTATCTTATGATTTATATAATTGGAGGAAATTTCTCTCTTTGGAAATCTGTTGGGGAGAAAGGCCATAAGTTAGAAGTGCTTTCTTTGCTGCAAGTTTCCCAAGAAGTAATTTGCTAAAGTGTCTTTTGTTTGGTTTTGTTTTGTTTTGTTTTTCTCCCACACCCTTACCCGCCATGGCTATACATCCTGAGCCGACAAAAGGTTTCATTTTTCCCTAGAAGTCTTCCTTTATCCACTTAGGTTCAGTCAGGTACTGGGCGGGGGGCAAAGTTTGCACATAAAATTAGATTGATCACTGTGAAATTATTTCCCCCCTGTGCAAGAGGAGAAAGCAACATATATGACTTGGAAATGTATCTGAATTAAATCAACACGTACCCATTCATTTTTTCGGGGAAGGGGGCATCCAAACCTAGTGATGACATTACTTACAGGGAGATTTTATCAGGAGGCAAAGGGTAGCTTTCTCCACCCTCCCTAAACTCGGGTGGTGCTGCGTGGCATGGTGTGGTGCGCTCTCTCTGTGTCATGAGGTAAATCCTTCTCCTCTTCCTTTCAATGTTTACGCAGTGGGGACAAAACTGGACTATGCCAAAGCCATTTCACAAGGGCTTGGGGGATTTGTCTTGTACTGTATTTTATTGACTTCAGCTAAAGCAGGATCAATTCCTTAAGGTTCAAGAGCAGCAATTATAAAGCATAGCATGTTCAATGAAGTGAAAGCTTTTTTTTTTTTTTTAACTTCATGGAGAGGACCTACATTTTAATTAAGAACTCTCACTAGCCAAAGACTTTATTGAATCTTCGCTAGGTTTTTTCTTCTGATGACTCTTGATCTTGAAAAATATTTAGTTGGATTGAGTAACTAGAAGATATTTTACCAGGAGCTTGTAATTAGATACTGTTTTTGAATTGTGTTCCTCACCTCTACTTGGATGACTCATTTTTAGAGACATCTGCTGAATGAAGACTACATGATCTGAAGTTCTGGGGGCTGAATGGCACGGTGTGATGCAGAATTGTAAGGTCAGATCCAGCTGATGTCAGAGAAATTACCAAAAGTTGTTGCTGTCTGACAGCTCCACGGTGATTTAAGGCATGCAAAGCAATGTATTCCAGCAACCTTCAGGAAATGCTTTTCAATTGAGTTCTTGGGACATATTCTTCCACTACACCCATTTAGAGTAATTCTAATCATTAGAAGATTATAGCTCAGGATTTAGTTTTTTCTTTAGGGAAGCATAATGAAATCTGCATTGCTTAGCCTCTGCCATAACTTTTTCTAAATAGAGGACTTCATCTTCAGGTTTGTCTAATCCAGCATCTTTCATCAGCGCTGAATTCACTCAGTTTGTCATGCTGCAGTAACCTCTGAAGCATGCATGCTCAATGAGGTTGTTTTCAACATTGTGCTGAAAGAGTGAAACCTGTAGTGCTATGAAACAGCAATATAATGTCAGGCAGCTCCCCCAGAGAGAAAAGAGTTTATTATAATGCATATACTTAAACAGACATGGCTATGGTTGCATAGGACATGACTGGCTGCTTTATTTTTGAAGCAACTTACCTATTTTTGTTTTCACAGTGCCATTTGGATTAATTCCTCTCAATGCAGAACCTTCCATTGTTGGACAAATTTTGCACTCAGCTAAAAATGTGTGAATATTATCTGAGGCTTTCATTCCTTCATCTTTTTCTTCTCCCTGGTTGTTGAGAAATTGCACGGTGGTGACTGGCAGGCTAAAGAAAATCTAAAGCAAAAAGGTGCAGTGAATGACTGATATACATTTCGTACAGATTTTTAAATATGAAAATTACCACTCTGGGCCAGCTGAAGGTGGTGCTGTTATTCCTGAAAGTACCACTAAAATCATGAACCAGTTCAAGTGAAGTGGCATTCTGGGTGTGGAGTCAGGGTTCTTCAGAAGTCACACCTCACCAAAAGCAGATGTTCTTTTTTTGCTTTCACTGGAAGAAATCCAGATGCATGTTTTAAAACTCAGTTTACTCTGGATCTGTTCTCAAATAAGCAAAGACAGAATATTGGTCCAGATGGGGATGCTTAAATCACCAGCCCATATCTTCATTTCTCTTCTTTTCCTTTAGTTTATCCTCCCTTTGAAATCCTGGCCACCCAAGAAAGTTTCTGAACGCTGTGATCTGGAATATTCTCTTAAAACAATACCTGCAAAGTTATTTTAGATTGCTGATTCATTGCCATCCTTCCTAGGGTTTTTAGCTTTTCAATTCTTTCTGCAGTGATTCTTGATTGTTGGCAAGCCCAAGGCAACAATAAAAAGAAGCAGCTAGTCTTTTGCTCAGTACTTGGTTGTCCTATATCCTCTAATTTAACTCATGGCAGAACATGCTAATGGTAAGGTACCCAGGTACTCAGCACGATCATTCATATCACATTTCTTTAAAAATATTTTTGAATGGAAGCTTGCTTATAAGATGTGCTGGATGAGCTGTGTTGAACTTAAATTAATTTTCTTTCTAGAAGAAGATAGCCTAAACAGCAGCTTTTATCAGACTTCCCTCCTGCCCTGAAAGAGCCCAGCTGTTAAGAAGAAGGCAGGGATGTGTGCAGCCTTCATACTCATGCAATGGTTGGTCTTTTTTATACAGATTGTCAGTAGGGCTGCTCATTCATAACAACTGTAATTGTTTTTCTGGTCAGGTAAAAAACTGCCAGGGTCGTGTCTAGAGAAATCACGTTCCATTGGTACAAAGCGTCATCAGGTGTCATGAGGTAAATGAGAAAAAATAAATTTGCAAATCTTTCCAGCTGTTTAGCCCTTGACTGTTATTGTAAAAAGACTAAAGATACTCAAAATACACATTCCGTTGGGTTCTCTTTCCAAATCTGAAAAAACAAATAGTATATCCAAAGCCACTTTAATGGAAAATGATTCCCAAGGGAATAGAAAGCTTCTGGTTCTTTTCCAGTAATGAAAAATTTAGCATTGAAACAGGAAGTGCATATAAATATCTGCTCAGCAAAAACACTGTGCATTTATATAGTTAAAAGTGTAGAGGTTAAGAGTGTCCAGTTGGCACCGGGAATGCTCCAGGCTTACAGTTTCATTATTGTGTTTGAAACCTTAGAGAAAAATGTAAGTACTTATCAAATATTTGCATTTATCCACCCTCTTGCAAATCACTGTCAAGAATGATATTTTAAAGATTTCCTTAAGCTTACTTGGTGGTTGTGGAAATTCTGTGGTCTGCCCTGTCCCATATCTACAAGTTTTGGGGTTTGCTTAGTTGTTACTTTTTAAATTTCCAAAATAATTCATGAGAAAAAGAAGAAAAAATAACACACTGGAACAAGGAGAGAAGCAATCTCCTTACCATGTCCCCTACTGAAAAAGGCTTTCACAGAGCGGGGGTGGTGGGAGAAGTGGGGCTTGGAAGCTTTGTACATAAAATCAATGCTGGGATATATTCCAAGGTCAACAAAATATACTGTGGATCTACTTCTGTAACCCATAACTCCCATAAACGCGCCTTTCCGATATGAAAAGTACCACAGCTCCAGTGGGATTATTCAAGTGAAATGGGTTAGCAGGGGAGGCTTGGCTCTTTCTGACAGTAGTTCTGTTTGGTAATCTTAAAGCAGATGGTCCCTCTGGAATTCGGACGTGATTTTGGGAAACATGTATCAGACATGCTAGTCTTTCTTGAACAGTTATTATGATAACACACCAGAACTGGAAACCTCCTGAAAAAGTGAAACGAGGAACAAAAGTTAAGGAGAGCTACTACTGGGAGATACTACAGCTGCTACTACTTATAATTCTGATAAAAAGCACAGATGATACCAGGATTGGGACAGTGGGGGAATAGTGAGCAGTGATGAAGATAAGGCAGCTGTATAGTGCAATCTGTATCACTCAATAAAGTGAGTCTATTCAGATAAATTGTTGTAATGCAGCCAAAAGCAAAAGCATATATCCAGGAACAAGAAAAACAGAATGAGGGATTGTATCTTCTGTGTATGAACAATATAGAAGACTAATAAAAATCAAATCTTGGTACCTCCTTGGGGAGAGATATTGGCTACTAACAGGCTCTATGATTCTAGCAGAGAAAATCTGACCTAATAGCTAGAATCTGAAGCCAGACAAGTAAATTAGACACACATTTTTACACTCAGGGTGATGAACCACTGGAAGAATAAGGTTCGTTTGATTCTTCAGCTCTTGGTGGTGTTAACAAAAAATGACATCTGCTTTATGTTGCAATGTCCCACAGTTTTGTTTTTTTTTTTCTTTTCTTTCAGTTCAGTAGTTACCTCAAGTGTGCTGTGTGCTATATGTTATGGGGTTCGTGTGCGCTAGGGTCATGAGTCCTGCTAGACAAGATAGAATCTTTCTGATCACACCTGAAGTGCGAGTGTGTTGTAACAGGAGTGTTGAGCTTGTTTAATTAAAACCTTGATAGGAATACTTCCTTACAGTGATTAATAAACTGTGCTGTAGAGCCTGTCTGGAGGAGTTCTCACAGAAGAGTTGTCCAGAGACATCTGGAAAGACATGAAACACACACAATATGATGCATGGAAAATAGTAAGTTCTGACAGAGCAAACGTGAAGGCTGATGTTGGCCTATTGCAAAATGGCTTAGAGGTCCTCTGCATTAGGAATTGGAGACTGGAAGCGACCAGCAAGGTATGCGCTAAATGCTTCTCCGAATGAGGGCTTTCATGGGAGTGTTTTAGACTGGAATTTATTGTAGATTTAACTTCACATTAATGACTCATGTAAATTAGAAAAAAGATAACATGATATAAGTGAGATGTTCTGCTCTGCTGCATCTCCAGAGTGAGAGCAAGACACATTTTAATAACTAATAATAATATAAACTCTAATAATGATATAATCTCTAATTATGAAATGCTTCAGTAGATGGTAGGTTTTAATCTACAACTTATACAAAATGGAATGGATTCACTTTGAGCTATCTGTGCCTTTCACATTAATTTTGCTTTTAGAGTTTTAGGAATAAAGTATTAGAATCTCGCACTCTATCACAAGACCCAATTAGCGGTGATTGCTGGTTAACAGTTCTATAGCACAATGTGGGCATGACTTAAACAGAAAACCAAAACCCATTCCTTTTAGAATCTTTACTGTCTAAGTTTTCAGCAGAAATCAGGATGAATTTTTTGGTAGGTTTTTTCATTTATGATATGGTCAGAAAATGGGGGGGGTGAGCGGGAAGGAAGGCTATTTCTGCTGTGGCATATACAATCCCAAGTAATTGGGAAGATTGCAAAGAAAAGCAGCTATAAAGAAGAATCAGCAAAGTCTGGGGGTGTGTGGGTTTGTTTTTTTTTATCTTTTTTTAACTTTACACTCATACTCCTGAGGAGGACTAAGAGAAAAGAAATGTGAGAAATGGCAGTGGAATTTAGCAAGAGACTGTTGAATTTAGGAGGAAAGGTGAGGAGGAAAAAAAAAAGAAGTTATCACTGGATCTGCAATTTTGGGAGAGAGGAAGGAGGGCAGAGGTGTCAGGAGTGATATAGAAGACAGGCAGAAACAAGAAAGATGGGTGCAGTTTTTGAAGAATCAGTCTGAAATAATGCTGTGTAGTAAAAGATGGTAGGAAGGAATGAACAGAAGATGAGCAGGTGATTGGAATGATACAGTCATGGAGCTGACATCAGAAATACTAGCTCTGGGCACTACTGGAGGTGACAAACTGTAACTCAGACTTTGAAAGCCGTTGTATTTCCATTTAGGTGTGATGTTATTTAGTATGATGTAGCCTAGTAGTGGCAATTTTGTTAGCTGTGGCACTGTTCCATCTGGTGGAAAATGTATTCTTCTTGTTTAGCATGGAAACTTCACATATCTCATGGTAAAAAGGGTTTCTGAGTGGAACTCCCCCCATATTTTAATGGACCAAAAGCAAGTAATAACACTTTCCAGTCCTGGAAAAAAAATACTGCAAGATATTTATATGATGTTAGATGTATGCTTTTATATAAATTTCCTGGTCTCTACTCCAAAAGTTTTTGATATTTATACACATTATCTTCCTACTCATCATCAGCCTTTTGATAACATAGGTTTGTGTCTTGTACTTTTCTGTAAACTCCAGCTGATTGCCAGCGCATTATAACTGCATGCTTTGTCAGGAGTGGAGGCAATCCTGTTTTTTAAGTCCAGGACAGCCTTTGCCCAGTGGAGCGAGTCATTATTGCGGCCACAAGGATGATCAGAGAGCTGGACCACCTCTCCTACAAAGACAGCCTGAAAGAGTTGGGGTTGTTCAGCCTGGAGAAGGCTCCAGGGAGACCTTATAGCAGCCTACCAGTACCTGAGGGGGGCCTACAGGAGAGATGGGGAGGGACTGTTTGCAAGGGCATATAGCGATAGGTCGAGGGGTGCCGCGATTGAGAGACGGGACGCAGCTTGATGCAAGCAAAATGTCGATTTATTACATACACTCACAGATATATATACTTGTCCATAGGCGATGCGTTTCAAAATAATTGGTTCGTTTAATTAAGCATCCTACGTTTGGCAAATGCTGATTGGTTAACTACAAAACTTCTACAGCTAAATATTTCTTATGCTTAACAACAAGACCTTCTTTGTGCAATATGTTAGTTTCTTCTTACAAGGTCGACCGCTTCTTTCTTTTACAATCTTATCAACACATGACTCATAAGTCAGCACTTTGCTACTATTTTTCCATTCCTATCTAACCATCCCAAGGGTTATGGCCCACAAGTTCCAGAATGTCCCTTTCTAACAATTGAGCAGTACTGGGAGTCTTGCTTAGAGCTTTCAGTTCTTGCCCTACAGAGGGGCAATGGTTTTAAACTAGAGCAGGGTAGGTTTAGATCAGACATTAGGAAGAAGTTCTTTACAATGAGGGTGGCGAGACACTGGAACAGGTTGCCCAGAGAGGTGGTGGAGGCCCCATCCCTGGAGACATTCAAGGTCAGGCTTGATGAGGCTCTGAGCAACCTGATCTAGTGAAAGATGTCCCTGCTTACTGCAGGGGGGTTGGACTAGATGACCTTTAAAGGTCCCTTCCAACTCAACATATTCTGTGAATGTGAGAATTTCCTTTAGTATCAGTTATCTGGTTATAACTTGAGCGTGGCACAGTGGGCTTGCATTGCAATTTCATCTCCGGTTCATGCTTGATGATAGCTTGCCATGCACAAGAAGTTGGAACAGATAGGCTTTCAGTGAGAGAAGCTGGTTACCATCAGTTTTGTCCTTGTATGTCCTTAGCATAACAGAGCTGATCCTTGTGTTCAGTGTCATCTGTTACTGCATGCTTGGTGTATATAGGCAGCGTTAAGACTTGCTATGTTCTGTGACAGGTCTGGTTACAGCTCCAGTGTTTCTGTAAGCTCAGAAAAAAAATTATCGATAACATTCTATTTACAAAATTTTAGGGCTTCCAGGTTTTTCTGTCCTTGAAAAGCACTAAAGGATGTACAGGCTAAAATATTTAATCTATTTCTATGAATCTGACCCCATATCAGTGTACCGTTTAGTTGATGACTCATCTTACGGAGCAGGACACATCACGACAGAGTATTAGTCTTCTGCTCTGACCATGACTAACTGGCTAAGTATGGACCTCATGCAAAGTAACAGAAGGTGCGTCTGCCATCAAATGAGAATTCAGAAGTAAGTTTTCAACAAAGTGGCTTTGGGTGAGCTTGAGACAGAAGGACCCATGTTTAATGTAGAACGTGTTATCTTTGTATCTTCAGAATTTTTCTTCCATTCGCTGCCCATGAATTTGATGAGGCTTGACTTCTTGATAGGACTCAATGACACATTTTTAAATTGTTCTCTTGTGACTCAAAGCTATATTTTTAAATGACTGTTTGTATAGGCTTCTCTGTTTCATCTTTCGTCACCTTTTCTTGATGTCTCCCTGTAAATGTCAGGAACTTCATGGGTTCTATGACTTCATGTACCTTCGTACAGGCTAGTGACCCCGGACATTCTACAAGTCTGCATATATCTTGTCAACACCAGTTGTGCTTTGGAACGGGCCTGCTCCTAAGTAATGTAGACAGATAGCTGGGAGTGATTTCAACAGAGCCCTTGTTCCATGCCATCCCTCTGCCTAAAATTGCCTTGTTTGTTTTGCCTGCTGTTGGATCTGACAGTGCCAGTGCCCCAGGAAGACGGACAAAGGGAATATTTGCCCCCTTGTGACTGTTAGTTGGGTAACGTGTTTCCACAGAAGTTTCTGGCTGCTTCAAGCATGATATCGTCTTAACATCTTTGCAAGACCTGTCACTCTGTTGAAACTTGCAATGCATTCAGGTTTCTGTTTGGCCACCTTGCTGTAAACTCTCTGCTTATGAGGATTTTTATCAAGATAATTCATCTTGAATTCATTGTGTGTCCTCTTTGTGGTTTCAGTAGGCCATCACACAATGATTGGCAGGACTACCTGAGTGGTAACACTGTGATAAGATCCATCTGATCAGCACGGTTCGGGTTTATGCGGTCACTCTCAGCATTGCACAGAAAGCTTTGATGTCTCTGTGCTCTTTTTGAATCTCAGGTAGCTGCATGGCTTTAACCAGTTATTACTCAGTTGTAGTCTGTCAAATTCTCCTTGTTCTCTTCATGTATTGCCAAGCAATACATACAATTTTGTTGCCATCCTCCAGTTTATGTAATATGTCTGGCTCTATCTATTATATTGCATTGTAGTATATATTACAGATGTATACCTTTTCAAGCTTTGTAGTCTGGCAGAAATAGTACTGTGATGTGCATCAGTTGGTGGTTTGCTGGGTTGGATGTAATCAGTAGAATTGATTATGTGAGACAGTGTTCTTCCTTATAGACTGTTTGGCAGTGTTGTCCCAAGTTGAAGCAGTGGGCAAATATTTGCTGGACTTCAAGTAAATGACTGACACTGTGGTATCTCCCATTTTTAATGAACATTTATCTACAGGGGGTGAAATGGAGAAAATAGTAAGCGTAAAAGCCGTGATTTCCCTCTGCTGTGGTGGTTTTCAGTTCACATAGGAACTATAGTTGATGCTGACTGGAATTAAGCCTGGATTAAAATTTGAGCATTAACTGCAGTCCACATGCATGGAAAAAATAGAAAAATAAATTCCTTCTTGATAGCTGATTTTTGCAGAAATGCCTTTTGGTTGAAGTACTGCATGCATTTTACAAAGTTCACGTACCTCTGCAGTTTATTTTAAGAGATCTGAATTTATTTGGTGTAGATTTATTTCAATTATCTAATCAGAAGCAGACACATAACTTCTTAGGCTGTCAAAGGTATTCAGGAATGTATGACAAACTTCAAAGGAATGCATAAGATCTTGCTACACATCTTACCATACATTTTTATAGAAAAGAGTTAATTAAATTGTCTCTTTCTGCCCAGAAATTACTTTTAGGTTAAATTAAGTATGTGGGGTTGTAAGGCTTTTGAGTGTTCTCTCTTTCTGCTTTAGTTTTGTGACTGATTAAACAGCCAAATGCTTATCTGGATCAAAGAAGTAATAAGCAAAGGGGCATCCTTAGGCCAGTTATCAGTTGAAAACAATCTTAATTGTCACATATCCAAGTTTTAAAGCACGTACTCGACTGAATGGATTAAGCAATGGGGGGACTATGTGTAATACTGTTTACTTGCAGTGAAGAAACTTCCAGGGGGAAAGAAGTGCTGTTTCCTAGTGCATGTTTCTGCAGGCATGGGTTTGCTGGGGAACAAAAGGACTGTACCACCCTTGTGAGTCCTGCCTGGTGTGGCATGTGGTCCCAGTCAGATGAGACACGAGTTTCCTTGTTACAGTGCAGCCTTCTTCCCTGCCTCCAAATTGGGAATGCAGCTTACTCTTGGGTTAATTCCTGTGGAGACTTAATTTATGTTCACTCGCTGGGAGGGAAGAAAAAAAAAAGAGCCCTAGTTATCTGAATATACAGCATTCAAGTATGTTTGCAGGGACAATATTTCAAGTTATTAGTCTCAGCAATTTAGATAAGAACGTGTACTTTCCTATGAAAGACAAGGCATAGTGTCTTAATATTAATACCTGACACAGAGTAACCCGATGTGATGAAGTACCTAGATAGCTCAACAAGGGGTGAATTAGAAATGCCTGGGAAGATATATGATGCCATTAGTAAAACATACAGATTTATGTGTGACATTAACATCTCTAAGGCAGCAGAAGCAGAATTGCACTACTAAAGCTGCATAAATGTTTTGCTTCCTCCCAGATGCAACAACAAAGAGATCTCAGAGAAAGTTTTATCTAATGGGTAAAGTACTGCCTACCATTCCCTTCAAGTTTTCCTGCGTATCTTTTAGCAAATGACTAAGATTCAACTTTTTTAAATCTATGGCTGATGGCCGTAAAGATAGTGGCATTCTGGGTGCGACTGAACACAAGAGTTTGGTTACCCTTTATTGGTGTTTAGGTATCTCAGTACCTGATGGGAACGCCTATGTACATCATGGGGGAGAGTTAAGCAGAAAGGATGGCCCTGGAGGAACAGGACTGGCCAACAGAAAGTACCAAGCATAGAGGTCTTCTGAAGTCTATTACTTCTTGAGCTCTTCCACACCAGCGCCAGGAAACAGATGAATGTTAACTCTGCTAAGTTGGCTTTGTGGCATACTTCATCTCCAATGGCTGCAAGGATCAGGGGGATGAGAGAGTTGCTGCTCAGCCCTTTGCTGTTTTATATTGACTCCTGCTACTGTGAATTACTCATGTTCTTTTTGTTACGCCCGGTGAGGCTCTGTTTTGCATGCACATAGAGTGGGTCAGCAGTGATGCATCCTCATTCAGCCGTGGGGCAATCCGTACCTCCTGCCAAGAGGGAGGTTTCGTTGTCTCATGTTCATTATAATACAAAGAGATGGAGCCACAATTATAATCCTCCCACAGCCCTGGAGTTTGAAAGCGTTCTCTTTCCTGTTAGGAATTTCCTGCTATACAAGGTGAATTCAGTTAAACAGCAACTTATTTTTGAAAAGGTACCTTTTCTACGATGCAGAGAAGGAGTCAATGATTTAGAATTGTAGTTCTCACTTGTGGAGAGCCCATGTGAAAGTCAGCAGTCAGTCTGTATTGTCTTAAAGGCAGAGAAGTAAGAAAAACTGTCACGGTGCCTTGAGTATGGAAAATTTGAGGAATAGCTCAGTTTTCACGTAGAGAAAGTGGGTTTCTTTTGAGAAGACCATCAGTGTGTAGTAAACTCAGGCATAATTATCTATTGAAATTGTTATTGCCTCCTCTTTGAAACAACTGTTAGCATTTATATATAAATAGAAGTTCTGCTGGTTTTGAGGTAAGACACTTTAGTTTTGATACAAGGTATTGGTTGTTTGGGGAAAGTAGGTGCTAAAGTAGGTGTGCAGCATATTGAAGAGTTTTGTTGGACCAGTTGGTAAGCGTCCCCAGAAATTTAGGGATCAGAAGTTAAAGCTGACCACACCCTTTCAATCAGATGGTTAGTAAAAGTGTTGCTTATTATAACCAAGAATAATCTGGCATTCAAATATGGAGTCTTTTTACATTTGGTGAAAGTTCATTAATAATACATTACATGTAAAAGCACTTTTCATCTAAAAGGTCTCAAAGATCTTTACAGAAGTGAATTCTGTGCCAAACCTCATTGAAAGTATCATTTGGATCACACAGAAGAGACTGAGGCATAGCGTGACTGAGGATTTTGTCTTAATTTAAACATGCAATGGGAAAGGAAAACTAGAAACCTGATTTAGGACTAGTAGGGTAGTTACATGACAATCTTTTGGGTGCTTTTTCTGTCAGCTGAAAAACAACCCTAATGTATGCAACTGCTGCATACAGAAAGGGTACAAAGAAGTTGACAAATATCAGAAATGCTGACTTTGCACATTTCTGATGCAGTTTTCATTTTTAATGAGGAAAGTTGACCAGAAACAGCTCCATGGTGCATAACCCTTTATTGTTTAGGGGTTTGTAAGTTCCATTTTATTGTTCATGGCATATTTTTTTTTAATCTTGTAGTCTGAAATGGAAAAACCCCTCACTTTTATGATGTGTAAGCATATATTTTACATTTATTTTCATAACTTCCAATGTAAAGAATCCCTCCAAGGAGCTGTAGTTGGGTTAATAGAGCTGGAGTCTGAGGCTCCATGGAGCAGGGAAGTCCTTTAGCTCCATTCCATAGCATGGATGGTCCTGGCTGCTTTACAGAAACAAAGATGTAAGGGTGTAATTTGGCAGCATTTGTTTTCAGTAGTCACAGGACGAAGGGCCTGATGGAAGGTCTTCAGTGAGTTTTGGATCAGATTGTGAAATAGTTTGCCTATGAAACATTACAGAATTTAGATTTAAAAATAGATTTTATTGAAGACCAAGCTTTTCATATTAAAAAAACCCTTCAGAAATATGGTCAGAATAAGTGCTCGTGATTCCTTTAAAATCAAGAAATGAAACCATTCTACTGATTTCTAAGAAAAGTGAAAGCATGTAAGAAACAGATGCTGAGTTTTTGGCCATGTTGAAATTGATGACGAAGCTTCTCTCCTATCTAGTTGTAGTCTCTTCTGAGATTTGGCAGTCTTATTGATTTTTGGCTGTTGACTGTTTTTAGCAATAATCTCTGGCTGTAATACACCAGCTTTCTGCATGTCTAGTACCCTAGGCTACTAGATGTCTGTAAATCCTGTATGAATGTTTAGTGCATAAATGCAGAGCACTTTCATTTGACATCCTAGTGTGCCTCATACTTCAGATTGATTCCAGTGTCAATCAGTGCAGTAGACAGTAATTCTAATGTAGAAACATTTCAGACCTACTTATTTTGACTTGTCATTTTTGGCAGATTTGAGAGCACAGAAATTGCAATGGTTTAATCAAAAGTCACCATTCCTCTAGAGTAAAGTGGACCAGTTGAACAAAAACCCCATAAAAATCTTGACCCCACCAGAATGAGTATGCATGCATAATTTAAAGCTCCCAAACAGTCTTGTTAAATTCACATTTTGTACTGTTACAGACAGTCATGGGATGTAAAACAATAGTCTAGCTCTTGCAATAGGTCAAAGGTCTGTTTGCTCTTTCATATTTCTCCTTACTTAATTTGGCAAGTGGACACTCTTTCTGTCAAAGAGAAGGGGCCAAAACAAAGGGCAGGTTTTTTTCCAAGTTATTTTTGAAACGCCTTGATTCTTGGATGTCCGATTGGGATATTTTAGACCTGGCTGTCATTACCCTGGAAATAAAATGCTGTTACAGCAGCTTAACACAGGCAGCCAAAATCATTAAAAGTTTTTGAAAAAATTAATCTAAACATACTCAAGTTTTGTTCAACTGCACAAAACTTCAAGGCACTAATTATAATCTTAACAGGGAATTCATATCTTTTCTTTTACATATCAGTTTTTAACCAAAATTAAAAAATGTGTCCTTTAAAGAGCTAAAGATGGGGTCTACTGTGTTCTCCTTTCTGTTGTTCCTCACACACATCCATACACCTTTTTCTATATCAGAAATCTGTTTCTGTGCTCGAGTAATTTCCTCTTTTGTGTATGTATAAAGCCAAAAAATGAAGAGCTGGGTACTATGCTTATCTGACACTCACATAAGACAGGAATTGAATTCTGTGGGAGCTTGAGCTGCAGGCTCTAGCCCACTGTAACAAGCTGGGCTGTGTGCTTCCCTCACCACCCAGTGATGAGGAGTATTTCCACTGGGTAGAAGCACCTTATTTGGTGTAAATCTTGTTAGCGTTGCGAGGACCCTAATGGAAGAAGCTGCTTGTGAGGTCTGTCTGAGGCTTGCAACATGGATCACTGAATGACCCACAAGCAACATCGTGGTATTCAAAGGAGGAGACTTTCAACAGCTCATTCACTTTCACTTCTTTTTTTTGGTTTATGCTGGTCCTCAAATCTCAGCCTGGGATTATACGTGACTTGTCACAGACCTGACAACATAGTCCCTTCCTGCATTTTAAAGCAAAGGTTGTTCTTTGAATACATTCTTCCATAGACTTTTTTGTCCCCTCAGTATTCCTGCAATGTTTTGCTTTCTATATCTGGCCTTGGCATAAAACCCAGGAAACTGAACAACTCTAATCAGAATTATTTGTTGGAGAACTGACAAAGCAACAATTTATTCGAGATGTTATATCAAACTCTCTTTTAGTCCCAAATGAAGTGTTGTTACAGTGAATGTTTTGGGGTTTAGAAAATTTCCTATACACTGTTGCCAGTTTATCTCACTTTGGACTCTGGTAGGTCATCTTTCCCAGACTCAGGTTATCTACCTGCAGAGAATAGATGGTTATTCTCAATAAATTCCAATCCTATGTAGCTGTAAGATGTTAAATAGCTTTCTTATTATTTATTTTTAAAGAAATCTTTAAAAGATACCTTCCTTCTATAGAGTAGAATGGCATTAAGATCAAACTGTCAGGCATTGTTTTTTCTGTCTTGATCTCAATGTTCTTTACGAAGGAGCTTGGCATTGTTCTCCCTTTTGTCAGTTTGAGAAACTGAAGCACAAAAAAGAAAAATGACTCCTGCGACAGCACCAGACTTGAGTTGATGCCAACCAAATGCTTTGTCCACTATGTCATGCTGTGCTTTGAAGGGCACTAATCTCACAGTCCAGCTAGTATCAAACATGCTACTAAAACCATTGAAATATTATTCATCAAAGAGATGGATGGGATACGAAACCAGGAAAAATACTTTTTACAGTAGTCCATGACATCACAGAGTCGTAGCAAATGTCAGGTCTTTTGAAAAATCCAGCAAAGGGCAGAATTAGATTAACTTTTTAAGAGATTCAAGTAATAGCATAACTTGTGCTCTGTCACACGACATTTTAGCGTGCACAAGTGAGCCAGACAACTATGTTATTTTAACCCACATTCAACATTCCTATCAGTAAATCTGCACAAAGGGCCCCGTATCCATATCTTGTGTGGTACTATCATTAAATCTCTTTTTTTTTTTTTTTTTTGGTACTGCCTGGAATTTCATTATTAACCATTAGTGATGTAATATTAAACCTATGGAATCTTAAACATGTCTTAAAATCTGAGGAATAAAGTAGACTCCTACCAAATAAAAAATGCAGCACCAACAAAAAATGCTGCATCTTTTTCAAATGTCTCATTCCAATTTTTTCCCAAGCATTTTTCAACTAAAACATCTCAAAATAAACTTGCTTCAGTAGATGTGTTTTCCAATAAATGTTGTTTGTCTTTTCTTCCCTTCCCTGTTCCCAAGACAGTATTTACTGGTTGTTTAAATACAAAATGTCTGTTATACGCTGCCCTCTTTTGCATGAAGAGTGTTTGAGTTGCTTCTGGTTGCTGTAAGAGCTTGCCTTGGGATTTTTCCTGGAATTGTGGGATTCTGTGAGAGCGTCTTTCTCGCCTTTATATTCTGAGATCTCCCAAAGTTTCATTAATAAGTTATGTGAACCATACCAGTCTGAAACGGAGTGAAATTTGTGTCTTTGAGAAGCTCCTCAGTTTGTAAAGGAGGGTATGATTTACACTGTAGCCACTGGTAAAAAGAACAAAGCTTTAAACTCTAAAAACATACCTTCAATTATATGGGGAGTGATTCAGGGATGTTCCAAATCCTCTGTGAAATGTTTAGCTGGCACAGAATCATGCTTCTTTCAGAAACAGGAGTAAAAATTGAAGGGTGTGCTTTAAAAGCAGCAGATCTTCAGCAGCCAAACAAGGAAAGAACTGCCTGCTTCTGATTTTCAGTCTATAGACAGGCATGTGCATGTGTTTTTCTGGAAGTGCTTCAGAAGCTCTTCTCCCGGAATTGGTGTTTAGCATTGAATTAGTGCCGGCTAGAGGTTGAAGAGCAGGATGGGGTGTACTGTCAGGAGCGCAGTGTGCTCAGGGGGTGCCACGGTCCTGGTGACTGTGGGGAGATGCTACCCCATGGGCCTTCCTTGCGCTGTGCAAGGATGTGACAAAGGACAAAGGACAGACCAGAGGTCAAGGGAGTATGTCCTGTGATGCTCATGTGTGTGCTTGGCTGCTAGGATCGATCAGGATCTATGCTGAGGAAAAATGACTCACTGCTGGCTCCTTTACTGCAATGTGTGGGAATGAGCTGAGGGCCAGAGCGGTCTCAGCCAGGGTGCGAACAACCATTAATACTCTGTCTTCAGTGCGCTCGCTGCCATATCTGCTTGTCTAGCTGTCCTCCTCGCTCTGGAGCAGTAAGGCTTTGCCATCAGTTCACTGCCTTATCTTGGGATGTGCTTGTATGTCTAGACGTGTGGCTTTGACAGCTTTGTGACAGTGTTACGCCTTCGTGTTGCTGACACAGTCTTTAGTCCCATCCAACTGTCAGCCCATCCTGAAGCTATCCTGGGTGCCTGCTGTCAACGCAGCATTTGTTAAAATTGAGTATTTGATGCTCAGTGAATTCCCCCCTTGTAGAACTATAATTGTCCTACTGATGCCTGTAACATGACACTTGCTTTAAAAACCTTACATTTTTTATGAACAAAGGCTAAATTTCAGCACTGTAACAAAGTCTCAGTCTAGGCAAAATGTTGATTGGCTTATATTTTATTCTTAACATCAGCAAAGGTTGAAACTCCAGAGAATTAAATTAAGAAAATGAGGGGTGAAATAAGAATTATATATGTTTTATAATATAGACTACCAGTGGTCAGTTTAAACATGCAGAGATCACTTCATTGGGTCTGCCAATGCTTACCATAGTAGGAATACCTCCAGGGAGAGGAGCTAGAGTATGGATGAGACATTCAGCATGATGTGACCGGGTGCTAGAGTTCCTTCAGAGGAGATGATGCTTTAAATTCCACTCTTCCTTTGTGAGCCTGATGACAAACTTGTCAAAAACAGCTTTTCAGATTTAAACAACAAAACCAAACAAAACCTCCCTCCCACAAACCCCTGCCTCTTCAGAGTTTTCTTCTCTTTGAGCTATAAATTCACTGCTGATATTGCCTTAGGAATTGGCTAGAGGCCCATTACAGTTGTCCCACAAAAATGTACAGAATCTTTATCTTTCAGTCTCCTACAAAGAAAAACATGGAACAAAAATGTCAGGGGAAAAAAGTGTAGAATAGAACGTGACCTTCTTCGAGGTAAATACATGCAAGACTTTGAGGATCCTCAAAAAAAGCCATTCTTTTCTAAAGTGCAAATGTTTCTGTTGATGATTGATACCAGAACAGATAGAGGCAGCAGGATAGATGGGTGGGTGGTGGGGATTTTAACCAAAAATGTGTGATCAGAGATTTTTAAAACAGGGTTCTCCCTACACGTGCGGCATTCAGGCATATGCCGTGTTTTTGTAGGCTGACAAGGGAAACAACAGATAACCTGCGTTGTTTTTTTTTCCTGTTATATAATTGAATATCACATGTTGAGTTGTCATCAAATTATTGTTAACACAAATTGTCAGAAAAGAAGCTTCATGTTTGAGTTATGAAAGGGACTAAAAGCTGTACTTTGAGCAAGGTTATGTCTAACTGTGCTTTTTCACATCAGTAGTGAAAAATACTGTGAAAAAATAAGTGCTTGTAAAAATGACACCTTGAGGGAGATTTTCAAAAGCACCTGAGGAGTCTGTAAGCTGCAACCTATTAAGTCCTTCAGTCACATTTCTGTCTTCAGCCTGGTCAGCTGTAAGAGTTGGGAATTTGCATCCGAGGATGACTACCCTATCGAGCCTTTCAGATGTGGTTGTGTATATGTGTGATTCTGCACCGTGGGTTGCTTGCTATTAGGACATCAAAGAGGAGCTGCTGTCTGTGATGGGTGGTGGTTTTCATGTTGTCTCTTCAGGTGATCATAAGTGGAAGATGAAGTTGCTGGTTGCACTGAAAGATATTTTTGCCATTTGTCTCTTTTAAAACGTCTGCAGCCCAGATCCACTTGGGTTGTGGAGTCTTTTGATCTCAGGAGCTGAAAAAAACAGGCCAAGAAATCCCTGGGAACTTCTGCAGCCAGAATTGCTGGAAAGCAGGGTAATTCAGCACATCTAATGCTTTCCTCTGAATCAGCGCCATACCTGATATGGTTTCAATGAGTTGCTTGGCTGTTGTTCACGCCTCCTGCTTTAAATAGCCCTGAGCCAGGGGTCCAAAGATATTCAGGAATCAATGTTTGATTTCTATAGGTATTTAAATGTTTGTGCCGTAATGGGGAGAGTTGTCCTCAGCATTTTGGCCAGATAAAACTTCAAAGGGCATGGCATTTCATGGGTGTGGCAATGAAGTAAGGCATTTTGTTTCCTTATTTAGTTTATAGAAAAAGAGGGTCAAGCCCCTTCCAGAAAAATAGAAGAAGGTAGCACTTGGTGCCACTGTTTGTGTTTGCCAATACAGGCTCTACCATCTAAGTGTTGCCACATTTAATACCACGGAACAGGCCCACCAGGAATGCCCTGCTGTGAGAGATTACAGTGCCTCAACCCAATTTCCAATCAGCAGGTGACATCCTGATACTACTACTTACTGATGTCAGAAGGGACTGCTCCGTAGCCCTGCATTGTTGTGAAACAGGATGTGTGCGAACCCCTGCAGCTCATCTTCCTCAGAGCTCAGGCCTGATTCTACAGGTCCTGTGCTCACATCAGCTGGGTTGACCCGATATCAAATAAGCAGCAGCATAACCATGACTGAAATCTTGTGTTCATCCATGTCGCCAAAATGGACTAAACCATTAAAAAGTTGATCTGGACAACTTACAGGCATTCCAGGTTTTGAGGACTAGCTCAGAAAACTTACATTTTTTTTTGTAGTGTACCATTAATTTTTATTTTGAGAAAGGGGAGAGATAGACAACGTGTACTTGGTTCTTTTTCTTGACCTGTAAAGAATTATGGTGCTATACCATATTTGCACAAGGCTTGCTCCAGTATGCAAACGTAACCCACAAAATGCAGTTTGCTTATTGTAGTGGTCAAGTTAAATTGGAAGGAAGGAATTTCTCAAAAAATATTAGACTAATGCCTTATGATCTGAGCTGTAATGACCTATTTTTCTGAAAATGATCATTTCCCCCTTCCTGTGGAGAACAGAATTTTACCTTGGAAAAGACCAATAGAAAAACATGCTTTAATTTGCTTATAAAAGTGTAAATGGTCTGCTTCTCTGTTTAGAAGGAGCTATCTCTATCTATAAAATTATGAAAGATAGTACCGACAACCTACAGTGGAAGAGAAAGTTTATATTTCCATAACTGGGTTTGGTACCCATACCTCTCTTTTACCAACCTGGTAATTAGTTGATCAATATGTAAGTAAATATAATGATGCAATAATCTATAGGAAAGATTAAAGAAATAAAAAGATAAATCCATTTGTATCACACTTTGGTGTCTTTTAGGAAAGAAGTGCAAGATAACTAAGTCTCAGCTTTTCTTTAGGTGTGGCATCCAGAGATTGCTTGAGTATGAACCAAAAAGATTATAGTTTTATACAATCTTTGTAGTTGTTGGTGTCCCTTGACTTCGATATGTTGCAGGCTATATGTTATAAAACAGTATAAAGTATATCAACAAGTGGATAAAACACTCCTCTGGCTCAAATCCTGCCTAGTCAATGAGTGTTCATTTATTCGTAGTCTTTCATTTCATGGATGTTTCATTATTGTTTCCTTTTAGGAGAGAATTCAAGTTTTGATAGCTTTGAGGGTACAACTGCAGACTTTATGCATGGAAAATGTCATTGCAATTGAGAAATAAATGGTGTAAAATATATTCATTAATGTTGTTCATTGAGGAACTCTTCAAGACATGTGACATAATGGATTTTTATTTTTTTGGTACTATGCTTTGGACTACAGAATAAAACCAGCTTGTAAAACAAAAAAATGTCCTTGGACAGGTATATGTGTGTGCATGTATGTTTTGGCTCTGCCTCAACAAATGCCCGCCTAGCTTCGGGTAGGTGAGTAATCTTGTTTGGTTGGTGAGGGGCATGCTTAAGTACCTTGTGAATGTGAGCACTTAAGAATGACTTGATGTTAAGGTATCACGGGAAACAAGGCTAAGTGAAAGCCCTTGAATGGAAAAAAGATGTTCTGATTAAGATTAAGGTCCACCTTTGATGGAGCTTTATCTCTGAAATATCTAAGCAGTCAGGAAGTTACAGAATTTAATGGTGTTTACTATATTGCACGTTTGAATTTTTATTTTCCTTATCATATATAAATGATAGTGTGTTGGTGGTTTTTTATGGTAAATTTTGTAGGGTGAGCAGTGTAAAAGCTGAATTCCTACTTGAAAAAACTGGATCACCTCATGTAGCTACATGACTCCTGAATGGCATGTTGATCATTGGATTTTATTAATCACTGGAGCAGTTTTGTATTTTATTAATGTAAGGATAGATCTAGATTTTTCTCTGGATTAGAGCATTCCACTGTTATTTACTTTACTGGGACTTTTATTGAGGCTGAGATAGTCCAGAAACTTGTCCCTCTGCAATGCTCAGAGGGAATCTGTATTCCTCTCACCAGATTTGGCAAACCTCAGAAAAAGTGGATCTCTTCAGCACTTACTGCGATGCAGTTTTAGGAAAGTCCAGGGTAGAGCTTTCTGTAGGAAGTGCCACCTCAGCTCATAACAGCTGTGATTTTCCATCTTGGTAGTTCTCGGGCCAATGAAGGTGTTTCTTGTTTTTGTAAAACAATAGGGTACAAGTTGTGTTTTAGCCATGGTGGAGCACAGTACTGTATGTGTTGTGGAGACTTCGACACCCCCATCATCCCATCGCATGCTGTCTTCATAAAACCTCATTTGTCAGGCAGTATAAAATTAAAACAAACCCCTCAAAATTCCCTAGGATAAGCAACTTCCCCTCAACACTATTGCTTAGGGATTTAAAAGAAATGATGCAAAAATGCAGTGTCACTTGCAAAAGCGTGATATATTTTTCCAGAGCTTTGTCAAATCTCCTGTTTAAGCCAGTTAACACAATGAATATTCTTAAACACATCTGCTGATTGTGCTGATTAGGTGGAGAACATGGAAGGTAAACTGCGTAATTCTAATGAAAGGCTGGTTGTGAAGACAGCTTATTTTTGAGAGATCTTTCTTCACCTGGTTTAACAGATAAATAAAATTTCTCCGTACCTTGTGTCTGGAGGCTTTTGTCTTTTGAGTATGTAGACATTTGGAAGTTTTGTCTTTTCACTGCCTCTGTAGATGAAAGGGGATGGGAGTCACCAAAGCCCCTGAGCAGCTTCCCAGTTGGTTTATGTTACTCCAAGTGGGATATCGAGTCTGTTCTCCGAGGAACTCCCTCCAGTTCTCCTGCTGAGGCAGAGGAGAAATTACTCAGAGGCAATTTCCAGTCTCACCACACACTGCCTAAGCTGTTATCGTTTAACCTCGCTATTACTCGGAGGTGGCTGTTTTATCACTTAGCCACAAAGTGGCTAAGTATATGTAAAGGCAGACAAACAACCTGTCACCGAAAACTGTGTAAATGCACTCCAGCAGCTATGCAGAAATAGCCAAATGTTTTTGCATCTTTGACTGGAGGCTGCCAGCAATCAAGGAACTGTGCTGGTCTACTGCCAAAACAAATAGGGAATTCCCTCAGATATTTTTTTGTGAAGTGAATCATGGCAGCATAATCAGGTTTGGCTCCGTATTAATCGATGCAGTTTGGCTATTAAAATTCTCAGCTCTGTGGCTGATGCTTCCCAGGCTGTTCTCAGGATTGCATTACACTGTGATTGGGTTACGGTCATGGCAGCAGGATCAGGTATATGGAGCAGTTTTCCCTGAAAGTAGAAGCAACTCTTTTTCCTTAATGGGACTTCAGATGCATAGTGCAGTCTGCCCTTTCTTGCTTAGGATTTTCTTCTTCCTCACAGAGGACACACTGGAAGAAGAAAAGGAGCTGCAAGTTAGCTTAGTCAGTGATGCGATAGTACCTGGAAACTACAGCAAGGATCGAGATCTGGTCTGCTTTCTGGACCATCCTTACTGTAAAGTTCTTCTGCCTTTGGTGCCCTCTTCATTCCCACCCATAAACATTTCTGTCTTTCCAGTGCCTGTGATAACCATTTGGTTACGCAAAGAGTCCCTTGGGAGCTGAAGAGGCAGTATCTTCCAGGCTCAGGGGCATCATAACTGGTGAGATATGCTATTAATGCTTATATATATATATATATTTTGTTTTTTTTTCCTGGAGTTATTTTCTCTTCAGTTGAGACAATTGGTATCATGGGCAGCACTTTAGTATTAGCTTAATTTCCTTTGAAACTCGAGGTCTGGTGTGGAAAAGAGGGTATTCTGGGTGGCTAGTATTCATCTTAATTTAATGCATTGGGAAGATATTTTATGGCAGTCCTTGACTGAACTGACTGTCAGAAATTGGTTGGGTAGTTGGGAGTCTTCCCAAATACCTTCTTCCCTTGATGTTTCCTTTTGTTAGTGTTTTGTGTGTTAAGGATTTATGAGTAAGTATGTGCACAGTAATCTAGTTGTCTGAAACACTGGAGGAATTCTTCCATGTTGTGGCTCCTGTGGTCCCTGCACATTACCTGAACGGCAAGGGAGCATTTCTTCCCTTGAGAAATGCCAAACTCTTATTTGTCTCTGTCATTAAACCTACATACGGTCATCTTTGTACACACAGGGTACAGACTGAGGTAATTACTTCAGCTCAACAGCCATACTAGCCTTTCTCCTAGTGAAAGGTTATGAATATGGAGACTATTATATGTCATTAAGATAATAATGTTGCTGAATATGTTAGCAAAGTCAATGACCCTATATTCCTTAGGTGCTCTGGTTTCAGTTTGATAGGGATGTGTAAAACAATTCTGCTTGGCAGGCAGGAGGAAATTTGCCTTTCAAAAGATTGTTGCTTCAGCACTTGATAGAAGTCTTGCTAAGCAATGATAATAATAATAATAAACGTTCCCAGGTTGCACTTGTTTTGTAATTGCTATTTAGCACAAATTACTCCAAGTGAGGGAAGTTCATCATTCTGACTACACAGGTGGAGGCTATGATGTCATGTGTAGCAAATTCACTGATCCAAAAGGATGAGACATATAAAATAGCAATACGATATAGAGTTATAGCAGTGAAGACTAAGGAAAACCATTAAAAGGGTTTTAAAACAAGTGATAAAGCCAACCTCGATGAGGAAGTGAGGGAGGGACTTGCCTTGAATGGTTACCCTGTTTGTTGAACACCTCTGTGAAATGCCTGGCCACTGTCAAGGGCTGTCTCTTGGGTGAGGGAGATATCACAGATCTGATCTTGACTTTTCCCATGAGGGTAATATTCTGTAAGCATCCCAAAAGTCATGGTTAAATACATGGCAGAACTGATGGCTATTGTGTCTGCATTAACTCTTAGTGAGTGAGTAGCAGATAAAGGCTTGCCTTTGAGTCACGTTTCATGTCTTGTACCATTTTTGTAGACCGCCTTTTATGATGACTGGTCTTCAACAGACAAATCCAAGAGTCCCAAGCAGGGCAGAGTCCTGAGTGCATACTGGGTTTGTGTGGTCAGCCGTGGCTTGCCTGCTCTTCTGGGTTCTGGCTATCACAGCTTGTGTCAGGAGATGAGGGACAGGAGAGGCAGGGTGAGCTGGGCTAAAGGCAAGAGCAATAGAAACCTAAAAGTGATAGTTTGCTGGACAGTATTGGCTCCCAAACACTTTTTTCATTTGCACGTAGAAATGTAAAGGCTCCAGTTTCAGTCCTTGGGAATAATTAATCCTCAAGCAGTGGAAAACAATGCAATATGCAATTGGTGAGCTGTCCTGACAAAGGCACGTCAGAGTAAAATTATTTTTTTGAGGCTGTTAACTATGCTGACTAACAGAGAGTTGGTTAATTCTGTAAGGATAACATTTTGGTCAAATTCCCAGTCTCCAAATGCCTGCAGGCAGACTTGTCCATATTTGTGGTATATTTGAGGTCTAGTGTTCCTCCTTTGGGCCATATATTTTAAGAGGAAATTTTAATGGAAGGAAACATTGTTGCAGAGTAACAGCCTTCTCTGAAACACTTTCCAAAGAAATGTTAAGGCCAAAGGTCTTTGTTTTTTTCAGGACAAAAGATGTGAATCCTCTAACATTTACTCAGTTATAAATAGTGACGGGCAAGGCTCTAAGGATGGATTCCTGGGAGATGGTATCAGGGACGGTTATTTCCCAAACTGAGCAAAGGCAACGGTTGTCTTTAATTGTTGCATCCTCTTTGGCATTATTGTTAAGCAGAGAGCAAATAATTGTAATAAGTTTGTGAGTTTTTCATTCCTCTGCCCCAGGTGCCCCTTATTTCTCTTCAGTCCCAACAAGAACATAATTTTTAATTTATATTGCCATAAGAGATGGCAGTTTGACACTGGGGGAATCTTCATTCTAAATGTTTTGATTCTCCAGCCACAGCAGCAGTGATGCAGATTATACTAGCATTAGGACTGTGTAGATGGTAGGAGAAAGTGCAACCTGGTGCAGGGAAGAACTTAACTGGGATGCAGGAGGTGCTGCTGTTGAATGACCAACTGGGCTTGGCCAGGTAACTCCATTTATCCATGTCTCTCTTCCCCCACCTGTAAATAGAAGGGAAGATTATTATTTTTGAGAGCTGCTGTTTGAAATTGTTGTGTTACTTTCAACTGAAAACAAAATGTGCTAATATCATTGCTAATAAACAGATGAAGTTAGCTAATTGAATTAACTGATTAGTTTGACTCCCGCAGTGCAATTCAGCCTCTTACAGTGCAGGTCTTCTACAGCTCAGCATGCACTTTATGCATTGCCAAAGAGTTAACATGAAAGCCAAGTGATGTATGAGCCTTGCTAAAGAGGCTGAAGGCCAGAGCCTTCATAATGCCTTGACATTTCCAAACACAGTTACAGCATTTGAAGTGTGTTTGTAGAGTCATGAGCCTGCCTGGAACCACAGGGCAGTCCTGGTGCACATGAGGCATCTGCCTCGTTCATATGGGTCACCAGGAAAATAACGCATAGAAGTAAAATTTTAAAAAATAAGAAAATGCACAGCATTAATTCTTAGAAAAGGAGTGCAGTTGCTGGTTTCTTTTCTAATTTTCTACATCAAGAATGAATGTATGGTAATCGAACTGACTGGAAAATGTGTTTGGTAGGAAATACATTAGCTAAGACCTCAAAAAGAAAAAAAAATAAAAAAAATCAGTATTTTTCAAGCAGTGATGTGGTTTTATGAAGATGTATGTTTTTCTGCTGGAGAAGAAAAATCTAATAGTTATGAGGTATCATTCCAAAATCTTGTAGTGTAGCACTTTTTTTCTACCTACGTAAGACAGGTATTTAACTTTTTACAAACTTGTGGTTAAACTCTGCAGGATGCTTTAAAGGTTAGAGAACCTAACAGATACCCCATTGTAACCTGCTGTGTGCTATCCACACCCAGAGAGTACAATTAATATCCAGTACTCAAAAAAAAAAAAAAGAAAAAAAAAAAAACACAGGGATTAAAATACAANAGGGATTAAATGACAGAATTGCTGCTTTTTTGGTGGTTGCTGGTACTATCATATACACTAAAGGCATTCCAGCCAAGGGCATGTGGCCGTAATGGAATTTGATGTACAATCAGTTTTAGGGAACAGCCTGTGCCTTGTTAATATAATCCATAAAAGGGTTCCAAACTTCCTGAAACCAGTCCCTTCTGTTTCTAAGTCTGCATATGATCTCATAGGAAATGATCTGGGAGAGGCCGGCTAACCCTTTTGCATAATCAAGGTAGCATTGTTCTTTTAATGCTTAAAGTGACTTGTTTCACTGATATAAACTCAACGATCCGCTTTTCCTCTGTCGCCAAATCCCTGTTATCAGACTTCACAATGATTTCAGTGGCATTAGATTAAAGAGTGAGAGAACTGAAGTGTGACTTAGACTGGCCTTGATAATGTCATTCATTTGCTTTGTCACCCTTTTTTGTCTTAACTATTTTAAAAATACTAAACCACTTTCTGCATGGTGAAATTTGAAAGATGGAAATGCAAATACATATCCCAAGTGGGCAAGGTTTGTTTTGCAGTGGGCTCAGAGGCAAGTAAGCAATCGGCACCTTGCCAAGTTTCATGAATGGCAGTAGTAGCAAGACAGATAGTGAGGAAAATACCTGCCCTGCATATAGATTTGATATTTTGAAACCTCTCATATGTACATTAGCAGTAGATAGAGAAAGTGTGTTCTTGTATTTGAAGTCCTTTAAAACCTCCTTTTTCTGAGATGTTTACACAAACACAGAGTGCCTCATACAGCGTGTGTTCTTTTATATCCTCGGGATACCCAGGATTTCCTCACTGTATCTAGCCCAAGAAGGGAAACACTCCAAGGAGCGTCTATCTCTGAAAGCCTTGTACGGCAGCTAGTGTTAATCTTCATTGGCAGGGGAGAGAGAACAAAAGTATCTGGGTTTTGTAACTGTGTAGAAGTACAATTATGGTCTAGTTGATGCGAATAGGTAGTAGCTGCACCAAACTGAAATTACAGTGAGCCTAAGCAGAGGGCTCTGTGGCACTCTGCTTACTGCAGAGTTGTTAAGTTTGGCACTCTGCTCTGGGCTCCAGTCAAACATTTTCTTAACCATATTAGGTTATATGGAGATTGGCCAACAGGCAATAGACTTTTGATGTACTTATTGTTTGTGCACATATTTTATGGAGTAGACAGCCACTGCTTTTCTTAAGAACTAGCAGGTTTAATAAAGTAAGAGAGATGGAACCCTTTCAAAATTGTCATTAAAGTTTGATAGCAAAAAGAGAGTGTTTCCCAAGACAAAGGAACCCAAAGTTGACATTATTATAACACAACTATATGTGGCTCCCTTGTGTTTTTCATCCATAGATCTTGATCACTCTGTAAATCAGACCTAAATATAAACCCAGCAGTTGAATATTATGCTGTTATTCAGGTGAAAAACAGGAGTGCCGTGAACCTGACTGGCTAAGGCACAAGCGTACCTATTCCCTTTGGCAGACTCATCCAAGGCATGGTAGCCCCCAGCAGATGGGCAGGCTCAACAAGTGGACCGGTGACTCTCTAAACTATTGCAACAAGGTTCGCTTGAGTTTGGCAGATGGAGCCTTTTGTGTCCTGATGGGCTGTCAACAAGGTCCCTTTATGTGCCTGTCCTGTTTCCTGGAGAAAACAAAGAGGAGAAACAGAAAATACTAAATATTGAGTTGTTTAGTTCCCTCATCGTTGCAAATTATCCCAAAGCCGAACAGAATGCGATCTGGCATTTATCGTCACAATTGTTGTTCAGGACAGTTAGACAAGAGACAGGAGCCACTGGTGAATGCCCCACTTGGGACATCGTCCATCAGTACACGCAGGCTGGTCTGCTCGTGTCAGGGAGTCCCTAGTCAAAGCTGTAGCTTATACTTGGGTAGTGCGAAAGCAATGGGCCTGATGTCTGTGTTGCTTCAGGGTTAAGGATGTCTGAAATTTCCCCAACCAGGGATAGAAAATTCCATTGGAGAATTTTCAAAACTTGTTTTTAACCTAAAATTTCAAAATAGAGTATTTTCAGGATTTAGCGGACAATTTTTGTGTTCTTAAAGGAAGAAATGTTGAGAAGCAGTAGTGTTGGTCAAGCATATTAGCAGGTCTAGCCCATACTCTAGAAGGTTTTTCTATTAAAATGACTTTTTTGTTCAAGAAATATTTCCATAATTTTAAATTTACTACTGCTCCCTGCAGCTGTAAACTCTTGTTTCACTGAAATGATTCTTTGCCCTTGCTAATGCTCTTCTAATGCTTGCAGACAGTTGTCACGTCCTCTTTTTAGGATTTAGTCAGTTGATGCATCCTTAGCT
>VYZM01008028.1:133160-144552 GCA_013398915.1 Dromas ardeola
GGCTCTCTTAGGATGGTAACATATAGGAGATCCAGGCTGACTCACAGGCAGTCTTTTTAGTCAGGTCCAGTACTGCTTATGTGAGCTGAGAAATTTGCAGTAATGGTCCCTGAGGTTTACAAATACATCCATGATTTGCAGTTTTAGTAAGCTAAGTTTATATTTGAAAGTGAATGCGCTGAGGTGGCTGAACGTAAACATAGTTGAAAAAAGGTTTTCTTAGCCATAGTTTTCTTCACTGTATACAGCTGCTTATAGAGTTTGCTGATTAAAAGATTACAAAACAACTTGTGTGAAAGTTACTGTCCAGGGGAAGGCTTTTGCCATAGACTGGAGCCATGGATGAGGAATGAAAGGTGCGCAAAAGGTTTGAAAAGTGCAAGGAGGATGTGCAAAGGTGCATGAGCNGATGTGCAAAGGTGCATGAGCTCTTGGGGCATGAGGGAGGAGGTTCCAGGTGACTGACTATTTGTGGTGTTCTGCCTTCCCACAACACATCAGGCTAAGACAAAACAGATGGAAATGCAACCTCAGTGCTGGATTCACTCAAGGGAAATGGGGAGGAGGTAGACAGAGAAATGCTTCTGTTGGTTCCTACTTCAGGTCCAGCACAGAAAGGAGCTCTGCTGTAGGGCTGTAGTTCAGTTCTTGCAAGAAGCATTTCTATGGAATTTTGGCCTTAGGTGGACTTCCCAAGAACAGCTACTGTCCAGAAGGTTTTCCAGCTAAAATCTTCTGAGAGCAGTTTGAAAATGCTGGCACTGTTTCATCTGAGCTCTGATCCAACTTTAATTATGAGAGGAACACAAGAGGTTCTGATTTGGATCTAAATGCCTCCTCTCTACACTGTCCAGCTTGCACATAAAATGAACAAACAGAAGAACACCCCGACCAAGCAAATCCCCAAATGACCACTTATAAAGGATATGAAAGTAAAAAAGTTGCACAGAATTTATATTTGACGAGACTAAGATATAGTTTTAACCATAGATAGTTATGAGCAGAGCACAGCGTCTCCTCAGCAGTGGGAGGGGAGAATTGAGGCAGGGTAACATAGTGCAGAAAACAAAGTGACATGTGCTGCACTTGCTGAAAGTGTAGCCTGTGTTTTGGCTGGGTTGCGGCCTTTGCAGAAATCCTTCCTGCCATATTATTGTTGTTGTCAGCACCACAACAACAACCGTTACTGATATCTACATGTAGACCGTACCTTGGCTTAATCCTAAAGCACCAGGACTGGGCTAGTGGATTAAGCCATGTGGCAGACAGGAATTCAGCAAGATGCCTTGGTTTTCTGTACCTCAGTTTTCCTATTTGGAATAACCTGACATGGCAGAACTGGATTAGGCAACATATGCTTGATCAGGCGTATTTGTATGTCAGTTACACTATCCAGCTCTGTTCATCTGGATATTTAGTGAGTTGCAGTTCCTGCCTGAAATGTTTCCAACTTAAAATAGACAAAAATAAGCATGTGCAGAGAGGGAGAAGAGATGCAGGCTGGCTTTTCTAGGGGTCATAGAGTCTGTTTAGAAGAGGGCTGGGCTTGGAGCCTGGTCCCCAGAAAGGTCTTCCAGTGGCTGACTCAGTAAACCTCACTGTGACATAAATATTAAGGTGAACTAGCCTTACTTAAACTACAGTTTTGCTTTGAGCTAAGGGGGTCTTGGACACTCAGAGCTGGTCCCTTTTAAGGACAGGTGACTTTTCATACAGGTGAATCCTTTAGCAATGAATATGCCTGTGACAGCAGAAAGGCTGGGGTGGCGGGGCTCACAGAGATTTCAGGTCTTTCCGAAGCCTGTGCACGAGTCTGGATGAGCTGGCTACAGCCTGCACCCAAACTTCAAAGTCTTCAGTGAACTTCAAAACAATACAGTAGGAGATTTTTGGGGCTGATTTGTTTTCCTAGGGGTTCATTCATGCTGTTTTCTCAGCAGTATGAAGCTGAGATCTGGATGTGTTCTGGATCCAGCCTCCTATTTTATGGGTATAAAAGGCAGCTATTTTGAAGCACTGATTGACTGTGGTCCACCTGTGTTATTTTTGGGACAGAATTATAGTGTTGCTTTGGAAATCTTTTTCTGTATGCCTCCTTCCATATGCCTCACTCTGCCATGTAACAGACTGAGCTAAAGAGTTACTACTACATTTACTTGTGTTTCTGGGAGAAAAGTCTTCCTATTGCTGGTTTCCATCCCCCTTCTATCTGTTCCAGAATTTTAGTTAATCAAATTCTTGGCAAGATGATTTAGTAGCTTGGGTGTAAAAGAAGATTTTGTTTTATGACTCTTAATAAAATGTGTAGATGTCCCTGTGAAGTTAAAGGTTAGCAGATCTCATGCTCCAGAGTGTAAACTGAATGCTGAAGGATTTGGAAAAAGAATTCACCTGTCTTATCCTGCTTATTATTGCATGATTTGATAGGTGAATTGTGGATTTGTTTCATCGTCTTCTGAATACCTCATAACCACTCTTGGAGGCAGGGTGCTGGTGTTGGTAGAGTAGCAGATACAGTTGGTATCGTTAATGTTATGTTTATGATCCAAACAAAAATAACAGACGAGAGCTCTATAATAATAGAAAAAGGAATTTTATAAACAAATTAAATATGGGGGAAATTCAAGTGAAAATAGTAGTGGTTAGGGGGAGGGTTTCAAGGAGATGAAGCTGGCACTCGGTGAAAGTCAAAGCCAGTAAATGTCCATTGTATCTCTTTAAAATCTCTCTAAATTTTCAAGTTCAATTTTTTTTTTTCCTTTAAGAAATTCAATTAATGAACTTCAAAATCATATGCTTGGCAAAAAAAATTCTGTGCCTTGAGTTCATTATACTTATATAGCTATCCCAATCTGGATTTAGATTAGGGTTTTGTACGTCGATTTTATTGTTATCTATGTGTAACAGAGTGTCCATAGTAAGAGTATCTTGGGTTCTGGTTTTGTTACATCTGTCATCGATTTTTTTGATACCTTTTGGCTATGAGGATATGCTGACTTGCCAGTTGAATCCTTAGGAATCTTCCTCTGCAAATGCTTCTGTGGAGAAGGTAATGACTGTGCACTTCCTCCTCCTTCCTGTGGTCTTTTGATGTGCTCCACCTTACTGCTGCTCTTGTTGAAGACACTTACAGCATTTATGCTGAAGCTGTCAGATGGTATTATAAAATGTAGAAGGCTGTACATTATAAAATGTAGAAGAAAGGTTGTCAAGTAATCCAGTCCATTCTATTGTCCTAAACCAGAGATTAATACTTCAATAAATTTTGTGTGGCATATTATGTTCTGGAAATGTCCCATGCAGAGCTTTGCAGTTTGCCTCAGTTGACCTATAACAGTGCTTAATTATCCTTCTCTTTACAGAGTTTCCCCAAGTGTCTTAATCGGCAGAGAAATAGCTTAGTATCGAGGGAGAAAAATCAGTCTCCATTGCTCCATCTTAAGCACATTATGTCTTAGAATCAAAGAATTATCATATCTTTTAGGGTCACCAATCCTGACTCTTCCAGCCTTTCCATGGAGGCCATGTTTCCTAGATCTCTGAAAACTTTTGTTGCCCTATTCTGGACCCTCTTCCAATTGGTCCACATCTTTCCTGAAGTGAGTATACCTGCAGATGGACTCAGGACTCCAGTCAGGAACTGACCAGTACTCAAGAGGAAGGGAGTGTTGTTTGTAATTGCAGCGTTTCCAACTGCCTGACATTGTTCCGACATTGCAATTCATTACCAGCCCCTGGGTGTTGGCCTTCCCCCTCGCCCTTTTTTTTTTTAAAACAAAACAAAACAAAACCAAACCAACAAAAAACTAAGAATCACTGCTTCATTTAATAAATCACTATCTAGCGTTTGTGAAAGCAATTGCCAAACCAATATCATGATTTTTTTTTGAGACATTTAGCCTGCAAGTTTAGAATTCTCAAAGAAGAAATTTGCCTGGTTTTGCATGTTCTGTTACTAGTCAATAGTGCCTTCACTTGCAATTCCCAGCCTTTCTTTTTTTTAGCTATTAATAGCAAAATATGTGTCAATAAAGAATCTTGATCGTTTCGATCAATGACCTGGGTTGCCTAATATATTCAGCCACATAAGGACCAAGTGGCTTCACAGGATAGGTCAGGCTGAAAAACAAAATAGGCTGAAACAGGGAGGCAAGCCCTAAAGCAATGAGGGAAATGAAAATGTACGCATGAAATGCTTCAATGTGTTTTTGAAAGTGGTTAGAACAGCAATTAGAGAAACACTCTAGGAGAGCAGGATGGATCTGGAGCCAAGTTTCTTCAGCACTTATGGGCGTGCTTCGTATTAATTTTTAGTATCTGGGTTTAGAAATCTTGAGAAAGAAGAGTAAATGCTATGACAGAAGAGCAAACATGTTTTGTTGAAAGTGGAGTGAATCCTGGGGAAGATGTCATATTATTAGAGTGGAAGCCATGCTTCTTCCATATAAGATGAACGGCTTAAGGCAAGGTGCTTGCTTCTCTAATCCTTCTTGCTATCCAATGACTGAAAGACTTTGGACTCTTTGAAGTGAATTTACCATAGCAGTGGGAGAATCATCCTGATCTCCTTAAGCTTGGCCTCCTGGAGGTTTCATAGATGCTTGGATGTTTGTTAATGAAGAGGACAGCTTGTCCTAAAGAAGTAAACTGAGAATGTTTAAGTAGGTAGCAAAGAGATTGCCAGTTCCTAACATCCATTCGTCATGTTTCGCATATGCTGAATTCAGAATAGCAGCCCTGCAAGGAAAGGTCCATATATGTTCTTTAATGCTACTGAGCCATTAATTCAATTCAAGCTAGCTTTTTTTGTACTTTGTAAAAGAGAGGAGGAGTGAAAAAGAGTGTCTGTCAGCATAACTATGCAGTAGAGGAAAAAGCTTTTGAAATACAAGACTAGGGAAATATAAAATTGGACTTGTTATTGTAATGAAGCATAATGATAAGAGTTCACAATGGGTCTGTTACTATAACCAAGCAGAGAAAAGGCTCCGATCCTTTGAAGAATACAAGTTTTTTTACATTACTTGTCCAGGTGTGGGTGTGACAGATGGGGCCAGATGTCCATGATACAACTCTTGTGGGCCCTGTGTAGGTCAAGCTGAATGTGGCCACTATTCTCAGAATAAGAGACTTACTAAAGAGATAAGCTTTCTTGCCTTGATGACTGCCTAGCTACAGTATTCACTTTTAGAAATACTGAGGTTTACCTCTTAGGGTGACAACTGATACTTGTAGATTTTCATTGTTTTAGGAACAGGAAATAACTGCTGTTTCAAAGTTTCCCATGCACTGAATGAATAAGGACATATGTTTTTAAGCACACCACCTCGTCTTTCTTTTTGAAAGTTGTTTGTCTGAACCTAGGAATATCTTGTGCACGTTACTGTGGTACATACATAGACCTCAACTGAGTGCTAGGTATTTTTAATAAAATCCCATTTGTGTATTATGCACATATACAGAATGTTTATGGAAATCCATTGAAACATTAAAGAGGCTTTCTAGTAGGTTTTGAGCCAGGCTCTGAATTAGAATAAGCATGTTGGAAACAGTCAGTTGTGCAAAGGTAAATACTTGTTTTCCTCTTCACAATGTAACAAGAGTGTAAACACATTGAGTGTTTACTTAGTAATGTAATATCTTATTTGTGTAGACTTATGAAGAAAAATCAAGTGTTTTCCTTTCCCCTCCCTGCCCTTTCCTCTGGGGTATTGTTAGAGTGTGTGCATATTTGATCTGATCTGAACCTAGGGAACTGAAACATTTTTTTTTTTTTCCCACTGATTTGATATGTTTTGGTCATTTCCAAAACGCTCAGGCCTGTTAGTCATGTCACTTTTCTTTTTGCAGAGAACTCTTCAAGAGTTCGTCTCTGTAACAAAGGCCATAATGAATATTCAAGAAGCATTTAAATAAAACTGTGGAAGCTGAAGTCCCCATCTCACTAGTAGGTCATGGTTCGGTGATAAATTGTGCGTTAGGGCTCCTAGTAATTGACTTCCCATTCCTGGAGGTGTTCAAGGCTGGGTTGGATGGGACTTTGAGCAACCTGGTCTACTGGAAGGTGTCCCTGCCCATGGAAGGGGGGTGGAACTAGATGATCTTTAAGGTCCCTTCCGACCTAAACCATTCTATAATAAGAAATATTGTCATTGGGTGGTATAATGCCACTGTGATACAAATTCTCTCTGCTGATTCCTATTACTAGCAAGCAAACTGACAGGTTAACTTCATGCTGGCAGGATTTTTGGTGGATTAGGGATTGCCTTTGCTTGCAAAGCAGTCACAGAGCTGGTACGAAGGTGTAACGCTAGTGTAAACTCTATAAGCTAATAGGACCAAAATATGACCACAGATGATCAGATTTTCAGGCTTTGGTGGTATGTCTGTGCACATTGTGAAACCTCAGTTTAAGTGTAACTAGTCAACCACAGTTATAAATTCAAACTACCTTGGCTATACTTAGAATTACAGGTGAAGTAGTGCACTTTCAAGAAGGAATATGGGAACGAAAAAACTAACTGCTCCCAGTTGGCATCTTGTGTGAAGGCCACTTTCATCTCTGCCCTTCAATCACTGTAAACACCCATTAAAGTCTTGCTATATGGCAACAATAGTATATTTTTAATGTTATTTTTCATTATATAACATATGTCTACTCTTGAAATCTGGTTCAGATGACTAAAATACACACGTAAAAACTGAAAAAGGGAGAATCATTTTAGATATTTTATGAAAGATACCAATGAGACCTCAGATATTAGTGTCCCTGTTGGGACACACAAAAACTTATGGTCTTGAAGTGTCCAGGTATATCTGTTAGATCAAGACCTCAGTGTTAACGTAAGTCATTGCTTTTGTCATATTGGAAGTGTTATCTGTGCTCTGCAATAACAACAATGGTGTTAGGAGAAACGAGATGTTTAATGATATTTAGGTAAGGTTGATATTAGACTTGAGTGTCATGGCTCCTGTAGATGTGCCTTGGCCACAGGATTTTCCTGACTCTCTCTAAATACAACTAAAACCCATTGCTAGTTAAGAGGCTCCGTGACGGAGTACAGCTTGGCAAATAGAGACCTAGATTGCATCTTAGAAGGACCAAGGTTATCCTCTTTCTGTTTCTGACCTTTTCCATCTCTCATGTGGGAGTGCTTGAATAGCTTGTGTTAATTCCCTGGGATTTGATCCCGTAATGTGTCTCAGTGCAGAGCAGCTCAAAGCAGGTTTCAGGACATCATGTTTACCAAGCTCTTTGTTTCTAGGTGATGCTGGCTTGATTTATTCTGAAGTTTATGTCACAGTCAGGCAACCTTTTGGTTAGTATGTTGGATGCTGCATATTTCATGGTTGATTTAGCTGAATTCTTAGAGCTTTCCATAAACCATGCAGTTCTAGAAATAAATTTATGGGTTTGAATGAATAACCAGTTACATAGGGCAAATGGCACTGTCTCCGATTACTGTACGAAAGGAAGTTTGGGTTTACCACTAATTGCAGATAAAAATTAATATTTGCAAAGGAGACACGTATGATTTATTTATAAGTGTTTTCTGTTTCCATAATGAAATTTCCTTCGGGTTTAAGTACAGTCATTTGGAGGAAAAAGCAGAGGTCTGTGGCTCATTAGTTTCTGGTGGTTGTCAGAAGCCATTAATCAATTGCCCCTTTTACCAACATAGGTCCTAATTCAGAAAAGCATTTAGGCACATGCTTAACTGTAAGCATGTGTTTCAAAGCACTTTGCTAAATCAGAGCTTTAATGTGCTTCAAGCTTGCCGCATTTCTTTCCAAGTCTAAGGTTACCCTAAAATGACAGGAGTAGCTAATACATCAGCTAAGGTGCCATGTACCTTCCTCAGTTGTCTTTCTAAAAAGTGACATGCGAGGGGAAAAAGTGGGTCAATTTTTCCCTCTGCCCCCTTTCCCTCATCCTTTTCAAATCCTGCCTCAAATGGAGGCTTCTGTCCTGAATAGTAGGGCATGTGAAATGGTAGCAAGTCAGGAGCAGGGAGAGCAAAATGAGGGGAAAGCAGTTTCCACTTAATTAAGTGGCAATGAACTCTCTGATCTCTGTTTTTGCTAAAGCCTGCTTGACTATGTGGAGGAAAGGGGAAGGCAGCAGAACTTTGTTCTGATATGGCCAGATGAATGCTGGTATGCAGGATCTCGTAAGTCTAGGTAGGGTACACGTGCATCTTAATCTACAGAGAAGATGTAGCATGAGGGGAACTTGAATTTAATTCTCCCAAGCACTACTTCTCTTGTGAAAATTACAGTGACACTTTCAGCAGCGATGAAAGCTCAAGACTGAGGGTTTTGTTCTCAGTCCCAGTCTTGTCCATTTTTTCTGGTGCAAAAAGGATGCAATCCAGCCAGAGCTGTCCTGTGGAGAAATTCCCTGGCTGAACCAGCATCCTAACTGGCACAATGCCAGCATAACTGGACGCTGTGTCCACTCTTCCCATTTTAACTCAAGTAAGAGAATCCAAGGGACCTGATGTTGTTTTTTTTCCTTTACATTTATTCATACATGATTCCTAATTTAGTGAAGATGATTGAGAGCTGTCAGAAATTACAGCAGTTACTAGACCAATATGATTTTTATGTATCAGCAGGAGGTTGGATGCCTTGAGAGTAAAGGGAATCAGTCTTACAGTTCCTTCAGGATTTGTTTGGCATGGGTGAGAATATAGCCCTTACACACTTTTTCCCTCTCTTCTATGAAAGTCAAAACTCCCCAGCAGTGACAGCCACATATCACACAAAGACCTTGATTCATTACAGACTTTGCTGTAGGGATGCTGCCTGTTGAATCATCAGCACCATTTTTTGATGAACATAGATTTCCTTTGGATTTCCTCCTCTCAAATGTTGCTGCCACTCAAACTTGTTTTGCTTGTGAAATCTGACATCATTTCAGCCTGAGGTTGTATGTGGGAAGGAAAATTACTTCATTGATTCATGTTTCCATTTTCTTCCCTTTCCGTATTTGACAGCAACAAGAACACATGATGGAATGTTGCACATAAACCTTTGCTATGTACATTACAGATGGAAATGACAACTGAGCTTTTCCTTTCAGACTGAAGCAAAGCCTCCATTGCTCATAATGGACCTTGACTCTGCAGCATGCAGTCAATAGGTTAGTGTGGAAAATTTTGCGTGCTTCCTTTGACTTTCTAGTGGTATTTTGTCTATCCCAGAGAAAAGAAACCAAAACACTTTCTATTATCTGTATTAATAGTTTTATACCACACTTGTGAGGAGCTCAAGCACTGTTTGTGTTGAAAAGCATTCCAAGACCTCAAAGACTTAAAATCTGACTAGATGAGAATCAAAGGGCAGCAGGGGAAGAAGCATCACTGAGGCAAACCCTTGCCCCCAGTCTCACCCCAAACTCTTTCCCCAAATCACGTGGCAGAGATAGGCAGATGAGTCTTGTCTTGAGTCTCAGGTCATAGCTTTCTCTTTTGCTGGTAAAAGGGTGTCTTTCACAGTCTCAAACTGTTTTCTGTAGCTTGACTGATCGTGGCTGTCTCCTTAGCATGCTTTTCCTCTGGGACCCTGAATAAAATTGTCACGCATGCCAGTGAGGGATAAAGATAGTTTTTCCACTCTAGCATGAGTTGCTAAGGCAGATAAAAGCAGAGACCCTTTCTTTGTTGCCTTTTTTTTTTTTTCCAATTTGGAACATGTTCCTTGGAATTATTTTGGTTTTGGAAAGTCAAAGCAACACTTATGGAAGTTTTGAGATAGTTCTCAGTTTTCCTTCATGCTTTGGTTGTGTGGTTGCTTAGAATTCCTAGTTGCCTTGTGCTTTTTTTAGTGCGTGAGAGGTTTAAGGGGCTTCACACATGATACCTTTGCTCTATGTTTTGCTGAGCACTGTGTGTTCGGGTATTGCAGATCCATCAGGAGCAGAAACTGTGGGCTCAGTGCAGAACTATGCCCAGGACAAGTCAGACCTTTAGCCTATATGTCTATACAACTTTAAAGCAGTCATTTGTTGCTACTCAAGGATCCTTGCTCTAGAGAATGCAGCACATCTGAGGAAAGGGATCATTAATAGTAAATTGATTAATTATTTGTCAAGATAAACCATCCAGTCCTGGCAGATGCTGAGCAACCATAGGTGGCCCTGGAAAGTGTGAATCCTTAGTCACACGTAGAAGACACCCTGCAACACCAGAGATGTGATCTTGAATAATTAAATAAAATGCCTGTATTTGCTTCTAGGCCATGAAGTTTAACAAAAAAAGAAAAGGGAAAGGATGGACAGGGAAAAAAAGGAGAAATGAGTGGGGTATGTGTGATTAATATAGATTTAACTTTGCTGTCTGTGATGAAGTGGATGTGTTCTGTGATTTATTTTCTTCTACTTTAAAGTAGTGGAGCTCTAAAAATGACTAATGAACCTCCTTTCAAGGTTCATATCTATGACCTAATTCATATGTGCAGGAATCTTGTCTTCCCCTCAACTGCAGTAGAAAGTTGAGGGTTGCTTATCCAAAGAGTGTTAGAGGCCAAAGCAGAGACCCTGGACAAGATCCAGCACAAATAGCTGCATTCCACTGAAAACAGGAATCAGATGTACAGTGTACACGATAGTCTAATTGGCAGATGGTATTTACCATATGTTAATTGCAAGTTGTATTGTAAGTTTTGTAAGTTACGATGTTGATTAAGACAATAATTAGAGGAGTTCCATGTAAGATGCTGAGTTGTTAAAAATAATTGTTCCGATAGAAGCATTTTTATCAGGATACCATCGAACTTATTCTTCAGAAAAAAACCTTGTTAATGTGCATTGTTCATAACCTCCACTGGTGCAAACTGGAATCCATGAGACTAGTTTCCCCAGAGAAGTTATTACCTAAGGTGCTTTTATACTATGGAAGATAGCATGGTTTGTATGTTTGCACACTGTATTTTTGTGCTACCCATATTGCAAGACACGTCAGTGTATAGTTATCGCAAAACTCTACTGTAATGGCAGAATCACAGAACAGCTGAGGTTGCAAGGGACCCCTGGAGATTTTATAGGCCACCCCTTCTTTGCTCAAAGCAGAGTCAGCTAGAGGAGGTTGCCCATGCTTGTGTCCAGTTGGGTTTTGAATATCTCTAAGGATGGAGACTTCATGATCTCTCTTTGTCAAACTTCATAAGGTTCCTGTTGGACCATTTCTTCAGCTTGTCAAGATCCCACTGAATAGGAGCACAACCATCTGGTGTATCAACCACTTCTTCCACTTTCATCTTGTCTGCAAACTTGCGTGGACTTTTTCATCTTCCAGGTCATTAATGAAAATATTACACATTATTGGTCCCTGTCCTGGTTTGGGGTGGAGCAGAGCCAACTTTTTGTTCAGTTGTAGAGGCTCTTGCTTAC
>VYZM01008028.1:155467-229829 GCA_013398915.1 Dromas ardeola
GCTGAAGGGCAGCATGTTTAGGTTCTGTCAGTGCCAAGCTATTTTTCCCCACGCCCCTCTTAATGCTGAATCCAATTTTGTGTTGCCACAAAAGAGAATTAACGTCCACAGAATTAGTTTCAGCTTTGCTTCGATGCTGAATTACCCAGAAAAAGTCATTCTCTGTTGTGTACTGTTGGTCACGAAGCTGTTGAATTATTTACATTTGGTTGGGGGGAGGGATAACATTTGAGTTCCAAAGGGTTGTTAATGTTGTGGGTTTTTATATGGTTTAGGCAACAATGACTTGAACTCTCACTAGCTGCAGCAACATATCTTTGTGAGCCAATGTCCTTGAGACAAAACAAATACATTGCTTTGCCTAATGTGGTTTTCTTTCCTCTTCTAAAAAATATGCAAAGCACAAATAAAAATGTTTTGCAACCCAGTATCCTCTTTCTCCTGTGCTTACTGTTGCATCACAAATAATACGCATTATGCTATTTAGTTCGCTAACCTTATGTTCTGTGGGCAACCACAATTTTTCTCTGGAGTCAATGGAAGATTCAGATATTAGAGGAATCTGGATGTGAGTCAGCAGATACTGACCAGAGCTGGGTGAAAAATTGCTTCTGTCTTTAGGTTTTTACAAATTCAGATTCTTTCTGGAAATGCAATGAGATGCATTGAAAGACCTCATAAGGTAGAAAAGCAGAAAAAGAGACACTTTCAGGCCAATCCATTGGCTAGGTCTCCTTGCAAGATTGAAGGCTTAAGTGCTACTCTGTGTAGCTGGGATGGAGGGTTGGGTCTTTCACTTGTGAAAATGTGGGTGCATTGACCATCCTATACTGCACTCTTCCTGTTGAGGACTCTCTTTTTAGAGCTGCTCTGCACTGAATAAATAGTTAAATATTCTATTCCCTTTGTCAGTAGACTTTTTTAATCCAAACTGGAATGATTACAGATAGATGCAAGCAAGTTACACTCCAGAACAGCCCTTAGGCTGGTGACTTGCTGTGCATGATGGTACTTATCTGAGAGGTATATGCAAGTATTTTCTCTTCACCTGAGTTCTTTTTTCTCGCCAGTCAACTAATGACTAATCAGTAGATAGATCTTCCTTTGATTCAACCAGAACTAATACCTGTACTGAGTTGAAGATGGATATTTCTACAGAAAATTTCAATGTCATTAATCTGTTTTGGGGGAGGTTTACCCCATTGGCTCCTACATGTTTTATCAGAACAATTGCAACTAGCTCTGGATATGTATTTCATACGAATTACAGCCTAAAACATCTTAAAATATAAATAACTAGTAAAGCAAATGGGGAGAGGCAAAGTAAAAGCTGATTAAGCAGGATAGGATTTTGAAATGTGATGTGGAAGCAGTGTGGAGAAATCATTGCGATAAGGTTGGTCTGTGGCTAAGACCTCGGTAGCAGAAAGCTTCTCTGAGGTCAGGCATAAAAAAAAGCACACAAGAAAAACACAAGGAAGAGGGGCTAATGAGATAGTCAGCTTTTAAAAGTAGTAACCTTTAGGTCCTTGGAATGTATGAAAAGCCTGAACTGAGTTTTTGGATTCTTTGGTTTTTCTCCGCTAGTGACTTCACGCTCCTGCTTGTGAAGTGAGGACAGTGTAAGACATTTAGTGGTCTTGGACACAAGCAAATCCCATTAAAAATAGGACAAACCCCTATCCAGGCATGAATAAAAGCTGCTTTAATATTTGATTGAAGAGAAGCAAGGCTGAACTTGGAAGAATTGATGTTGGTTTGCTGAAACCTTCATTACAAGGGCTGTGCAAAGAGGGCCTTTATGACTTACACATATGCAGTCTCAGGCAGTGCAGTCATACATACTTCTATAGCTAGCAAGGAGATCAGCAATGAGGATGAAATAATTAACAAAATTAAAATGATAGTCTCTGGCTATTTTTAATAAAGGAGGAACTCATGTGAGAGAAAAGGAATACCTTAAAAATAGGTGGCTCTGTGTGGTGCTGCATACTGACCTAAATTTTATGACTGTATTTTTTCTGCAAAATCTAGAAATACTTTTTTTTTGGGGGGGAAGGAAGGGGAAGAAGAGGAGAGAGAGGGAGGTTAGGAGGGGAATGAGAATGAAGTAAAACAAAATTCCTTTTTTTTTTTTTTCTTTTTAAATGGAATGCTAACCAATCCCTTGGCAGCAAAGTCCATGTTTATTTTTAATTAAAAAATAACATAGCTGGGTTGACTTCAGTTTTCCCAGCTGCTATTCTTCCATCACAACAGCTCTCTGGCCTCTTTTCCCTTGCTGATTTCTTTCATCATTTGCACTTAGCTTGTATGTGTTATATGGATTTTATGTAATATTTCCTACCATTGAAAGCAAGGCTAACAGTCTAAACAAGTAGCTGGGGCTCAGTCATCTAGATTCTCATCTACAGTACCTGAGCATGCCCTTCCTTTTGGAAAAGTAATAGGTGTGACCAGGATAACATTTTTTTTTTATGTGCACATTCCTTGCTGTTTATATGCCTGCCAAATGAGGAAAGATTTAAACTGCATATTGAATTTATGAGTTGTAGTTCATTAAAATAAATGGAGTGAGTTTGGCAAAGCTCACGTATCACTGAGCACACAGGTAGTGTTTGAAGGTTGACAAGCAGCCTTGGTGGTTTTTCTTTAGATGATCAATTGCGAACTGCCAGTTTTTGTGTTTGCACATTAGGTGAAAAGTTAGAAAATAGACGTGCCTGCCATGCCTTCTCCAGCAACTTCATTTCCTCCATCTGTGGGGCAGAACAGGAAGAAGTCAGGGTGATGATTCATTTCTCAGCATGTCATGACAGAGCTGATTACTTATATAGCGGTGAAGATGGTGTCCGTCTGTAACAATCAATCTGGTTTCCCGAGTGAACTAAAATTTAAGTTTCTGTATGGGTATTTAGAGGCTCTTGAGTATTCTGGAGCATCTGGTACTTTCTGCAGGCATTCTTAAGCTAATTAAAGTTGAGACAGTAATGTTGCAGCCTTAAAGGTTCACATACCAGTCATCCATACTAAACATTGCCAGCAGCAGTGGGAGCTGACAGCATCAAAGCTACAGCTATTCCCAGACAGAAATGTAGTAGCTAGAATAAAAGTAGTGGTTTGTTGGGTCACTGGAACCAGACCATGGAAGAAGATATAACTATATGTATTAATCACCATTAATGTTACTAGTGGGACAGTCTTTGTGATGCATGTTTTGCAAGCTTTCCATATATAATATAGCCACTTTAAAAAACAGTTATTTGCACTGGTTATTCTGGAATAAGTAGCAGCATTCTTGTGTACTACGATGTTTGTCTTCTGTGTCCAAGATGAGCTCTGCTCATCTTGCCTTGGTTAGAAGCCAGAAAGGCAAGAATAAATTTCTTAAGAAATGATGCAAGACTTCTCATTAATTTGTGATTTATGCCTCATAGTATTTGCAAATATTTTCCCTAATCCAAAATGACCATACATTGGGTGGTCATTGGTGGGCCTGAATACATATGTTACTTAGGAAAAGGTGCTTGCAATGTTAACTTTTCATAGGTGGTAAAGTTTGCTGTTGTGATGAACTATGGGATCAGGAAAAGAAACTGAGAGGTAGCAGATACCAGGAGGCTAGCAATAAGTAGGAGGAAGCAAGGAAATAGGATCAGGGGCAAGAAACTGGTTAAAGTCTGGTGTAGAAAGAATATGAGCAGGAGCGAGAAACAAAGAAGCTGGAGAATGGTACAGTGAGGGATGCACAATGGATATGAAAGCGGGAGAAGAGCAGGGAAAATATGGGGCAAGAAAGTGAAGATATGATGCAAATGAGATGCCTGAAAATTGCTGGGAAGAAATTGTTGTGTCTGAATTACTTTGTTATCCTATCTGAGGAAGGTGGTTGGGAGTGATGGAGAATCACCTTTTTTCTTCTTTTCTTCTTCCATTTCACAGTTTCTGGGAGATTGTTCAGCAGACTGGTGGGTGCTTCCTGTGTGAACTGGGATGCTGCGTTGTTTTTGCAATGGAGCAGCATTGGCTTATTTCTAGTTTCTTTTTTTGACATGTAATGCTTTACCCCTTTGAAAAGATGATTTACTTGGGTTAGTACTTAAAGATTTGACAATAATCAAATAAAATGTGATGCTTGTGGTCAGTTTAATCGTTTGTCCCAATGATTATATTATAAGAGATTAGAGCAGTGAAATTGTATTTTGGGCTGAGTGTCGCTAGGAGAATACTAGAAGATTATCTTAGTAGGAAGGTGGTATGAATTGAAAAGCTAAAAGAAAAAGGTATTCTGTACAAACCTGAAATAAGTGCCAAAGCAAAGGAGGTGGAACGAAATGTTCCCCTCCACAAAGTTTAGGAACATTCATTCTTAGAGTTTCATTTTGTCCCATTATAGAAACCTTCCCCAGGGATGAACCTAGAAAACTTGATTCAAACATTCTGCACCCAGAGGAGGGTGTTCTCTAGGGACTTTCTGCTATCCCATCTCCATGGAACAACCCACGTGAAGGGAAGCCACAGAGGAGGTTCACACGAACCTTCCCCGCTGAGGGAATGCCTTCATTTGCACAAAGCTCTTTTCTAAACTGCTTTATTTTTATGGGAGCTGTGAGCTCCAGGATCCACAAATAGTAACTTTTAGTGCTGGCACTAATCCTGTCAATCAGAATTCTTCTCAGAAACACCATTAATTAAACTTCCCTGAAAAGGATCCAGCTCGCAAAGTTTTCCCTGCAGCTCCCTCTCTCCTGACACCCATCACAGCAGTGTGTTTACGTTCAAAAACTGAAGAAGACACGGGAGAGGAGAAAATCAGAGCTTTCACAAGAGACCTTTCTGTTATTACAGACTTATTTTAGCTGCCCTACTCTGCTTGTTTTGAGAAAATTCTTTCATTTGTTGTGTTGAATGATGCTAGCAGCTGTCAAAATATGTTTAAAGCAGCCAGTTTCCATTTGCTGTCTGTTGTAAGCAACTATTTTCTGACTTATGCAGTATTCTTTATGGATTATTAATAATTTGGATTAGAGCTCTAAGCTTTCTGTAGCCCTTTTCTGAGAGGGACAATGAATTTGCAAAGAATTTGGGACATCTTATTAGCAATAAATTGTTCCAACAGTAGCATGCTCTGTAGCAGACGTGCCTGTATCCACTCCCGGTGATGCAGGGGAGTTTATGTTCAATCTCCTGATCAACAAAAAGAGACATAGCAAGCTTTGTTTTTTAAATTTTAAAATGTTTGTTCTTCTAGATCACAATTTGAAAGGGGAAAACCCTCCTTGAATTGTATTTTCCTTGCTGTGCGTGTCATGCTCTACTGGGGAGATAGGTTTACATGAGGACAGATGGCTATTCTGGAACAGGCTTGGCCTGTTCTTGCTGCTACTGATGTCCATGTGAGAACAGCAGACCCTGCGTGGAGCAAGTGAAGAACACAACCCTCTGTTTATTCCTGTGGGCAGTAACTGCTGATCAAAGCAGGAAGAGACGAGGAGTCTGATTTTCTGCTAATGTGAATGCCACTGCTGTGTGGTTAGCAAATGGTTTCTGCTTAGTAGCATGAATGTGGCCAAAGAAGGAAGCAAGTGCTTATATTTGCATGGCCAAGGATGATGTTCCAGCCCACATCTGCTCAGATGCACACATTGCTTATTTGTTAGTCTCTACTTTCTAGAATAACCACGCAAAGATCTTGCAATCTACTTACACTTGGTATGAGCTGTATCTAGTCCTCCTTTTGGTTGTGTTTAACCTCAGGAAGCAGTCCTCTTTCTTTCCTGTCTCATGCCAAGATGTGCAGGATGAAAGACTGTATGTAGGGAGGTTGTGGTATCCAAAAGATGTTCACTTCTATTGAGGGGAATATCATTGCACATGAGAGGAATGGCTGTTCTCCAAAGTATTAGGGTGCTCTACTGCTGAGGTCAGTGTAAGGATAACTGGCATTTTCAGATGGTGGAGAAGAAATATGTCATTTTCTGAAACTTTGTAGGTCAGATGAGTTGCTGTTTAAAAGGATATTAGCAGCTTGGATGAAGGGAAGATACAGATCTTTCTCCTTCATGCACTTTCTCTCCTAATGTGTATGGCTGTCTGGCATTATTTTAAAGACCGATCACGATTACAAGCTGTGATTCAAATCTGCAATTAAGGGCAAGTACAGCTTAGTACGTGGGATGGGGTGTGCTCAGAGTGCCCCGAGTCCTGCTCTGGAGAACCATTCTGTGTCCTGCTGTGCTCATGGCATTGGGAGTGCATTGAAAGTGAGGTCCAGTGGGCCTCCAAGAATTTGAAATGCAAAGGGCGGGTGGATGTTGAAGAAGGTTTCCTTTTCTCCCTGCTCTTCAGTTCTCCAATATATTCTGCAGCTGGGCTGGAAGAGGCACTGCTGATTTTTGTCTCCGTGACTCTTTACCTCCAGATCTGGAGGTAACACATCTGGACAATCAGGACTATCAGTCCTGTATGTAATGCAGTCTGTGTGGTTCAATCAGAAGATATGATGAGGTGGGAAACTTTTTCCTACAGCTCACATTCTGACTATGAATCTGTCCTTATTGATACTTTTCTGCATCACTGAAATCCTCTTCAGATGAGGCAGAAAGATGAAGCTATAATGGTCTGAGTGCTTCCTAACATTTGAAAACTAACAATGGTATATACATGTAGTTACGTGTTTCAAAGATGAAAGTATTTCCTTGAAGACCTGTGGGCTGTGTCTTAATGGTCACTCTTCGTCTGACATTAAGATGGCACTTGAACTCACCTAAACCCTTTCTTTAATAATATATTAACATATATAACGTGATATTATATTAAGTTAATTGAGAGTAGCTATTAAATCATAAATTTCTAATGTGTAGCTTCATCATGTACCATCTTGTACCTGGGTACTTTGGGAATAAGAACTACTTTTTTGTCCTGCTGTTTGTATAGCACTCGGAAAGCTGGGGCTTAGTGGTACTACTGCAGTCCTAATACTGACAGTCCTAACACTGACAGAAAAATTGATAACTAGGAGATGGCTGCAGCCCTCTGAAGTGGAGCTCAGGTACAGCAAACTGTCAGCAAAATGTTCAGCAGAGAACGTAAGCACATGTGTGCTTAGACTGAAGTCATTTGGCTTTGACTATGGTTTTTAAATTAAACTCTAACTTAAGTGTATTGCTGCATGAGAGTTAATAGGTGCTTTTTATTTACTTTGAATGCTGATGTTTTGTACTGATAAGCTGCTTGTAAGTGGTTAGGCAAGCAGTTCACAGGAGACAACACGCCTCCCCTTTTTAGGTCATCCTAGAAAACAAATTCCTTGGGTACCTGTTTAAACAGTAATGGATGAGTTCGAGGCTTCCTGTTCCTCTCTTCTGTTGGCACCATTTGTTTGCTAAACACTGTAATGAAAAGCCTTCTTCGTGCACAAAGCACACCTGAGGAAAAGTTGAAAAGTTTTATTTAAGTGCTCCCTCTAGTAATGTCTTCATAAGCAAATAAACTGCATGGCAATCCTGACATAAAAATGAAAAGGACAAAAGGAGATCTAGGTGAAATGAGTAAACAAAGAAATACTTCACCTAGACCATTCTTTTAAAAAGGTGGTTTCCTGCTCTCATTTTCACAACTCGAGGGGAAAAAAAAAAATTTGCACAAGAGGCAATACCGAAATCTATGGATAAAAATTCCTAGCTGTAACTGGAATGAGACTCAAGTTTAACAGCCACTCTATGGCTCCCATACGCTTAACTATGGGAGGGGGGAGGGTTGATGACAAAAAAGACAGAGGTAGACTCTTCTCAGTGGTACCCAGTGAAAGGACACGAGGAAAGGGACACAAATTGAAATACAGAAAATTCCGTCTAAATGTAGGGAAAAACTTTATTACTGTAAGTGATCAACACTGGAACAGATTTCCCAGGGAGGCTGTGGCGTCTCCATCCTTGTAGATATTCAAACCCCAAGTGGACATGATCCTGGGCAGCCTGCTTTAAGCAGGGAGTGGGACTACATGACCTCCAAAGGTGCCTTCCAACCTGAACTGTTCTGTGATCTGTGAAATGATTTGCTATTTTTAAAGACTGGAGGAGGAATCCTTCTTTTACCTAATAGATTACTAACTCGGAACCCAGGAGACAGACTGTGTTACCTCCTTTGTGCAAAAGAACTGTAAAGTGCACTCTCCCAACTATTCTGTATGGTGCTCCCACTCTCTTGTGCTGATGTTATTTCACTTTCCTAAATGGTTAAATATGTAATTGGGACTGAAACCCAGGTGTGCTATTTCCAAAACAGCTTCTTAACCACCTTGCTGTTGGGTAATTTGGGATTGCTCCATTATATGTGATGCAATGAGGAATACTTCCTATGTGCATACCACACCTAACAGAGCATTAGGTGAGTGAGCCTCCAGCTGGGAAGTGGCATAGTTGAGTCCTAGTGTCAGTCTGAAGGTTTAATTACTTGTCCAAAATAAACTATGTCTTCACATAGCACATAATTAAGTTGTGGGACTCTCTGTTACGGGATTTTGCTAAACGTTGGCAGCTTCTGGAGATAATAATGGAAAAAAAGCTGCCATGGAGATCAGTAAATACACAGATTCCACCTTTGACTCAGTCATTCTGGATGTCACAAGCTGTTGTAGGCTGGAAGAGTATTTGTGGGAAGCAGCATTGTATGCTTTCCCTGTTCTACCCTAAACATCTGATATTGTCTGTTATCAGAGACAGGATATGGAGCTAGCTGAACCTTTTCTCTAACGTGTTACAGTTCCTCTTATATTCTTAGCACCAGCACCAGGAGGAAAGGATGTAGAAGAACACATCCTAGTGCTAGAGTGTCCTTTGGGAAGGCTAAAGTCCCTGCAGGAAGAGATGAGATCTGAATCCTATCATAGCCCTAGCTGTTGAGCTATTGGATAAAATGGAGCACATAGTTTTGGTGACTGAGCTCCATACTTTCTTTTCATTCAAAGCTACCTGGTATTATGGAACCAAATTCATTAACAGAGTAGAGGGCAGTGAAACCATACTTTTTTTTTTGTGTGTACGCAAATATATTTTTACTCAAAATGTTTAAATGTCACGTGTCAACTTCTGAATGACTTTAGATGTGCTTTGGTTTCCCTAGCTTCTGTAATCAAGATAATAACAACTTGCTCATTTCTGAAGCCACAAATTACTTCTGACAAAAGCATTTTCAAGAACTTCCGATAAAAACATTTGTGTTATTAAAATGGCGTTTAATGGATACCGACCTATGTTAGCTGAGAATCTAGTACCTATGTTAGCTGGGAATCGAGTTCCACTGCGTGCTTGAATGTGCAGTGCTGTGTGTGTGCCTAGGTCCGCAATGCTGTTAATGCCATTGCATGAATGAGAGCAGAACGTGAACCCAATGTTTATGGTCAGGGGAATTTGAAGGACTAAAGAATCAGTAAAAATTGTGCCAATTTTACCACTGAAGATTACAGCCCCACATATGTCCAAACCCTAGTGATGTTTCTTGGATTGGAGGGTTTAGATTTATGAAGTCTGATTTTCGACCTGGACCTGAACTTCCTTCATGCTTAAGTTGTATGGAAATTTCCTGTTTGTTAAATTGTTCTTAGCCCTTCATAGTCAGATCACAATGGAATTGTGGTGTGATAGAGATTCTTTTGGATAGCAAATAGTGAGAGAGCATATTTCAGTCATTTTATTGATATTACAAATTATGTTGAGCTCAATTCAGAAAAATGTTGCTTTAGGAAAGAGCAAATACAAGGAGAATAGCAGACGAGGGCTTTGTGAATGTGGAAAAGGAAAATCTTTTGGGGGTTGTCTCCATTTTAAAAACATATCTTGAAGAGATTGAAAGACGGGAAATGATCTGAAGCAGAAAAAGACTTTTAGACCCAGGATCTTCCTAATTCATGGTTTGAATGTCATGAGGTTATACCTGCTGAGAGACAAGTGGGGCACACTAAAGAACAGAAATGGGCAAAGTCAACTTTTCAGGTTTGAATGAATTCAGTGACCTGGAAGGACTCCCATGCTATTCATGAGTTGGAGCTCTGTGTATTGCTGGAGCTGGAGTAACCAGTGAAACGAAGATGACTTTGAAGTTCTTGGTTTCTCCTTTCAAACCTTGATGATTCGGGGATGTCCCCGTATATTACCTTTTTCTGCTATGAAATATGTGCATAGTAACACTAGGCATCACAAGGAGATTCAGATCTCTTTTGAATCTCATACTGAAACTTCTAATGGAATGAAGAAAAATCTTGGCGCTGACAACTCCAAAGTTTAAACACTATAAATCACAAGTGTCTATAAAACCCAGAGACCATTCTGTAAACCCGTTTTTCAAATTGCTGAATAGTCATTTACATTAAGAGTCCTCAAAACTACATAAGTTTCCAGCGAATAATCAGAAATTAATACAAGTAATGGCCCCACACTCTGATCTGAAATTACTGAAAATAGCCTTCCGTGATTTTTCAAACGATCCTGTTGCCACCAGCGTGTCTGTATGAAGGTCATTGGGTCTAAGGAGAATGGACCGTGCAAAGCTCTCTGAAAAAAGGTTACAGTTTTTATTTTTACTCTGGTGGGTCTGTATACTACCAAGTGGTAGCTGAATGCAGAGTGAGTCTTCAGGAAAAAAATACCCCATTTCAATAAAGCTTGTTCTTACCGTATTTCCTGGTATCCATTATGAGTTTCTACTAGATCTCCCGCAAGCTGTTGTACTGCCCTTGTATAAGGGTGGCAGCTCATTTGTTCTCCTCTCTGAATTGACATTTATAGAATTGTTGTCATGCCACGTCAGAGCAAGGGTCCATCTGTGTTAATATCCTATCTCTGACTGAGACACTGAGACAGTCACTTACAGTAAAGAGAAAGAAAACAGATGGGTGTGGAATGGCTCTTGCTTTTATGTGCTCTCTCTCCCAGAGTCTGGTAATCTTTGCTTTGGGACTTTCTAACCTAGAGATCATATCCAGACTATCGTATCTCATAGTGGATGAAACTATGCTCAATGATTTTTTTTTTTTTTTTTTTATTCCTACTTGAGTCATAGTTCTTGTATGACAATAAACAACATCTACTATTTAAAAACCATTCAGGACGTTTCTCATATCCTGCCTCAATAATTTCTCCTCTTCAAATGGAAGAGTCGTACTCTAGATAACCTCCAAGATGGGAACTGTGCCATAGCTCTGATCATTATTGGTGTCCCTTCCTGGGGCTCTTCTTGAGAAAGGGTAACTAGGACTTCATGCAAAACTGAAAACACAGATATACCATATATTTATATGTGTGACCTAGATAGAACCTAGATTTTTCCCCAGTCATTCTTAACTCGCCTTTTGACAACTGCTGGCTAGGCAGCTAATATTTTCAGAGAGCTCTTCCTCAGACTGAGATGTCTTTGCTGGGTGTTACTGGTTCATTTAGAGTCAACCACTGTGCGTATACAGATACAAGGGTTTTTCCCCTGTACCTTTTCTTATGAACACTGAATTCTGTTTGCCCCTAGAAATTAATTACTACTAACTCTTTCCCCAGCTCTTTGTATTGACTTTAGATTTTATTATAATGAATAGTTTTGTATCGCCTACAGACTTTGTTTTCTCGCTGTTTATCTGCTTTTGCAGGGTGCTTTTATCAATATGTTGAATACTGCAGGCCTCAGTATAGATCCTTAGGGAAGGAGGCTGGAAACCTTGCTTTGTTGTGAAATCTCACCCCTGGTCCGATGCTTTGCTTTGTCTCTTACTAATCACAAGAGAATGTTCAGCTTAGCCTGTATCAGCTTCACTTCTTAAAGAGGTTTTAGTGAGTGATTTTGAGAGATTTAGGGAAATCAAATTTTGCTTTGTCAAATGCTAATTTATAGAACTGTTGATGGTGGGTTTTGTTGGTCTCTTGCAAAATATTACTGTTTTACTCCATACTTTAAAAAACCTTTGCAGGGATGATATTAAAGAAGACTTTACCGAAGAAAAATGAAGAGTGTACAATAATTATGCCATTGCTAAACCATGTTCTTTGGTTTTTTATTTCTCTGCAGTGTTCACCTCTATTTTCTGGAGTTGTCATTCTGAATTCAGCAGCAGCTGTTTTGTTACTGAAGACCTCAGAATATTTCCTCTGCTTGCCTTCCTGTGAGTATGATCAAAGTAGTTACCTCATATTTCCTTGTGTGTGGTATTCAGAAAGTTTTTCTGTATTGTTTTTTTTTGTTGTTGTATTGAGGCTTTTGTATTGGATTTTTATTTACTTATTTTTTTTTTGCCAGTGTGCTTGCTTGCTTCTTTGGGGCTGATCCAAATCCCTCTGAAAATCAGTGGACAGCCCTGCGGTCAGATCCTTAACTCCTGCTCCTCTGGGACCACTGTCACCGGAGATTACTTTCTTCAGAACTGATAGCAGATTTAAAGGAATTTATGTTGAATTTTATCTTCAAATCAGAATCCGTGAATTTTAATAGTAATCTTTTTGTGGGCATGTGGCCATTTTTTTAATAGCTATATTTATTTCTCCACTGGATTTTAGCAAGTTTTTTGCTTGCAATGGGAATCTTAAATCATATTTACTTGTGTTAAGATCATGCACTGGTGGTGTTACTGTCTTGTTGTGTCTTCTGCTCTTTTTAGAGCAAGCAGACTCTGAGGAGTCTCTGAGAGTCCAAATAACCATGTTTACCGACTATTTGCAACATGTGAGACTTAAACTTTTTTTACAAACATTGTACTTTCACTGGCCAGAACATGTGAGTGCTCACAAACCATTTAAAGGAAGTGTTTATAATGTGTATAAACTTTAGCCCCTCAATGTGTGGAAATTCTAGACTGGAGACAAACCAAGGACTGGCTCTAAGTTTAAGCGGTGCCTATGACAGCAGGCTGATGGGGTCAGAAATATTACACTGGGGTCAAGACAACTCCCTTAGATACCATCATCTTCAGTCAATTCAGGGTACAGCGAGCTGCTTATTCTCACTGATGAGTGACCATGTTCTCCGTGTGCCTTGACCTCCTCTGTCCCTCTGCTTCATTCCCCCTCTTTTTGGCAAGAGCAGTGTGGAGGAGGAGATACAGACATGGCGGCAGGCTGAACACTGGTTGTATTGCCTTTCATCTCTGGCAACCTTCTCCCCCACGTCAGGAATGCTGGGTCTGAGCCCATTTTTGCTGGTTTTGTCATCATCCTTGGGGAAGAATATTTAACTTTGCCTACACTTCTGAGAAGGTTTGTGCAAGTGCTGAATGGGCTGATAATTGTTGCAGGCTGTTCTCTGCGCTGGTTGCCATTCCAGAGTTCTGCATTACTGTTGAGCCTTTGCGTGAGGGAGTATTTAGGACTGAAGCCAGATACAATCTGGGATTTCCAGTTTGTAGGAAATTTTGATATTCCAAAATTAGGATTTCTTTCTGATTCAGAACCTGCCTAAATGTTCTAAAATTTCCCGTGATACGCTTCCTCAGTGAGACCACTTAATTTAAGTTACCATGTGCTTCCTTGGGTGATGCGTTTGAGGTATGCAAATACCTTTAAAAATTTGACGCAAGGAGAGGGAGGCCATACTGTCCAAAAGCAAATGGGATCAGAAATGCAAGTGCTCTCCCTCTGTGCTAGGGATAGGATATTCAAAGAGAGCAGTGACTGCCCTCCAGAGTTTTTCTGACAGCTAAGCAACTGGAGTTGTACTTGTAGACATGTCTGAGCATGCAGACTCTGTGGTGTTGAAACAAGTCACATCAGTTCCTCAATACTGAGATCTGTGCTTCAGTGTATTTTTGAGCTGGTGCTAATGCCTTATTTTGATGCATAAGTTGCATTGGAAAGTCTGTCCTTCAGTGACTCATTCATCTACTCTAAGTGTAGGACCTAAGGTGAATGTCATATGTCTCATGCTGAAGTCTCCATAATTCTTGCATGGCACTTGTCAAAGTGGTGGAAGAATTCTATCACGAAGAAGGAAAGGCAAAGTCTGATAGTACTTTCCACACTTAACCTCCTCTTTCACATTGTAAAGCTGGTTGAATAGGAGGATGGTCTTTAGGGCACATGAATGAAAATGCCATGAAAAATGCCATTGGTTGCCTTTAGAAAATCATTTAAGCAAATGGTGTGGACCAATACATTCATTTGGAAAGGAAAAAAACAAGCATTATCTCCATAAAATACTGGAAACAAGGCACATCTCTTTATCTGAGCATAAAAAACAGTAATATAGCTTAGCATTAACATGACAGTCTTGTAACTTTTCTGTGAGTTCTTGAATATGGCCAAGTCTGACTTTGGAAGACAATCTGAGACATGCTTATATAAATTACTTTCAAAAAGAAGCAATACCCAATAAGGTTAAAGTTTAAAGTCACTGGATAGTGATGATTGTTTTTTATCTTCCTCTTGAAAATGTACATTTTGTTAAAAGTCAAGATGTTTGTCATTAGGAAACATTGTGTAAGAAAGGTTTTGGTCAGCTTTTCTCTTAAATATTCAAGACTGAAAGCATTACTGTAGAGTCACTTTTTGAAACCCTTAAAATCATAGAATGGTTCGGGTTGGATGGGACCTTAAAGATCATCTAGTTCCAATCCCGCTGCCACAGGCAGGGACACCTCCCACTAGACCAGGTTGCTTAAAGTCCCATCCAACCTGGCCTTGAACACCTCCAGGAATGGGGTATCTAAAACCTCTTTGGGCAACCTGTTCCTGTATCTCACCACCCTGACAGTAAAGAATTTCTTCCTAATTTCTTCATAGAGTCTCTGAAGGCTTATTTTTCTATGGCTTTATTGTGATGAATTATACTGAGATGAATGTAGGGTCTTCCTTCTCTCACCTGTCCTCTCTGCTGCTTGAAAGAAGAGGTGCAGCACCCCATCTTACCTTGAGTTTCCCTGTTGCTTCTGGGACTTCAGGTGACCTCTACTTGCAACCAGAGCACTTTTTGGTAAAAGTTCTTTTCTGAGAGATGAGAACCTGGTGGTCTTTGTGTTGTGCTGCATTCCTGGAGAGGTGTTCAAGCCAACTATTGGGAGTCTACTTTAATACCAGGGGATCAAGCTCGGGAAGTAACAGTGTCATTCTTCCTGATGCAATTTGCAGTCCCATGAAAATGCAATGGCTACCAAGCCCAATTGGTGGGCATCATTTGCTAGAAAAGTCTCATTGCTTGAAAGAAATTTGAAGCTAGTAGGCTGCTGAAACAAAGAAAACCAGAGCATCATTTAGATAGAGAAAGTTATGCTTCATCTTAGGGTGAATCAAAACAAGAAAACCTGCTGTGACTCATCCAAAACTTTGGATAAAGAACATTTTTTTTTTTATTTTCCAGGAATTACACCACCTAGGAATTGTAAAACTGACACATTGAGTAGCTGAAGAGAAATCTGCTTCTAATAAACCATGCCTTGCCAGACAGAGGTTTAAGAACATTTAAAAAAACCAATATCTGAATAAGCACAAGGATCATAGTAGGGGCAGAGCCACTGCTGCGCTCGGAGTGAAGGGAGTGGAATTGATTATCTGCATCTTCCCAGAAGGTAGAGAGCAGATATAGCTCGCTGGAGCGGATGTGGCAGGAGCGTGCTGCGCTTTGGCTCTGGTCGCTGGCAAGGAGTCCTTCAGAGAGCAGTGCCAAGCACAGCTTAGGCACAGCAGAAGCTGTATCTTGCTGTCTTCTGCGCAATATTAACCTTCTAAGGCAGGAAATGCGTGCACTGAGGGAAAGATAGGCTGGGAGCTGGGATTCTTCAGTCTTCATTGACAACTGCTCTTTCTCAGCTGCGTCGCAATAAGCTCTCCTGTCATTTTAAAACTGCATTACTGATACTGCTGCTTTGAACTTCCCAGGGACCTCGTTCACTTGAAGTACTTAAGTTTACAGAGCAGTCCAATCTCTTTCTGATACATGGGGCCAGTTGTTTGGAACCCTGATAATGATTATACCGTGCAGCATTAAAAAATAAATAATAATAATAATAAAAAATCCCTACTTCCCAGGATGTGGTGAGATTTTTCCTTGTATATATATCATCGATGTTTTTGGATCATGGGATGAAAGAGCCTTGGCCAAATACTTCTAGATTATCCAGAAGCGGGAAGTAGCTGAAATCTCAAAAGAATATCTTGTCTCCAGCTAACGTTGTAGACGCAGGTGCTGCGGAGGGTAGCCTCAGAAGCGCACCAGCACTGTTAGATGTTTATCTGAACTGAGCTTGAACTCCCAGTCTCTGGAAGTTCCCCCTTGCCTGTTTTCCAAGAAGAGCCTGATCTTTGCAGCGCTTTCTCACACGAGCACTGCGGGTTTGGAGCTGTTAAGTCTTTGGCCTGACTCTCACTTTCACTAAAGTCCCTTTACACAGTTCAGGCATTCTGCTTCAGGGATCTTAAAATGAGAGTAGATGACATTTAATAGCATAAATGAGAAACAGGTCCCTTAAAAAAAAAAAAAATTAAATTGGCCTTTCCTAAATTATTGAGTGCTGACCTTGAAAAAGCCCTTAAAATCTCTGCAGGCAGACTGAAATTTTTTTAGGAGAACAGACACCCTAAACTGCAAGAGATTTACCTGAGGCAAGTGGGTTGTGTGGTTTGTTTTTTTTTTTAAGAGAAAATTATTTTCTATTACACTGGGTACCCACATGTCTGTCTTAAAGCACTATTCATTTGTCACAGAACTTCAGAACTGCTGGTGTGATTTTTACTAGTTTTAAACTTTTTCATATATTCTGGTTATGTGAAACATGTTAAAGATTCCATTTGTAGTTTGAATATTGGGTGTTTTTTTATGTGGGAGGCAATGTTTAAATATGTTTTGGGGGGGGGAGGCAAGAAAAGCTGTCATCCATCAACTGGTATTAAGTCCAACTTTTAAAGTTTGATACAAACTGAAGCTGACTGTTAGTGCAGACATGATACAAATTAGCTGTGACTTTATGATACCAGCTGTTTCTCTGACAGGGTAAAAGGGCACATAACTAGAATAGCATCTTTTGTTGAAAGCCGTGTTTCCCTTTGTTAAATGTGGGAGCCTCAGGCAAAAAATCATCGTCCTTAGTTATGTGACGTGCAGTCTGCAACATGTTCGTGGAGCTCGGAGGGCTTTTTACTGATGTTTTTCAAAGACAGGGTTATCATAAGTGTTCTATTTTCACTAGTTTTATCACTGAAAGACAAATCTCTGTCATGTTTTTGCCTTGTGTTAAAACTGAGAATAATCTAAGTGGTATTTTCCTTACAAGTACAAAGAAAATACTGAACAGCGAAATCCGAGAAAAGTCTGCAAAAAAGAAATCACAAATTTTAAAGTAAAATTTAATTTCATTAATTATTTTTATTAATTGATTCCCTCCAGTTATTTTCTCTTTCCAGAATTTTCAGTTGTGGTGGTTGTTTTTTTTTTTTTTTTCCATACAAACCAAGTCTATGTAGTTTTAAACTAACAATCAACATTAACTGAGTGTAGTTTATTGAGGCAGCAGGTTAGTCCTGACACAGATGCAGGGATGCCAGAGCCAGCTCTCTGCAGTCACATCTTGGGTCTTGACTCATTTCTGGTGCTAGGTGGCTGTGCACAGCTTCCCTGCCATGTCCAGCGCCTGGGCGAGGAGGGTGCCAGGGGCTGTGGGGATGGAAACGCAGAGCTGACGCACCTGAGGAGCTTTGTGTGGAAGCAGCTGGGAGGGTTCCTTTGTTTCCAGAGCTCACAAAACCTACTTATAAACTGAAGTGGCTCTGAGCAAAGCTGTTTGGGTGACTTTACATCACTGTACATCTGCATCCCCACTGTGTATCTGCATGATCTTAACATATCTCCTGGCCACCTCAGGCAACAGGTTGGCTGTAGCATGTAACTAAACTGAAACCATGTGATTTATTAAACAATCAAATTAATCTTGCTTCTGCCACTTGAGTAAGAGCCAGTAAGATTTCAAAATTTATTACTACAGATAACAGACATACTCCATCTGAATCAATCAGGAAAGGAGCAATATTAAGAATGGAGTTATTAGTATACTAGTGTCTAACTAGGAGTACTATGAGGAACAATATTTAAGCTAGAACTAATAAGAGAAGCAAAAATTTAGGCTGAATATTTAATAAACTTTCTTAGATTAATGTTTATCAGTGTTGATTCTAAACTGAAAAAGAAAGCATGTCAAAACAGGTACCTTTCAGAACTGGATTTTTTTTTAAGGGGCCATGCAGCAGCTTTAGGACTATGAGCAGTGTGAAGGGCATTGCTCCTTCCAAATTTTAAGTGGTACTCCTCAAAGGAAGGATGCCACTGCTAAGGAGAAAGTGGGAAACATCTCTGCAGAGCATAATTTCTATTTCAGACAGGTGGAAGTTAGAACAACTTGATGATATTTTGGCTGCGGCAGAAATTATCGCACGAGTCCTGCGTATCTTTCTACATGGAGTAGAGAAGCCTCTGTGTAAGTTACTATGTGAGATGGCAGAGCAGACAAATCCAAATCTTACTGAAGACGTAGAAAAGAAAAAATATGTGGACATAAAATTGTAGCAGGCATATAAGTGAAAGGGCAGAGTTAAAAGTGTTGAAAAATACTAACTACTACTCATAAACTTCTTGGAGTAAATTTTAAAAATAAATACATTTCAAAAGGAAAGTTTAGGATGTAATAGTTGTTGTGTTTTTCATGCATTGCTGGTGATAATGTGAAGCACAAAATAGAAAATTCCAAGCACTGATAAACAGGTCTTGGCCATTTCTGTTGCAAACATGCAATTTTACTACTTAGCATCTGTTTCTGAAATTATGTGAAGCATTTATTTAAAATGTTTTACCATGATAGTTTAAGTGACTAAAGCACATCTTGTTTTCATGAACGTATAGAGTGGTATGTCAACAAACAAAGGTCTCTACATGACATTCGAAGAACAAAACCCAACCACAAGAAGTTCTACATTCTGAATTGATTTTTTTGATGATGTAAAAATCCTCTTGGCCAGCTTTCTGGTTATGGTTATATTCCTGCAAACCTGGAGTATCTCCAAAGAGAGCTTAATGTATCCTTTCCATTCATGCAACCAGGCTGAATATGGGAGCACAGGGCTGGTCATAGATGCAATTAAAGTAAAAATATGCAGGAGATGCTGCAGAATGTGTTTATTACTAATGCGCAGTAACCATCAAAGGAAAAAGGTCATGTGGGAAACTTAAACCGGTAGCATCGTAGCAAGCAAGTGTTATGCTCGCAAATGTGTGATAACTGCAGAAGTCATCACAGTTGAATTTTACAGCCATAACGTCAGAACCATCATAGCCTCTTGCAATATTGTGTTCAGAACATCTCATAATAACTTCAATAAGAGAAGGGATGCTAGCCCTCAAATCCCAGAATTTAAATTAATCTTTTCATTCTCTGAAAGTACATTACTTATAATGAAAATGACATTTTTCCTCATTTTGTGTTCTAAACTGTTGAGTTGCATTGTTCTGAACTTCAATCAAGTTGCCATGTTCCTCTCCAAGATGGTTACGTTCAGTGGTGAAATGATGTTTGCTCCTTTGGCTTTTTGGGAGAGAGCAGTCAATATATTGTCCTCAGCTGGGCCAGCTGCCTCACGTCCTCTGAGGGGAGAGGAGTTTGTGCCACTGACTTGAGTTACGGTCAAATATTACGGTCAAATATTTGGGTGCCATTTCAAGAACTCAAGGAGGCCTGTGACTGCTGGAGAACTTGCTTCATCCATGTGACAGATAGGAGGATATTCCTCACGTTGAGTTGCTCTGGGATTTATGGTTTATGATAAGGAAAGTCTCTTTAAGTGCCCGCTGTTTTGTAGATGCTAATCATCCAAAATGACTCACTGTGTGTTTCCTGTTGTTACCCCCCTGGCTGGCTCACTGCTACCCTCATATTCCTTTGTCTCTCAACTTGATTAATTGATAAGGGTCAGCAACTGTTTACTTTTTATGGTTATTTAGTACCACACTCTGTGACTTGTTTCTTTGGAAGACTGCAGGCAAAAACTCTATTCTGTATGAGTAAAGGAAGGGAAATTTGGCCTTGAAAGTGAGTAAACATTACGGACTTGGTTCTGCCAGAGTGGCACACTGAACATCAGACTAGCCCTTATATAGTTTTGTTGATTATATGGGTTCTTTTCTTTCTCCCCTTTTCCTTTCTTTCCATCCCTTCCTTTCAATTTCCTTTGTTCTTTTACTTCCTTCCACCCAGCCCACAGCAAAGATCTAGAAGCAATGTTCTTGTTCAAAGCGTGGAAGCCAGCTCCAAAACCAACCAGATCTAACCTTGCTTCAGTTTTAAAACCTTGCTGGAGGGAGCCAGAATCCCTTTACTTAAATGACTTAATTTGCAAGCAGTATGAATCATGCAGCAACTGCACAAGCTCTGGCTAGAATATATTGTACATATGTTTGTTCTTTAGGCAGTAAGAAGAGAATACAGAACTGGAGGTCATTTGAGTTACAACTACTTTGGGGGAATTTTTTTTTTTTTAAAAACATTCTTTCTAACAAATGCAGTTTAAATGGGTTTGTTTATATGGCGTGGAATTGGAAAGGCCCAAACTAACCAGGCTTTGCACAATGTGGCCTTCTTCCAAATTAATCTAAAATATTTTAATCCCTCTGGAGTTTCTTTATCCTCTGCATCTGTGCTATACTGGAGACACATTTTTAACATTTCTTTGAGGAAAATTACCTTTCTTTCCCTCCAACTGTACTCAGCAAGGTCAATGGAGCACTGTTATATGCTATTTAAACATCTGAGATTCATCATATATCTGCACACCAGAAAGAATCATCATAAAATGTCTAATGAATCCCGACTGCTAGCCAAGCAAGGGAGTCCCCTTACAGATACCAAGTATTAGAAACAAAGAATACATGCAAAAATACAGTTTTTACACTTTAGCTTTATACAGTTAAGACTTAAAGTGCCCCTAAAGAAGGGGGCAGGGAATGTTTGTGACCCCCCAGAATAATTTTGGCAACCAAACTCTTTTTGAACCAAATTCTGAAGTCATTGCATGAGCCAAGATGGTTGCTGGGTCTGCCTGGGAGTAAGGGGTCTGCTAGCCCTGTGGGACCAGCCAAGGCCTGAGCGGGAGCCTGGAGGGGCTTCTCACTCCTGGGGAAGGAGATGCTCCGAGTCACAGTCGAGCTCCAGAGCCCCTGGCTATGTGCCTACGCTTGGTTTTAAGGCCTTTTTGTTTTCTAGTTCAGTAGCAAGTTTATGGGACTGAAGTCATTTTACTACCCAGGAACTGAAATACTGAGGGAGGCCTAGGTGGTGTTTTTTTTCTATTTCAATTTTTATAATATTATTTTCCAGGCATTTCAAAAGCCAGTGCTGCTCCTTCAGCTGCCAGTAGTTCCAGTCAGTCTGAAATGGCCACAGGGAGCAGGTACAACCCCGATCTTTTGGAGGTTTTATCTGGAAAACTATTATAGAGGGCATTTTAATCTGAAATACCGTTCTGTAACTGTTATACTGTTATAGATGACACCAGGGCTGGTTTAATACCAGAGTTTATTCTAGACCCGTTCTTCCTTTGCGTGCTGCTAGGTCATGAAGTTCGGAAAGCTTTAACAAAGTTCAAGTAAGCAGTTAGACCTTTGAAGGAAAAATGATATGCTGAAGGCCTCTGTTCTGTGAAGGCGCAGGATTTTACCACAGTTTATTTTCCTCACCACTGCAGTCCTGCAGGGGCTACAGAGAACTGAGTTTCTCCGCTAACCTGCTCCAGGCCGGCATTGGTCTTGTCCTTAATCCTATTGTGCTCCACTTTTTCTAGTTATAATGTGCTGGTAACAGTGCTGGTCTATTGCACCAAGGGGCTGCAGGGTTGTGGGGTGAGATGCCGGAATAATGATGGTCTGAATGAAATCATCTGCTAAGATCAATCACCCCAGGCTGTCCCTGCTTTTGAATGAAGAACCATACCTACCCCAAACACGCTTTCTCTGTCTTTTCATATAGTCAGAAGTATTTTGGGACCATTGCAAGCCGTACAGTAATGGAATAAATTCCAAGTGCAGCAGGAGACCACATCGGGGGGAAAAACTCATTAAGTGCCAAGGGCATTTCTTTTTACTTTTCTTAGTGGGACTGGAAAATATTCCCTAAATAATACATCTGGATGTAGAGGAATAGAGAGGGAAACGATGAAAAACAATCCTTTAAATTCAGTAGGAGCCTACTTTAATGGCTTGTTTAATCTGCCAGCTGGCACAGTGTTGACTTCTTGCTACGCATACTTTAAGGAGACCTATGTAGCTCTTGGAACCAAGTTCATATTAAGTTGTAGAAACTTAAATATTAATGAATTGGCAGGACTGCTTTTTGGTACTTAATAGAAATCAAGAAACTGCTTAGTCATCTCTAAAGATATTTCTGTCTCCATTTAATGTAAATACCAAAATAATATGGACTTAAAGCAGTAGCAAAGATAGTAAAAATTCAGATCTGTTCCAAATATGTGCCCTCTCTGAAGTATGTGCACATCCTTCAGACTTTGAGATCATATGTGTTCCTGTTCCCTGTACAACACTTTGCTTTAGGCAGAGTTTTTCTAATGTCAATTGTGACAACATTTTGTTTCAAAAAAAAGTACATTATGAGTTTGTGTCTTCTCCAATGCTCCTTGGCCAGGAGAAGAACTGGTGCCATTTTGCTATCTTTATGAGGATTTTTATTTGGGGTATCTTGCAAATGGTATCACTTAATAGGTGCTCTAGGGTATATTGCACATGTATTTTATATGACTGTAAGTGTTCATGCTTTTGTTTTTTACCTGGCTTTGTGTGAAGGTATATGGATGAAATCGAATGCAAACCTGAAGCACAGTGTCAGCTATGTAACTAACATTTATACTTTCTGTTCCTAAAAAGTTAGGCTACATCAAGAAGCTTGTCTTCTGTTTTCAATTACTTTCAGCATTGGAAAAGCAAAGGAGAAAAGATTTAACTGCAGAGCAACCTGTCTTTTATATTTAGGGAATCCTCTAATAATATCTGAAGTGACACTTGTCAGTATTTACACGTTGTAAAGGTTTGATTTGGTCCAGGTAAGCAGTGAAAAATCTGGCTAGTTTACTCATGTTTATTTATGAATTTCAGATCTGGCTTTTATTTTCTTTGTTCACCTTAAGGGTGCAAGCTACTTTCAGGATTTTTGTCTGGGGAATGGATTGTAAAAATCCTCCAAGTTTGCAAGCATTATGATCTGGGATTTTAGTTTGATCCTTTTCTGTACCTCTTTCCAGAGTCTATTTCTTTTTTCAGACCTCTTTTCCCATCCTTGCCGTCTGTTCCTTTGCCTTCCTAATGCTTTTTTCCACATATTTAATAGTCCATCCTTGCAGAGATTGCCTCACTAGTTGTACTCCACTCCTTTAGAGCCATCAGATCCGGTGAATTGTGAAGCGTTCACCATCAGGATGCCTCGATGCACACATGCTAGTCATAAGTGCAATTATTTCTGCTTTTATCTTTTTGAAGAAGTCTGAGTTCAACAATTTTTTTCCAGTTAGCCCATAACTAAAGATGACATGACTGAGTTATGAAAAACAATTTGCTTAGTAATCATAGGCTGCTTTCCTATTTGTAGAGCATTTACAAACAGACTGGAAGTTTTCCTCCCTTCCCTCCCCCTTCCACCTTTGTATTTCTGGTTTTGGCCAACACTTTTTACACATACAACCTCGCTCTTTGGGTTGACTGTGAAAAATGTGCTTCATGTGCATACTGTGACCGGCCATGTGTACTCTGTGAATCAATCTGAGCTGAGTGGACCTTGCTGGGTGGCAACAAGGGAGGCTGGAGGAGACCCCATAGGAGTTTTGGATCCTTAGGGAAAGGTAGCAGATAACGCGCAGTACAGATTTTTTTCTTTTTCCCCATTTATTTTTTTGAAGGAAAATGAAACATTTTCTTTTCTGGACCACACAGACATTGTCTAAGGCACGGTTCCTAAAAAAATTAAACAACTGTAAAATTTATTGGCTTGGTACAGTGCTCAAGCCTAACTTTCCTTTGTCACATTAATACAAAGTAAGTCTGCATGTCTGTGTGCTCTCAGTATTAAGTGCGAAGGATACTGTCAGGCCTCACCTTTCTTGTTTAATTGACTTTGAGCCAGATTCTGTTGAAAGTTTTGGCGATGCTGTTCCCCTGCAGGGTGAAGCAGTGCACAGTCACATACATTGCTGATGTACCAGCGCATTGCTGTCGCGGTATTTGCTGGCAGCAAATGTTTGTGCCTGGATGTCTAGATAGCAGTCAGATTACTGTCAAGATTATTTAACAGCTTCTCTAAGAGAGTTTCATGAGGGGAGCTGGCAATATTATGATCTTACTGTGTCAGGTTTTATGCTGGTTCATGCACAGCATGAAAGTCTGTCATCTTGCCTATTGATTTTTTTTTTGTTGTTGTAAGAAAACCTCACTGCTGTTGGTTCTTCTGGTTTGGTGACATTGTTGTGTTAGTCTTTCCTTGCTTTCAGCTAAGCTTAGCATAAAGTGAGGTGTATGATGTAAACTTCAAATATGGCAAATAGTTTGATGGGCATCTATTTTGCAGTATCTGTTTGAGATGTCCTGTCAAAAGTCTCCGGTTTTGCTGCCCTGCTTTACCTCTTTAAAGTGGGCACTGACCTCATGCTTCAATTTTCAACCAAAATGACACAGAATTGCTGCTCATTAGAGATAGATTGATATAGCTACTTGGCAGGAAAGAATCTGGGTTTCGTTTGTAAAGATGACTTTAAAAGTGTGAGCTGGAAAAGCCCAGTAGAAATTTCTGGAGCTGGATCTGTTCCTGGTGGAATTGCACAGATTTCCATGATGTTCTGACATTGAGCAATTGGACTTTCAGCTGCAGGGTATCTATCATGGTGTCATGCATTATGTCTGTGCAAAGTAAGTGTACAGGTACTGGGAGGGAAGATGAATTAATTAAAGTTTAAGGCAACAGGAAAGACCTTGAACATTTATCATTCATTTCTTCTGAGGAACTGGTTGGATTCAAAATACTTAGTGTCTCATAGGGTGCAACTAGTACGATCATCAAACCAATGAACTTTTAGGGGTGTGGTTTTTTAATATTTCTTTTTTCTTTAAAAATGCAGGGATGAGGACTAAAACTTGGTATTGTTGCTTATTGTTGGTTCAACAGAGCAAGCGAGACCCCTCAACTCTCATTAGAGTTTATGGTGCTCAGCGCTAGGCAGAGCTGGATGCTAGGGCTGCATGTTTTAACAGGAAAAGAAAAAGGGTTGAAAATACAAAAATGCAGCCGTGGTAAGCTGGCTGCATTGTATCTTCATATTATTTTCTATTACTTTTTTATGACTGACTATGTAGCTTAATATATCATGATTTTGTATTTTGAAATGCGTTCCAGAAAACATGTGGAGTTCCAAGTCTGGCTGAGTGAATGTTGCTGTTGGAAACTTACCTTAGACTTGCTTGAACGTTTTATTATTTTTAACGGCATTACCGTAGCTTTTTAATTCAGAACCTGAGAGATGCAGAGAAAAGAGTGTGAATAAATTGATAAAACATTCATAAAACCTACTTGGACGCAAATAAATTTAGACAACGTGTTGTTGAAACATTGCCTGTGAGCATGAAGGTCAACAGGGGTGGTGCAAGGGTAGGACAAGAGGGGAGCACCAAATGAGAGGGCCAGGAGCAGAGTAGCAGAAGTCAGGGAGGCAGAGGGGCAGATACTTCCCATCCTTACTTGTTGCTGGCCCTGATCAGCTCCTTGCCTGGAGGGGAAAACCCTTCTCTTCAGCGGAGAGGCAAGTATGGAGAGCTGCACTGCTACTGCTGGCTTCCTTGCCAGTTTTGGTGCAGAAGAAATGCTCCTGCACTTGGACAGAGCAACATCTTCCCTGGCTGACGCCTGCGCTGCTCCTAGCCCAGACCCTCTGCCTATTGCCAGAGCTGTGACTGCTGCTCCCGGTGTGAGCCTCTGCTTGTCATGATGGACACCAGGCCGCCCTGTCTTGTGTCCCTCTTGCCTGCATCATTGGGTCACTAACTCCACTAGGCAAGAGCCCTCAGCATGCTTCCTGCTCCTGTGGCTTGTCCTGCTTCACACTGCTGTGGTGGTACCTCGCCACGTGGGCTCATTGTGGCTTTGCATAATGATGAGGGACTAAGAGCATCATGGTGATTAGCACTCAGTGTGTGGCCATCAGCTCCTGTGGTCATTTCTGTCCCCAGCTGCACCTACGTTGCACCTAGCTCCAGTTTGAGGTGAGGCTTTGTCCTTCTCCCAGATGGTTGCTGTCCCAGCTGACAGTTGTGTCACTACATGTCTGTCCTGATGCAAGCTCCACCAGGCACACTTGCATCTACGCCATTTCCCTCAGAGAGGAGGCAGGCAGTGGGACTAGGACATGCGGTGCATCTGTGATGTCTGCCAGCTGAGCTAGCGCGAGCTCCCTCTCCAGAGGATGTGAAGTCAGGTGAGAGAGCATTGACAAGAAAAAGTAATTCTTCCTTTTCTCCATGCCTTTAAACGCACAAATTGAGTGGACACCATGTGGCAGCTTTATTTGTTTAGTCCAGAAATTGAAGACTGGTTTTTCCATAGTTGTGGCAGCTTCTCTGTCTGTGTGATATTCTTCCCCATGCTCTGATTTTTCTCTAATAGAAATTGATGTGAGAATTGGCATTGCCATTTATTAGGGCAAGAGGAAATGCATTTTCTTCTTTAACATGCCTTGGTCATCTGAGCTGGACTTAACCTATTTCTTAGTGATGTTTGTCTGCTCTTTCCTATTATTAAGAAAAAAGTAGCTCCTGACTGAAAGGTGTTTTCTGCTCTTAGAGATTTCGGTGAGAGATGAAGATGGCCAACAGCTGGGGCACTGCCACAGGTTTGGGACAAAGAGTGCAGGAGGACTAAATGGCTGATATGGGCATTCTTGTGATTAGATTAACGTGATGAAGCTGAAGATCTTCACTAGCAGAAGCAGATAAAAGACAAGGGTAACTAGTGAATTATATCCCATGAGCCTGCTTCACAGTGTTTGAATGCAGAGAAAAAGTGAATGAAAGTCAGAGCTCATTTTGGGACAAAACACTTTTACAAACTCTTTTGTGGACTATAAAATCCCTCCAGTTTCAGTGTGCTTTGTTCTTCGAGATGGGGGGCTCATTGTCATTACCTGGAGTATCTTCACTTACTATTAAACAGTAGTAAAGGGCAATGTAATTTTCAGCTGCCCTTTGTATCTGCAGCAAAGGCTAAGTATTTCCTCAGTGGTAATGATAAGAGTAAAAATAATTTGTTTCCCACAAGTAAGCATTGCAGGTGTAAAAGAAATTAAGCTTTTATGTGTGCGTGCACAAAGGTATGATAAGATGAAGTAGCTTATATTGCCATAATCTGAGATCACACCAGTTTCCAACATGCAGGGTAAGCTCACTGATCTTTCGTAGTGTACATTAGATGAATTTGGCCTGTGAGGGTGGAATCCAGTCCTGATTGAAGTCTCTGGGAAGTCTGCCAGGGATTCCAACAGGACCAGGATTTCAACTCTAGTCTGTATATGAATAATATTTCAGTATCTTCTGATCTTTGGGGACAACATATTTGAAATACTTCAGAGGACACTTGAAGGGGAGAGTCAAGGGTCAATCCTTCTAACATGAGAACCAGTGGCTGTGCCAGCAGCTTCCAGCTATGTCTTGTTTCTTCCTTTGTCTGCTAATGGGAAATGATAGACAAATGTCACCGAGATCAGGGGTGGGACACGTATATGCAAATCCAAATGTCAAGAGAAAGCTCTGCCTGGCACTTATGTCAATGTGTAGTAGGAGAAAGATGAGGAAGGAAGTGGGAGGAGTGGAAATGGCATACCCGCACTCAGCCTGTCCAAGGGAATAAAGACAAATGGGAACTTTCCATGGCAACTGATTGGCTCTGAGACGATAGGTCCTGCTGTTGCATGCTTAGAAGTGTATTGCAGGGTTAGCAGCAGCACACTAGATGTTTGCTAACACCTCTGGGATGGTGCAGCTCTGTAATGCTCCTTCCCCAGTGCTGAATCAGATCATGGGTACAAGAGATGGACTTGAGCAGGTATGTAAGCCATGGATCTTTTAGTTGCAGACCCAAGGAGTGAACTCTGTGTCAGGGACAGTGTCCTATAAAAAAAACCTCCCTGTCAACACTTTCATGCGGTTCACTCTGCAGCAGCAGGACCTGACACAGGGCCTGGCACCTGCAAGGACATGTGTGGCACTCACTGTGGGAACTTATGCTGCAGCCAGGGTGAGTGAAACCTGTTCAGCACCTATTTGAATCAAGGGCCTGAACCACGGTGTGGTTCTGTGGGCCATCGGCAGTCTACAGAGCAGCATCTGGGAATCTGTATTCTATGTGATCACTACACAGCCTCCAAAGTGTGATTTTTCTGATGCTAAGTATAATTGCGCTTGGTTGGTTTGCCATTGATAAATTGTCCTTGGAAGTCCTAAGAAGCATGGTCAGATGAAACAAGGCACAGGCTAGATTGGAATAAAAGTGTGTGTTCACATGACGTAATAGATTTATTTTGCTTTAAGTCCCAAATGAGCTATTCTGTTTGGGAAGGAGTAAAGCTGCTTGATATGAGTGTGTGTGTGTGTGTATATATGTAAAAGAGTTTATTATCTGCAGAGATATTATCTGCAGAGATATTATCTGCAGAGTTTATTATCAACATTAATACTTGTCCAAGTTTACAGTAACAATTGCAGATGTGGTTTTACGTGAAAGGAACTTTACAAACAAATTTATGGAGGAAAGAAGAGACTCTTTAAACATATGCTTCACTATTGGTAAGATATATTCCACATCTCGGATTAAAGAAAGAGCGTGCATGAGGTGTAAAAAAGGACAAATCAATCCGTTGAACTCCACCTTTTGACTTCAATGAAGTTGCACCTTTTTCTAAAAGATTTGAGTGGCACTGAATGCTTCTAATGCAGAATTAAAAGAGGAGCAGGAAAAATAATTTCCAAACGTTTTTCTGACAAATTTTCATAGAAAACAGATTTATTTGTTTTGACTGAAGATAGATTAAGGAACTGTAATTCTTACAGATATAGCAGTAGAATGCTTGTCATACCTGCTTTTCATGGGTGTCAGATTAAACAAGTCACACTTAGACAATGAGTGTTGCTTGCTGAGTTGCTCTCAGCTGCGAAAGGTGCAATGAAGAGGTTCTGTTTTCACTTCTGAGGTTGAAGAGGTGTAAAGAAAGAGCAATGGTCGTCCTAGGGATACAGTGGATGTCATGGCATGTAGCCGGCTGGAGCAAAACATTCTTCGTCCTCCTCACTGACCAGTCCTTTACTGACATTTAAAAGGTCCACACCAGGGCTTTGGGACAAGTGAGGTGGAGACAGATGGGAAAATGGGACATTTGGATTAATGGGGTACAACTCACAAAACAGCTTGCAGTCTCAATTCATGTCAAGCTTTAATGAGAGATTTGATCTTTTTTTGTGGTGGTATTAAAAAAAAAAAATAAGTAGAGGACAATGACAGAATAACTTAGGCCTTGTATTACCCCTTGATCCTGCAGTGAGGACAGGTCAAAAGTCAGAGATCCAGCTGCATGCATGTAGAAAACCTTTGTGTAGGTGGACCTGGAAGTCTTCCCTTTGCTACCCCTCTGTCGTCTTCCCGACAGAAAGGATTTATCTTCATCACCTTTGTTCAGCCTTTCTTGGCAACAGACATTTCTGTTTGTAGAGTAAGGTTTTTTTAGTATTTTTTAGTTACATCTAGTGGCCAGGACAGAACTCGAGGCCTGGTTGTGCTTTAGCCTTCTACAAATGCACAGTGAGAAGAATTTGCAATTGGTGGAGATAACATAAGGACTAAGAAACACAGAATTGACTAAGGCTCAGTCCTTAAGGCTACAAAGTAATTCAAAGATAGAACCAAGCAGGAATATCCCCAATTGCTGGGTTCACCCTGAATGGTAGGCACTGGGCCATGATATCTCATTGACCTCCATGTTCTACACTGTGTTACTTGAGTTTTCCTGGAAATCCTACCTCCTACTGCTCGGGATGAGGGAGGGAGGAGAGGAGGGAGAGAGATGCTAGGAACTGGTCATGGTTTCTTCCATGGAGAAACCTGGTATTGTCCTTTTTACTACTCTAGCCCTTTCCTGTGCTTCCTGTGGGTCCTAAAATTTCTACCAGGTGCCACAGGAGCCCAAATCCCCTTGCTCCTTTTCAGGTGAATGAAGCTATGTTTGACCTCATCCTTTAATGAAGAATAGGCCAAACTGCTGAGAGAGGGGGGTCTGGTAAGAGCTCTGATCCATGCTCTCTTGCATGGGCAGTCATCACAGCTTGCAGTCTGCCTAGTAGTTGTCTGCGTGAAGATTGCCCTGGGCATCCACAACACCGGAGCAGTCAGTGATCCCATGTTAAGGAAACAGGCATGACTTTCGGGTTCTTTGGGCGTGAAGGTCATCGAGAGGAAATCTGCAATTGTTTCATCGTACTGGGAGGGGAAGCAAGATGGCATGTGCTTGCACAATGCTGTCACCAGCTGTGGCCGGCGTAGAGCCCTGTGCAACACACAGCTGTGCTATATTAGGGAATATGCTCTGGCTTGTAGTTTCTTGGCTCAACTAGGTTGAAGCTCGTGCAGAGGCTCATTATACACATCGCAGTCTGGGAGCTCACTCAGTGTAATGGAAAGGTGACTTGCAGGTCTTGAAAGAAAGACATTTCCGTCTGTTAGAGACCTGAGTAGCAGTTTGCATTTTCACTTGCTTGTTATCAGTCTAGCTCATCTGCTTTTAAGCCCCCCTGTGAGTTGAGTTGTCTCTGAAATCAGTGCTCGGAACAGGGTGAAGACAGTATTAAATCTGAGCCAGAGCTGGTGGTTATTTTGCTCTCCACACTGGAATTATACAGGTATGTGGTTGTGTGTGTATTTCTACCTAGCCAATTTGCTTTCAAAGAGCATATTCCCGTTAATTGCTATATTTCCAATTGCTGTGTCTTTCTCTGATTTTCCACCTTGTTGGAAGCTGAAAGAAGACAAAATTTTACTCTCTCATGGGGTGAGATATAAAGGGGAGTGGGATTTGCATGCGTGCGTTTTGTACTAGGAGGGATTAAATGTGACTGTTCTTGAAGGAAGCACTTTTTAGCAAGACAATGAAAAACTCAACGAATTTTAGCAATAAACCATAGTCAACTGAAGATCAAAGGCATTATGTGAAGTGCAGAGATGAAAAGGAGAGAGAGAGACTGGTAGTGTTTTTGAAATGAAGAGCGTTTTTGCGGGGAGATAGTATTTGTAGGGCACATACTTTGTTACGGTTCTGATTCGAGTAATGTGACAATGTTGGTATATGTTGTAGGTAAGTCACTTTGCTTATCTGTCTTCTCTTAGTCTTTCTTAGCATGTCTTCAGGAACGCCACAGTGTTCATCAGACATCCCATGATCTAAAGGTTCAGTCTCAGAACCAAAAGAGATAGGGACCCTGAGAAGACCCTTTTATGTGAGGCTGTGGAAAATCTGAGGTCCTGAGCAAGAGTTATCTTGAGTAGTTTCTGAAAGGCACTTTTTTTTAATAAAAAATAAAAAAGCAAGGTCAAAGATCTTTGTACTATTCTTCCACAAACCCTTCTTCGGAGTCTGGTGGTGGAAAACTTCCAAGAGTTCACTTCAGATTCTTTGAGTGTTATTTCAGTTGTGTAAAGGTTGAAAAGATGCTAAGGGTCTTGTTTTGAGATAGAAGCAACAAAATGATAATTTTTGTGGTGTACCCTTTCACAATGTAAGAGTAGCCCATATCTCAGTAATTTGCATACACGTGTGGATGTCAGGAGAATGGAACTGGTCAGATAGTTTCAGATATCTACTTCTATTTACTAAATATATATATATTTTTTTTTCTGCTTCTTTAAAATTTATTGATGACTTCTCATTGAGTTAGGCGAAAAACATATCTGGAAATAATAAATTTTTGGTTGAATGAAACATTGCTTTTGATTTGAAACAGTTTTCTTAGGGATGTTTTTCCTCTTTTCAGAAATATGAAACGTTTTTGGTCTGACAACAAATTATCAAAAATGTGTAACAGGGGAAAAAAAAGATAGAGTTAAAGGGTAAAAAAAATAATTTCTTTGCACACCTGGGAAGGTCACACAGAGAGACATTTTCACATTTGGCTCTGAAGGCAGGCCCTGGAGTGAAGCTGGGTGGAGTGTTACGTTTTGGCCCTCCATGTTTTCACTCATGAACAATTTTAATTTTTAGAAAAGAAGCATCAAAATGTGCATGCTCCCAAAAATGGTTTGTAGAAAACACTTCAAATAATTGGTACCTTTTAGCAAAGTAATTTTTGAATCTTCTGAGAGGCAAAGATGCTCTGAGAAACTCTGATTTTATACTCTCTTTTTGTGGAAATAGGAAATATTTTTAGAGAGAGTGATGAAGTTACAGTCTAGAAGTTTTCAGAGGCAGAAAGACAGCAGATCATTTTGGGGAAGACAGTGAACAGCACTGAATAGCTGACTTCTTCAAGCAGACCTTCTAGCTCATGACTCATTTTCTTGCACTGATATGGCTTTGCTAACTAAAGGTCGTACTCTTGACCTGACCTCCATTTCCCAAGTGCCTTCCTCATTTTTGAAAAGAGGATTTCACTTGCAAGTCATCTGAATGCCGTGAAGTGGCTGGACCTCAGTCCTTTGAGAGGAGACACTGTACTCTAATAAACCCCACACATCCTCCCAAGACGTCCACCTATCTGATCTTCATCAAACAACAGGAAACACCCTGTAGATGGAGAAAGGATGCTGTATCAAGGAACTTCTCCTGACTGCTGTGCAATCTGCCCTACAGTCCTGGGAAGGAAAGAGGGGAGGAAGAACAGAAATAGTTCTGGGTTGTTGTTATAATACTCCTCAGCTTTCCTCATGAGAAAGAGAGATTGAGCTTTTGGAGATGAGAGATGATGTTGAGGACCATGTAGGAAGGGGACAAGGTGGAGGTATTGGCTGGGACATTTGGAGAGGGGATGGGGGAAATGTGGGTGCACAGAATCTGGAGCTGGGGACAGGGAAGGAAGTGTACCATAGTCAGGAGAGGTGGACAAGAGGGATGTACCTGGCTGGGTAAGAAGTGATGAAGATGCAAATAAATCAGATGTCAAAGCATGTCTGCTCTGGGGAGGTCAAGTGGGAAAAAAAACTTTGGGATTCTCAGCTCTAGCACACAAAGTGTCAGCCTAACAGTCAGCTATTTATATTTTAAATCCCTGACGGTGACTGTACTCCACAGTCTGCTGCTGCCTGGTGCGGTCTTAGTTTTGGTGGACACGGTCATCTGCCCTCCATGCACAGAAACCCAGCACTCACCTTCAAACTTGCTCTCTGTAGTCTACCATTCCTCCTTTGATCCTCATCTCCCAGTCAGGGGGAACCACATCAGTCCTGCAACTCAAGGGCCCTTTAGCAAAGGAACTGAGGCAGGATTTAGCTGCACACATAGGCTGAGATGAAAACACTTCTCGGGAGAAAAGGACAGATTTGCTGTTTTGTGTTCTTCAAGGGGCACAGGGTGGTAAGAGTAAACAAACACAAGATTTGAAAAAATGTCTTGTTACAACTTGCTTTTTATATATGTCATCTAATTGTGCATTAAAAAAAAAAAAAGCAGCAACAATTGTAAAGTCATTATCAGATTTGCAAAGTTAACATTCCCTTTGAACCTCCACAAAACAACCCCAGCCAGCCAAACACGAAGAGTCACAACAACAACAACAAAATTTTAAATCCTCCAATCCAGGAACAAATCAGAAAGAAAAACACCCCCAGGAAAAGTAAACTAATAAAATAACCTTCACAAAACCCCTGCCCTCAGCAATGTTTTAATCCAAAAAGGGGGCAGAAAAAGCCATAGTTTCCCTTAAGTTATGAGAGGCTTTGCGATTGCCAGTGACTTTATGGGGAGGGCGCTTGGACGCTGCACCGGCGGGCAGGAATAAAAAGCCGCAAGACAGATCTACATCTGCAAACACAGCGCTTCAAAATAATTTACAAATGCACCTTGGCTTTGTTTCCCTTAAACGGCAAGCAGTTCATAAGCCACCTTTTGAAAATTTTAGTCTGCCTCTGCGCGCTGGCTTTCTCAGCGGCGTAAATAGCCGGTCGGGTACTAACAGGCTGGAAAATGTTTTTTGGGGGGGGACGTGGGGGGGTGGAAATCCTCTGAGTGCAGCGCCTAGGCTAGGATTGCAGAGGAAGCTGAGGCCTCCAGCCCTGCACAGGAAGCAATCTTAGAGCAGGCCTTAAATGCCAGATTCCAGGCAGAGTTTAACTAACCACTGACAGCTCTGTAAACAAAGCAGGGACAAAAAGAGAACAGCTTTCCCTTTTCTGGTAGTCATTTTTGGTTTGGGGGCTGCAGGGGAATTCTGTAATACTCGGCTTGATGGGATATAAACCAAGGCTGGAAAGGCTTTGTATATGAAGAACTGTAAAGGGGAAAATATTTCATGGACTAAATCATAAAGAAGAAGGTAGGGCACGGGGAAAACGCATGGATTAAACTACAAAAAAAATATTGCTACTTTAGGTTCCTTGAGCAGGATTTATACATAGTTTGGCGGCTCCTGGGTGGTATTTCAAAGCTGCGGCTTATTTTCCCTTCTCTTTTTTTCTCTTCTCTTTCTCTCTTCTTTTCTCTTTTTCCCCCCTCTTCTTTTCTCTTTTCCTTTTCTTCTCTTCTCTTTTCTCTTTTCCTTTTTCTCGTATTTTTCTTTCTTTTCTCACTTTATCTTCTCTTCTTTTCTGTGTCTTTTCTCTTTTTTTAAAGGGGGGGCGGCAACGGACAGATGAGGACTGACTTTTACAAAACTTTTAATTATCTGTGCAACTAAAAAAAATAAGAAATCTCTTGTGCAGAGTTTTTACTGATTCCAGTAAAAAATGGAAGCTTGAAGTTAAAATCCTGCTGAATTGTTGCTTTTGTTTGTAGAAAAGACCTGTGACGCTACAAATAGCTAGTCTGCAGCTAGCAGATGTATACAGTCCTTACTTAAAGCATGTTGATTTAATTTTAACTAGGAAACTAAACTCAGGCATGGGCTATGTTTATCCTACAAGGCATTTCATTAATCTTGTTTATCTCAACAATACTGAGGAAGTTAAATTTTTTGATGGAAAAGGAAAATAGTTACAGCGAAGTTAAGAAAGCAAAACAAAACCAAATGGACTCAGTTGGTTAAATGCATCCATTGTGTTTTCTCTCTCATATAAGTGTTCATCTCCCTTTTAGATTTGGATCTTTCCAGAGCTCTGAACGTGTGAACACCCACCATGGACGACTTTGAACGCCGCAGAGAACTCAGGAGGCAAAAGCGTGAGGAAATGCGCCTTGAAGCAGAGAGGTGAGGTCTTACGTATGGAGAATGGTACCGGTGGCTTGCCTTTGATTAGCATTGGCTTTAAGGATTTCTGTCTTAAATTCCAAAGTATGCTATAGCTAACCAAAGAGTCCTTGTTAACGATATGTGCCGTAAAATAGCTTTAGTTAATATTGTGGGAGAGGCTGGAAGTCAGGGGTGTCTGGTGTCTAATTCTCTTAGGCTGCTGTAAATGCCCTGGCTTCTAGTTATTTTGTTATATGGACAAATGTAAATAGTGAAGGTGGACTATGCCCACGTGAATTTATTGATGGGAAAACTCGTGCTCAGGTGCTATGTGAGTGAGCGCTGTGCAGAAGGGATTGTGTTTGCCTTTTCAGACAGAGCTAAAATTATGATATCAGCTGAAAGCTGAGATACACTTGGTATATGTAGTATAGCCTATCTGTGAATGGTCTGCCATTACTGCGCAATTGCTGTTCTATTTGTGCTGCCTGTCCCTTTTTACTCATTTATAGCCACTTTATGTGGGTAACGAGGGCCATGTTTGCTACTGTTTGTTACAGATTTACTTTGATGCAAATGAGAACAGAACTTGACATGGGTTCGATGATGTCAATTTATGAAAGAAGCAGCATGAAAATACTGGGAAGGACATTTCATTAACCCTATTTTACACCTGTACAGTTCTGTTTGCTTTAATGAAATTGCCCATGATTTACACCAGAATTACGAGGGAGAAAGTCAGGCTCCATTTAATTTTGTAATGTGTTCTTTGATACAAAGATTTGATTTAGTTTATTAACACTGTAGTGATTAAAAAAAAAAAAGGAACATAGGTTTAAACACTTTTTGTTCTCATTTTTGTATTTAATTTTGAGTATGGACTTCATTTTCGTTTCTGGGCTTTCCCATGTGTTGATAAAAACCATAATGCTTTGGATTCAGGATGCTATAGGAGAAAATACATTTTCACAGCATTTTTAAATGGAAGTGTGCAGAATGCAACATGAAATATATTTTGTATGCCTGCATTGAGCTTTCTTAAGAAGGCCCTGCTGCATAACCAGGGCTCTCTGATGGATGTTGGTGATACCTGGGGGGGGAAGTAGATAAGACATAATAGCTGTCTTTCTTTCCGAAGAAAGTGTTGCCACTGGGTATGTGAGCTCTTGCCAGGCTATGAGCTGAACCCCTGAGCTCTGGAGAAGCAGCAGCATTGCCTGCAGATAAATAAACTCACATGAAGCGTGGTGGCCAAAGGGAAATGAGGCGGCAGCCTCCCTTTGCAGCCGTCACCTGCTTGGTGACCTACCCCAAAAGGCAGAGGAGCAAATGTGCCGTGGCACTGAGCTACCTTCTCGTCCCAGAGGGCTCCCCCGCAAGGCCTCAGGTGATATTTTTGTCGGGCAGCATGAGAGGAATTGCAGAGCCCGTGCCAGTGAACGGTATAGCACGTAATATTTACATATTTCTAGTGTAATTCTGCTTTAAGAAAATCTTTTTATGGAAAAGGCAGAGGCTTTAGGGTTTGTTGCTAATAGAGGCCCTGGGCAGCCTGTGGAGGATGCTGGGGGGTGTAGTCCAGGAGGTGTTTTCTGCTGTGGAAAAATGTCACTTGAACTTCCCGGTGAAGGCCTCCATGCTCCTACGTGAGTGTGGGGAGGCTGTGGGGAGGCCTGGGCATCGGCCATGTGGCGTGGCCGGCTTGCAGAGGCAGTGACAGCCACAGGGGGCTGGGGATGAGGCGCTCTGCCCTCGTCGCCATGGAAGCTGAAATCCATGATTTCAGGTGTATCTGTAAGTCACTGCGTGGCCTGTGATTTTACGTATTGGCCCAGCTCCCGTCCCTGATCATGCATAGGGAAACCAGAGCCCTGGGGAGGCAAAAGCCGCAGTCAGCAGCTCACCCGTGTCCCTTGAAGGAGCCGTTCCCGGGGAGCCCTGCAGGATGGTGGTGATCCCTGCCCCTGCCTGATGGGGAAGCCAAGAGGTTGGGCCAGAGAGTGATGGCTGCTGACACCGGAAACAGCTCCCTCCCCACCCACCTAGGCCTGCTTTTGGGAAGTCTTTTTTGCCACATCTGGGGCGGCTTTGCTGGGATTTTGTGTGGTAACCTTTGTGGAGGAGGCAGGCTGGGTGGCAGCCCGGTCGGAAGAGAAGGGCTTGGGCCTGTCTCCCTGTTTTCTGCCGAATCGCTGCAGAAGCGCTCCGTGCCCTTTCCCACACATTTGAAGGCTTTTAGCCTGTACGCTAAATCTTGCCGTACTCCCTCTGCTGCTGCCAGCATCAAGCATTCAAGTACCATGAGTCAGACCCCTTAAAAGTCACAAGACTGCTTTAAAAATCTTGAGATCTTAAAAATAATTTAGTCTGGCCTTTTCGGTTTTGGTTTGCCTTAACAATAACAAAGCCTGATTCTCGAGTTCAGATGCGGCTCTGGGAGCTGGGACCTCCTGTAACCTGCCCCAGCAGGGGCAATGCCGGGGAGGAGCTGAGCATCTGTCCCCATTGCATTGCACCGCTCGTGTCGAGCTGAGGGCAGCAGCATTTGGGCAGTTATTAACAAACAAACATGTCACCCTGGATTCTTTTTTGGTGAATTGCTATTTTTAGGGGTTTGGGGGTCATCTTCACCTTTAAAAATACGACTGCAATGTGTTTGTGTACGTCTTAAGCCACAGCAATCTGCTTGCCAGACCTCCCTTTGTCTGAACGCTTGCAGGTGTTTTATCAACTGGATTGTGTGGTCCTAAAGAGCAGAATGGAGGCTGAAAATGCTCTATCAGCTCTGAGCACTGGTACCTGCTGCTTAGGCACCAGAGCATTTCCCTGTACCCTCCCATCAGGGGGCTGTAGCTTTGCTATGGGGAAACCACGGTTGGTTGTAAGCATTTCCACTAGGAGACAAACACGCAAATGATTGTGTAGGCTGTAACATGTTTCCTAGGCCTCACAGACACTGTTTAGGCTTCTTTGGTTTGAACAGTAAACCCAGAAGTGCAAGCAGCCATACCAAACAGCAGTATTTGTAACTCTGCCAGCTGCAGTGACGCATTTTGCCATTTCCTGGGATAAAGGCACGTGGAAAGCGTGTCTTCCCAGCCTGACACCCATGCCCAAAAGAGAAAAGAGATCGAGGGGTAAAGATGCCTTGTAGCAGCATGGGCTTATGCACCACATGACTGAGAGGGTCTGACTTGACCTTATGGTGTCTTCCCTAGGGGTCAGGGGCTGTGTGAGGAGTGGTCAGGATATATGTGCTGTCAGCTTCCCAAGTGTCTGTCATGCTGGAGCCACTGATGTCCAGGCACTTATGTCTAATGTTTGGACATGCTTAGTGTGAGTTTGATTCTTGAGGGCTGATGTTAGGCTTTGTGTTTTGGGTATTTTTCCCATTAGAAAGCTGCCGGAAATGGTGCTTTGTTGTGCTGTGTAGCCCTGACATTCTGGGTTGGTATGTTTAGGATTGATCCTGAGGAGATGCTGGCTTTGTCTTTTAAAAGCCAACAGTGTGGTTCACCCCTGGCATGTGCTTTGGCTAGTAGTTCGTGCTGTGGCAACTCAGATTTAGATTGCCAGCAACTCAGAAAGCTAATGTTTTTTTGGCATTTTAATCTCTTACCATTACAAGGCAACTCACACGTCCTGGATTCCCCACACGGGCTTGCTGCACCCACGCAGAAATTTTTTCCAGACAGAATTTTTTGGCTATTTATATTTGTTTGGGATCTCTGGAGGCCTATCAGCATGTTTGGAGTAGCAGTGCAGACCTGTCTAGGGGGTATGTGGCGAACATCAGGCACAAGGGGCTTTGTCCAGCTTTCTCCCAGGCTGTCAGATTTATTGCATGCTCTCAGGCTGGCAGAGACCCAGCAGCTCTTGTACCTCATGGGGGAACAAGGCTTTCCAGGCATAGTCTGGGAAACCCAGGACAAAGCATGGCAGCCTTAACTGTGCCCGTCTGCTAGCATTTTGCATGTGATTTGTACTGATCGTGTGTGAGGTCAGGGAGAACAGGACACTACCAGCCATTTGGGTGATGGGATGTGCTATGTCTCTGCTCTAGGGCAAAGCCAAGGCTTTATCCTGCTCTTCAGAGGCAGAGGGAGTCCTGTGCCTGGGATGGTGGCTGTATAAAGCCCTGAGGTCGCAGTCCAGAGCTGGCTGAAGTCAGTGGGAAGCTTTCCACCAATTTCAATGGGCTTTGGATTAAGCCCTACCTGAGTTATTCCAGCCAGATGATTTATGAGACAGTCTCAGTGGCAGCCTTGAAGGAACTGGATGAACGCTTTGCCTTCCCAGCCACAGGGTACATACCGTGCTGGAGTACTGGGGCCATCACAGAAATGGGTTGCATTTAACTGACAGGAAAAATCCCATACGTAATTGAAGCACAGGGGATTGACTTCTTTCAACAAGGGAAAACAAATGCCACCTGCTGCTTTGTGCCTTTTCCTGGGCAGTAAAAGATGTTCTCTTGAACAAAACCATCAGGTTTTGTCGTTTTGATGTTGTAACTGACACTGGAAGAATTTAGCCTGGGGCTAGGTAGAGAGAGAGAGTGTGTGTGTGTGTGTGTGTGTCTGGAGGGGTCATGCTTTATGAGTATCTTGCTGATGCACTTTGGTCTGTCACAGCTGCATGCAGCTGCAGTGAAAAATTGAGGTGAACTACTTCTTGAAGTGACAATAGACCTACTTCCTTGACTTCAGCATAATTGAGAACAAAAATTGGCCCCGTGAACTCTCTAAAGAATAGCTCTCAGGGTAATCTATTTAGCACCTAAACTGCAATTTTATGACTGGCTGACTTGCAATTGCCCCAGCAATATGTTTTCACCTCTCCCCGGTGCTAGGGCTCTTTTAAAAATTATACTAGGAAGCTGATCCAATTTACTGCATTGCCATACCATCACTACGGCAGACTTCAGGAAGGTCTTAGAGTCATTATCAGACTGGTGTCCATTTAGCTGAAGTTTTTCAGAACTTTGAATCTGAAGCAAAGACAAGTGGCTATCTAGCATCGAGTCACTAAAACCACTTGGTAAAACTACCATGTTACTTTGTGGGCTGCGTAGGATCTCCTGACAGGGGCCACAGCTGTCCTGACTAAAGGGCTCATCTCCTTACAGACCAATAAGATATTACTAAACATACCCTAAAAGACTAAGTGGGTAGGGGAGACAGAAAAACACTGCCATTAAGCTTTATGGTTCCTGATAGCATTAATGACTAAAGATAGTAGGTAAAGATTCTTTTAAAAAAAAATAAATTCATCCAACAGTTCAATCACAAAATCTCTCCAACCTCTCATTTAAACAGTTTTATAAGGCAGTGTGGTTCATGTTCATGGATATAGGTTGGGGAATGCTCATAGAAATAAGCCAGCCTGAAGGTTGTGAATGGCAACAGCCTGCAGCAGGCAGAAAGTCTTCTGGAGAGGTAACTTGCTCAATACAACTTCAATTAAAAGACGACAGATAGTTAATCCCAAAACTTATCTTGACACAACTGAAAGAGAAGTCAAGTGAATTTCGGTCCAGACTTGTGAAGGTAAGTACAGAACCAGCAAGCCATTTAACATGCCATTTACTGTGCTAGTGCTCCTGTTAAGGCTGGTGTAGCTCAGGTAAACATACAAAGGGCTGATTCTCCAAGTTAAGAAGGTAAAGCCAGCTTGATCAGCCAGGATATGTCTTTGCAGGACTTAATGAGGAGCCTGTTGCTTATCTTCCGGATGGGTAAGACAGGACATATTTGTTGCCACAGTGTCTTTATGCTTCTGGAGAGGAAGGAAAGGTCATCCTTGTCAGCCACAGAAAGTGGACAGTTTCCATTCTCCTGTCCAGGACAGTGAGGATAAGTGAGTGTTCATGTTAGGTCAACATTGAATGACCACAAATAGTTTTTGAAACTGCTTCTCATTCCTGCACTGGAGTTATCTCAGGTATAGAGTGTACGTTAGTGACAAATGTTAAACACAGTTGAGAGTTTAGGAATGAACATAGATGGTTCCTTTTTAATTGTCCCCTACTTCTTGAAACACTAGGACTTGACCATGTCTTGTTCTCAAATGTCTGGTTACATTTTTAAGAGTTTTCAGAGACCATGCTGTGATTCAGGCTTGTGTAACGGAATGAAGAATATGATCTTAATACAAGTTTTCAAGGAGTGCATGTTTAAACATAAGAGAAGCTGGCTGCATATGCCTAACATGTAGTTCCCCAATGTTCATGATTTATTTCAGAACAGTACTTCCAAAAATGTTCAGTCTCTGTCCTCATGAGGGCTGTGCCCTCGTCTGGTCCAAGCCTCTCTTGCTACTAAAAAAAGAGCTACGGTGGTTTTATCTCTCCATGAACTTCACATATCCTGAAATTCTAAATACTTTGAAGATTTCTGCTTGTCTTTCCGTAAAACAGTGACCTTCTGGTAGAGCTGAGATATGACATCTTCTGCCCAGGAGTTAAATATTAAGACAATGAATAAATAAGATCAGAAGTGTGTGAGGGTTGAGAACAAATTGAGGCAAAATGCTCCAGTTGTTAACCTGTCTTCACAGCTACCTTGAATTCCAGGACTGACAGGACATATTTGGATTGTTGAGATGAGTTCGGCCCTTCACATAGCATTGATCATTTTTTCTGCAGTTCTTGGAGCTCATTCTTAACCCAAACAGAAAAGCATGACCCAGTGGTTCATTAAAGCACACCATACCGCTGTCACTCTCAAGTGAGGGCAGCTAGTAAACAAATCTTTGCTATTGTAGCATTTCGCATGCCCCGGAGGAAATAATCAGACATATGCAAAGCTGAGTAGAACTCTACCACTTAATTTTACAGCTATTGTGTGTTTTGCAGGTTATATTTTCTTTAAAGTCTTTCTGGAGAAATGTTTTATAAAAGAAGCTTTGTTCTTCCAAACAGCTAGACATACAGAATATAAACTTTACTGAGCTAACCCCACTGCAATTCCTAAGCAGGCAACAAAATCAGTTCCTTCGTATTTCAGATATTAATCCCACATGTATGTTAATATCATTCTGTAATCTCTGTACTAGATTTACTATACTAGCCAAGCTTTTAGGAGGAGAGCCCAAATCCAGCACCCAGACAGCTGGCAAAATGCCCCGTCTTTGTCTTTCACCTCTTTCAACAGAGTGGCAGGTTTGCTTTGGAAGCACCAAGGAGTTAGGGAAATTCTTGGGTGAAAAGTGTCCCCCCCAAGCTCATAACCAGGTAACCTACCTACCACCAAAAGAAAGGCTGCTGCAGAAGGTGATGTTTAATTTGCTCTTTTCTCTAAACAGAGTAACAGAAAAGCAGCCCTAAAACTGCAAATTTCCAGACTTGGAAATGATCTCTTAGCTGTTACATTGCAATGCCTTCTTTTTAGTGAATAAGAACGTTGTTGAACATGTTGCTTAATTGTGTCACTATTCTTCAGGGCATTCTGGGCTCAGAATGGTAAAACTTGTTAAGCATGATAGAAACTGCGTTTATTACCCTACTGTGAGACTCTTTAAGAAGTGACGTGAAAATGAGTTTAGCCAGTGGATTTCTAGGAGCATCTGCTTGTCAGTGTGAGTTTGTATTTTATTAACGTCTTTATGATCTAATATCTGAAATTAAACCAGATAATCAGAAGATTAGATTTCCCTTTAAAAAGCCGAGGCCAATTTGTTTGCAAGGATAATAGATTAAATGAAGTCAAATGCTAACAAGTTTTACACACAAATAAGCTTAGTGTGTAAACACTATCAAATTGCTGGCAGCCTGGGCAAAGTTACCCTTTCACAGCTCAATTCAAAGAACTATAGAGGAAAAATGTGATTTCCAAATGAAACTCTAAACTGATTTCAACTTGAAGCAGCATCTCATTTGGCCAATTAGCTCCTGCATTTTTGGCTTTGTGCCTTTAAACAAAGCGCTAATTACTGAAGATAAACGTTTATAAGCAGCTTTATTTTTCTCATCATAACCTACTTATTAACTAGCGCTAAACAAAGTCAGTCCGTCTTGCCAGCAGATTGTCCCTGTGTGATCAGGGTCTTTCATAGAATGGAGACATCAGGTGGCTGTTCTTCTTGGGCAACATAATTCATCAGTGCACAGCTCAAGAAATATTCCTGCCCAGAAATAAGGTCAGTAGGCAACTGCTCCTTAGAAAAGAAGTCTGGTGACAGCCTAGTCCCCATGGATGGTGCCATGCAGCGTGACCAGAGGGTCAGGTTAACAGAAGTGATACAACTACAGACTAGAAGGAGCAGTAGTTGTGTCAGGCTTGCAGCTGAGCCCTTCTTTTCCTGGGGAGCAGAAAGTGATGGGAAGTGGAAAAGTAAGCAGGATGCTTTTCTTTTCGTTTATTGGAAAGTATAAACCAGTGGGTAGTGTATTTGACAGTTAAAGGTTAGCCTCATGTTGGTTGACATTAAGGAAATGTAAATAGATGTTGTTTTTCTCCCCTTTATGTCAAAACCTGTTGGTTGGACTAAATAAACTTGCTTATTAATAGTCTTTGCTGGATAGTCTGTTGAAAAAAGGCCAGCAAGTTTGTCATGCTGACATAAAAAATCAAGGGAAGGCTGTAACTCAACAGCTTGTTGTGACTGTCTCTTTGGGGTTTTTTTTTGGCTTTTTTTTTTAATATTTATTAAGGTTTTCGTTCTTCCCTGACATTTGCTGAAAACATGCCTTGGTTTCCTTTGAGGTAACTTGTGACCCATTTTCAATGTGGACATTATTTAAGCCAACAACAAGAACTGCTCTAGCAAGAGGTTATCTACTAGGCAGATTTTGTTCTTCTTTTGCTGAGGCCATAAGAAAGGTGCTGAAAATTGGCACTCAAAAGCAGGGCTTCTTCAAAGATTTTCTTAAGTTACTTCTCCTTACTAGCACTTCCCTTTTCTACCAGTGTGAGACACTGGTGTTTAAACTGATTCACGTGAACAAGTGCCCTCTTCTTTGTGAGCCCTCTTCGTGTGATTTAAACCTGATGTATGTCATGGTAAATTTTTAAGTCAATTAAGTACACAGGGTGGAAAGTAACCAAGTTACCACGACTCAATTTACTGCTTGTCAGCTGAGCTCCTTGCAAGGGAGGTGTCTTATTGCTAAACAGTGTGGGAGGGTAAGCCCGCTTACGTTTGGACTGGGAGGTTTAGTGCATAGATTTAATACACTTGGGCACTTGGTTTCCAACCAGGTTTGAGGTAAACTTCTGTGTACAGACAAGGTCTTTGTGACTGTCATGAGGTGCATTGGTGTTGGACTCCTGGATGAGGAATCTCTGTTGATTTTCACTGTCCATGCAAATCCTGCCTCTTCTACAGCTCTGTGGAGAGCTGGGCGGCACAGGTGATGATAGACAGGGAAGTCCAGACACTGACCTACCTCCAGTCCCTTCATGTTACCACCTTTGTATGAGGTCAGGTACAGATCAGGGGAAGGCTGGTATTAGGTGGGTGAATCAGATGTTATGCACATCCACCAGCTGCTACTGACCACATGTCAAGAAACAGAGAGTTCAGGGACTCGCTGCAAGCCACTGTGGAGTCAGCAAATGGCTACAGCTATTCCTGGTCCTGGCAGCGGGATTCCTGCAATAGCTTGGACTATTAGATATAGCTGTTTCAACGGGGTACCCTGCAAAGATGAAGAGAGAGAGTAGAAAGAAAAATCTGAGCAAGTTCACTTTTAAAGTGAGAAAAGCACTGCAGAAGTGACTGAGAACATATACAGTTACTTGTTCACAAGACATACAGCTGCCTACCACAAGAGGGGCTCCTGTGTGTAATAGCTTAATTCTCAGAAATACATCTATTTGGGCCGGGGTTGGGGAGCATGCTTTTGCTGATCAAAATTCCAACAAGCAGACAGTGCTTACAGGAGCAAGCTGGTTTCATTCATGAAATTGACAGCCCTGTAGTGATAAGGAGAAAATCAGATACTCTGTATCAATCCTGAGTATTTCTGAAAGGCATTGTTACAATACAGTGGTGAGAAAGATACAGGGATGAAGTTTGCCCCAGAGCAGAATGCTTCCTTAACATTAAGAATACAACTTTTTCCATCTGTATTTTTGAGCACAGAAAAGGAAGAAGGTGGTATAAAGGGCTTTTAGTGAAGTGGACCTCTTGGTGAAAAAAGAAGAAACCTCATAAAATATTTTGTGGCCTTCATGTGAATTCAAAAATTTTCAGCACAACATAGCAATCAAATTTTCACAAAAAACTTACAGTTGGAAAGTTGACAACCACAAAAGGCTGTCTCCATTCCTCCCACTTAGTGCTTATCATCTTGTGAGGGGACCAGAGCACAGTGGGGACTGGAGAAGAAAGCCTTTCTGATGATCCGCATACAGATAATGTTTTTGTCCTTATGCCCACTCATGAGATGGTTATACCATTGTGTTCATGCGCCACATCATGCCATCCCTCAAGATGGATGTTCTCAACATCCACTCTGTTTTCTCCTTTTTTTCCCAAGCAGAAAATGTTTATGACTGGATTTAAAGGAAAAAATCATATGTGTTTCCACAGGAATAGCATGGCTTTAGTTTCTTTAGAATAGGTTTCTTTTACTAGCCTGGAACTGCTAAGCTGAACAGTCCTCACAGATTTTTCAAGTTCATCTTCAGCCTATACAAAATAACAAGCTTTTTTTGGGTGCTGGTGCTCAGAACATTCCCGAGATTCTCCACCGGCTACTACTTCAGTGTCTTAATAAGGCAGCACCATAGCTGGGAAAGACAAGGAGATGGCTTTTCTAAACACTGGCTACACATGGATTCCTTTTATGGTCCAGCTTGCACAGTGGGGTATTCCTCTGAAGGTCAGTGACACGGATAACAAAGTGCTTCCCACTTCAGCTTACTTATGGAGCACAGGCAGCATGTGTCTCGTACCACATGTTCATCCTCCTCCTCTGAGGAGGAGAAAGAAATAGTTGGGTAGGGAAATGTAGAAAGTGGGGAAAAAAGCAGAGCGTCAAGTGCTGTGTATTTTGTATTGATGCTATTGCTGCGCTCACTGTGGCTGCAGGATATAATTGTGAATACCATGTAGAGAATATGTATGCATGTGCTGGGCTGACATTTCATAAAAAATGCTGCTAAGAAACTCCACAGCAAGGTTTCAGGGTTCAGGTCATCCCACAGCAATACCAAGGGCAAATTTTCTATGTCGTGCCCATGAATTTGGCTTTTCATTCTCCCAACAAAATGGGATAGAGTGCTAATGACCTTTTCAAACCAGTGAGTTATGATGGCTGGAGGGGTTGTCTGTGCTGGAATGCCACAAGATGAATTTGTTTAAGGAAAGGTTTAATTCCCCCTTCCCCCACTTCTCTCTTGTACAAGCTAGTGAGTCTTTTCTCTCATTAGCATGTAATCTTCTTATACTGGAGGGTTGCATAATTTCCTTCAGGGCTATTGTCTTATTTCTCACCAAAATTTTTCATGGAATGGATGAGTCATTTCAGTATTCTAAAGAGAAGGAACACAGTGGTGATGAATTTAATATGAGAACTCCCCCCTGCTAAGTAATGAAAATTTCATCATGTTTTGTCAGGCCTGAATATATGTACAGGATATACATAAATTGAATGAAGAAAATATATCTTCAAGGCAAACCAGAAATGTTTAGACATAGTCAATGGGTCTGTAATCTAATTTTTCATTTACTGATTATTGTCAGATGGACTAACACAGTACCTAATAAACCATGAAGACAATGAAAGACTTTAACTGTGTCACCAGCTCTGACACTGTTTGAGAAAAGAGAAGCGCTTGAAGGTGTTGTTTTGGTGACTCACTTCTTAAAAGCCTAACTTTCTTCATCTGTTTCCCTGTTGCTTCGCTGGCTCCATCCTAATTTCACCTATCATGCTCACATCATACTTACAATGAGATCCTGATGTACCGACTTTGATACCATTATAGGTCTTGCATACTTGTGGTTATGCTGGCTTTGGAGGGAATGTGACTTCTCAGCCTGTTGGCTGCATGGTTTTGATGGATATAATATCTTGCTTTGAGGAGATAAACGCATAAATACACAGAAGTGGAGCAAAGATCACAAAACGGGCAGTTTGGTTGATGAAAACTTTTAAACTCATGTCAGTGCTTACTGATAACAGAAGAATTCTGAAATAGATGTAATTATTAATGAATACTTTTTAAAGCAGGATAGATCTAGGACAAAAGGGCTAGCTCCCAGTTAAACTCAGAGGACCCATTTAACAGGCTGTGTCATACCTTCATAGCTGTTCCATGTTATGTTGCATTCGGTGTTTTAAGGCTTACTTTTACTCATTTCAGTCTGAATCCTGTTTTCAGTGGTTGTGCATGTTTAGCAATTAGTCTGGATTTAAAGGATTGGTATAACTGAGAGCAGAGATCATCTGTCCTGCCCTCATCATACTGCTGGAAGAAAATATTGGTAAGATGTCTTGGTGACTAGGAATGACTTTTCCGTCACCAGCCCGTCTTCCTTTATTTATTGGTTGTTCTTCCTTCAACTTGGGCTGTACCCTGTCATCAGTTTTTAAGCCAAATTCTTTATGGAAGTCAATAGGGAGTCCTGCGCAAAGGGAAATGACATAATGTTGCCCTTTAGTCCTACCTACAGAGAAGCAGACTTGGGAAACATGCACATTTTCCTAATTACCAAGCACTGAATTTACAGCATGTGTTCATTTTCTATCGACATCCGGCAGCTACGCAACATATTGTAAATTGGGCCATTTGTATTCAAAACAATTGTTTTTAATAAAAATATTCTGAATGTTGTCTTTATTTGGATTGCATATGGTAAATGTTGAGGTCTTCACTGCTCTGAGGTAAAGAATGTGCCATTTTTATGAGCAACATTGACTGCTCTTAGCTAAAACGTCTCCTTGTCCCACTGGAGTGCATGATTTTGTAGACTGCCACCTTTTACTCAAGCAGTAACTGCATTTTGCTAGAGATATGTGTCTCTATAGTTGTAAAGCACTTTTAATATGAAAGCTGCTTCTGTAAATGTAAGCTATTATCGTCTGAATTGTCAGCTCTTACAGGGAACGGGTTGCAGGTTCATGGCCTACTTCTATAGTGCCTTCAAGTTGTCCTTCTGGTAAAGGATAAAGCCCATGATAAACAGAGTTGCAGAAGGCAGTTAAAATTAAAACTTTTTAAATAGGATAATCTCTTTGCTAGTTAGAATTCAGACTCTTTAAACCTTAAGTAATTAGATGAAGTAAGGATGTAAGCGTAAGGGCATAAACAAAGAAATTTGGCCAGAGGAGACTGCTTGAAAGGTAGCTGAAAGTGATTCTTTTTGTTGGGAATAGTAATGCCATTTTAACTATTTTTACTCCTTCCTTTAGCACTGTAGTGCCTCTCTCTTAATACAAGCTGCTTTGTACATCCCCATAACCAAAGCATCTGAGAGCTTGTCGATTATTTGCTAAATGTATATATTTCTGCATCATCCTTGTAACATGGTAGTGTTGTTCCTTTAGCTTTGCTAATAGAGAGTGAAGAGGGATTCAGTGGCACAGCCAAAAATCTATCAGAGGGGATGTATGAATCCTTTTTGCTTGCCTATTTGTTTATTAGATCTTGTCCAAGCTGCAGTATTTGGAAATGACGTAGAAATCACCCAGGCCCACAGTTTTTAGCACCCTCATTTTGGTACGGGCCATTTTTAGAAGAAGAAGCCATGGAAAGCAGCTTTCGCAGTAGGCTCCAAGAATCTTCCTCCATAGGTTTTTAGGTCTTTGGATTGGAGGTTGGCCCACCTTTGTCGATTACATTTTATAAAAACTCCATGTATATTTCATTGCGTGGAAAATTGGATGCGGAGCCTTTGTTTATCTCTGCCACTCACTTATTGTTGACTCTCGGATGTTGATATGGAGAGATTGCAATGCATGTGCTGATGATTTCCCCTGGCAAAGGAGGATGATTAGTTTGACAGCCCAATAACACTGGACTTGTTAGCTGTTGGGTGGCTGGCACTGAGATGGCATGAGCTGATTTGCATAGCCTATAGGGATTTTGTGGAGCAACTCTGTTATTAATTCGATAAACACTTCCAGAAGCTGGAGAGGAGTAACAGCACCTCCTTGTAGCCCTTTCCCCCTGGATTTTGTGGGATTTCACCTGGTATAGCTTTTGTTTAAGGGTAGACTTAAGAGTCTTTCAAACGCTTGTGCAAGCTTTAGAGTCACGTCTTGCCTGGTCAGTTAATGCGTTGCTGAGTGTCTGTGTGAGAGAAGGACGTGGAAGACATCTGGAGGCTTGTTCTGGCCAAAACTAACAAACATGATGCTGATTTTTTGGGAAAGCAATCAGAAAATAGGGCAGGAGCAATACCAGACCCTTTGACTGAAGGTACTTTTCTGCCATTTGTGAACTGGATTCACCATCTGGGATAGCAGCTATGGCCATATCAGATTATTATTTTTTCCTTGTTTTTGCCTTCCTTTTATTTTTTTTTTTTTTTCCTTAAACCAGAACCACGTCCCTGTTTCTTGTAAATGTGCCTTTGTCATCACGGGTTTAGGCTGTCATAACACATTTTACCTCAAGCTCCATCTTTAATCACTTAGTGGCAGACCTGGGAATAGAAGCCATGTCTCAGCCACAGGACCACATCGTCTCTCTAAGGCAGAGAACAACTGCGAGCTTTCTTACAGAACAGCCTGCTCTGCAGTTTGCTTGCAAGCTGTATGTTGGGCATCTCATAAACTAGGGCAAACTCAACTTCACCTTTTAATAGAGAGAGGTATGAGTCTCAAAAGAACAGAGCTGCCTGCAACCTTGTTTAGGCAGAGGAAGGGAACGTGGCAGTTGAGCCTGTACGTTTAGTGAACATTGTGAACAGATAATAAATTCAGACTTTTAGGGGGAAAAAAAAAAAAAAGTCACTTATGTAACTCCACTCCATTTGCTAGACTTCCTCCTCCCTAGCCCCACTCCCCATTATTTATCAATTAAATATGCTGGAGTAGTGAGCTGGTGACCACAGAATTGGGGAAGGGGTGGGATAATAGTTGTTATCCTGTTCCAAAAGCCATAATACTGGATACCAGAAAGAATGAGAGTCAGATGTAGATGATGCTGTTGAGTTGCCATTGGTAGAACAGAATGTACTGTACTATCCAGCTATGGTTGTTGCTGTGTCTAAAACCATATACTATGACTGAAATGTGGATGTCAGTCTGTAGCATTTGTGTGGTTTATAGGCTCCTCATTACGTCGCTAAAGTGTGTGCAACAGATTAAACTGCCATTAAAATTCCGTGTCTCAAAATGGCTTATTTTGCTGTGCTAATAGAGCTTCCATGGCGAGTTGTATGCAAGTGAAGAGAGTCTTATTGTTCAGGCAGTCAAAGGTTCCTGTTTGTTTTTCCTTCTGGGAACAAAGTTCTTATTAATTTCATCCTTACAAAAAAAGGATTAAATGCTTGTATGCTTGTTTTTCATGAAAACCTGTATTGGTAGAAGCTTTTGGTGATGGGGAGCTAGAAAAGAGTGCTGAAAACATGGAAAGTTTATCCCAAGCCATTTTTTACAAATAAAATTGGGGAGGAGGGCAAGTCCTACATTTCCTGCAAAGCGACAATGAGCAGTTCTGATTTTCTACAGGTGAAGAACACGTTCAGAAGTGGTAAATTGTTCCATTAAGAAATAAGAGTAAAGGCCTTGCATCCTAGTACTGAGCTGTGAACGGCATGTCCTGAGAGGGCTGGGGAGCAGGTCAAAATGCTCTCTGTTTCTGGTAGAGGGTACGGGGGTCGATGTTATTACTGTGAAATGTGCTGCTGCAATGTCAATTGCTTTGCTGCTCGGCTTCTCCTCTTTGCATTAGCTAAATCGTGCTTAGCAACTCCTCTTTTGCTGTGAGGTGCAATTAACTTAAAATCAGTGGTGTTTCAGTTCTACTGGAGTCACAAATTAGAAACCAGCACCAAAGATTTTAACAATGTGAACTCGAAACTAGTATAAGCTGTTATTCTTTTCTTGAACTGCAACTCAGTCCAAATCATTACTTTCAAAAGTCTCTTTTTAATCCAAATCTTAACTTGAATTGAAGGATCCAAACCAAAGCTGATCTGAAAAATATACATTAGTTGAACTTTATGATCAGAACTGTACTGCAAAGTCCCTTACACATATGCAGTGAAGAGAAAGGCCGCTGCTCTGGAATTCTTGCAGTTTTAATTAATGCAGGGCAGAACATAGAGTCAGACAATTACAGGTAACACAAACTGTGGTCACAACTCAGCTAATTAACTGTGTAGTCTTTAGCAAATGTGATCCAGGCACAGTGGTTGCGCTGAAAGACACGCTTTATGGGGAGATCTGAAAAGAGACAAAGAACGATCTCTCTCACCTGCATTTGCACCCCAAGATGCAACTGCTTACCTGAGGCCAGGAGATAGAAAGAAAGGATATAGTTCCTGGGGGGAGTTAATGTGAGCTCTTGGTCATCGTGTTAGACCCATCTAATGGAACACAGGCACTTTATCATGTGCAGGTGGTGGGGGTACAGGCCCCTTCCCCTGTTCACACCGCAGGTGTACCCTGCCCTAAAAAGACATACCAGCAGTACCTGCAATCTGACTTCATGGGGATCTCAGCAATGCCTCCCATGGATTTAAAAAGTATATACTCAAAAAAAATTTTTTTTTTATTTTTTTTTTTTTTTTTTTGCCTAGTTCAAAGTTCAGGGCAAGCAAAACAGTAAGAATATATGTTGGTGAGTACTGGCAGTAGTCAGATCCCCCTTTCTTTCAAGCTCTACATGTGATCCCTGTCCTTCCCTTTTTCTCTGTTCCCTTTCTGTTGAATGTCAAAAACGCTGAGGTCGTCCAGGACTGGGGTCAAAGCCCTCCATGTGCTTACTTTTACACAGGCATCTTCACCTTTTTGAAGATGTGTGGTGATTTAGGTTCTTCTTTCTTCTAAATTAAACATGTTCCACATATTTCTCACCCCACCCCCAAAGACCAATACTAGTGAAAAGATTTAAGTTGAAGAATAGACTAGGAAAAAAAAAAAAAAAATAAAAATCTACGGTGTGATTAGTTGCTGGCAAACCATGCCCCATGACTCTGCTCCGGCTGGTTTGCCGGTGGCGCAGGATCATACTCGCAGCACCTGGAATCCCATGGGCGCCCTGGCATGGTCCCTCTCTGGGTTGTCCCAGGCAATCCTGTCTCCGGGATCTTGCTGCACAGGAGCCCCCAGGTGACCGTGGAGGTGCTGAGCAACTTGGATGCTCTTTATTTCAGCCCAGCACCTCGTCTTGCAGGCCCTTGGGTGTTGGCCTTCATGACATTGGGTGATGGGCTTGTCATAAATATACCAAGGGTTTTTTCCTTGCCTCCCTTCAGTATTTAATGCTCAATTGTCAGCATCCAGGAAAACAGTGTTTAGACTGCATTGGAAACGGTTACCAATATGGCTAGCTGACGCGAGAGTGGTTTATTTTCCATTTTAATAGCTCTTTAAACAGGTCCTGCATTTGTATACAGCTCCTTTGTTGGAATAAAAATCTTTGTCGTAGGCTACCAGACAGCTATAAATAGCCGTCGTGAGTATTTATGCTGAGGATAATCTCAGGAGAAAGTATTTTTAACTTTGCACATTGTTTAGAATAGGAAATTCTTTTAATGCCCACATTTTCCATTCCCGGTGCCATTAGCTTTTCCCCACCCCCTCTTATGATGTGTGCCTTGCTCTTTCTTTCTCCCTCTCATTTCCTTTAAGGTTCAAGGTTACAGCCAATCTGCTCCAGAGGCAGACTTGAGTTTGTTATTTTTTTTTAAGGAAAATGCTAACTTTGGCCTTTTGCGACTGTGTGGGAATTCAGTTCATTTCATGGGGCTATCAGAATGTAAACGAGATATCTCACTAGGCTGTCACCGCAAATTGGGTAATGAATGAGCACTTTATTTCTCTTGCACATGGAACTAATGCGCTTGTTAGAATAACAGTGGCCAATCTATTTTATACTCCCACAGAAAGTATTCCACTTTTTTGGCAAGTTTATGAGAGCTGCTACTTGTATGAATACTCAAGTTAATGCTGGACCAAAAAAAAAAAAAAAAAAAAGGAAAAAAATGTATTCTGCTGAACCATACTTGTAACTTAAAAATACGGTCCCCAGCAAAGCCCATTCCCACACAAGTCAATAAATAATTGCAACCTACAAAATAGTCAAATATTGTGTGAACTTGAGAGAAAGTGCTATGTAAACTGTGGGACAAATTCAAAGCAGGTATAAGCTTGACACTGTTTAAAGTGCAGCCTTTGAGAGAAGTTCACAGTTGACCTGTGAACAGCTGTTCAGTCTAGTCAGGCCTTTTTTTTTTTTTAAGATTGTTTTTAATCTTAAAAGAGACTAAAGCATGCAGAGCTTCACAGTTAATGGGAATTAGGTAGCTCCTAGGCAGGGGAAGCCTAGATGTTTAGTATGAAGTTTTAGCTAATTATTTTACAGCTAAAATTATATGAGATATGTCTCGTCCAGAAAGTTAGATTTTAAAACTGTAAAACAGTGCTGTTGACTTTATGGGAATTGTGTTTGTGTTTTTGACACCTCATGTTACTGTTAATTTGGCTATTATATTTGTGTTTGCCACATAAATACGTAGGCAGATGTGTACACATACCCTGCAGTTTTGAAACAGTGCTCTGCCTGAGGCAAGGGCTGGTGACCACACAGCCCACTTACTGTGCTGATGGTAAGAGAGAAGAAATTGGGAGGACAGGAAAACTCAGGGAGTTTCATAATGATCCTTTTCAGTGCAGACTGCACCTTGATTTGACCTGCTGAGTGAGGAATGTAATGTTCGTAGAGATCAAGGTTTTATTTCCCATCTGTACTGTTGTTTGTCTGAAGATCCCAGGTTATTAAACGTTACTACTAAATAGAAAGTCTGACCTTCAAGCCTATGTAAATGTTAGGGAAACATGCTTGCTGCTTGGTGACTGGAGAGAGGCTGAGTGCTCAGCTGTGCCTCCCTGGAGAAACTGTTTGTGGTATACGCCAAGCAGGCAGGCAAAAGGGCTGGGGTCTTCTGCCCAACCCCAGGCAGATTTTTGTAGTCTTGGAAGGTCTTTGCTGAAAACCAGCAACGATGCACCTGGAGAAGAACTCTGGGGTGTACAGTAATGAGTATGTGGTAAGCTCAGCTGCTCTGTGGGGGGACTCCTGCCCTGGGTGGGCAAAACCCAGGGGGAGCAGCCACAACCAGATGGATGCAGCGCTCGCTTTCATGCCTTACTCTAGCATCAGTACCAGCCACGGTATTCCAGCGGGGAGGCCAGAAATCACTGGATGTCAGCAAGAGGAAAGTTGATGGATCGCAGCCACGTTCATGTCTCATCTCCCAGGCCACAGATGGCAGGGTGCGTCATGAATAGAAGTTTTCTGCATGTGCCATAGCCTTGACTGAGAGGCGGCTTTGCTGAGTTAGCTGGCAAGGGTGCCAGGTGTATTATGTCCACTAAAACCTGGCTGGAGACCACCAAGTTTCTCACATTCTTGGTTTATGGGATTTAGTCAAATGATTTCTTTCGCAGTTACCTTGCCTTTCTTATCTGATGAAACCATGGCTTTATTCAGTTGTAGTATTTTTCTCCTTTCCCTGTTGTCTAGAATGTGACTAGATCAAATTTCTCCCTTCTGTCATGAACATTAGTAGCTTGCTTTTTTTTTACATGAATTTTTTTTCAACAATAAAATCTCTCCCAGACTACAGTTACATAATATTCAAGGTCACAGTAATCATAACAGAATCCATCTCACTTAGTAGGACTGCACTCATGGAAATGAAAATGCGCCAGCAGGATTTTTTGCAGGATTTTGCTACTGCTCTCATAATTTGTGAGACTTGATCCATGAAAAAATGACGCCATTTTTAGGCCCATTGCATTGAGCTGTTTGTATCTTAAATTTTTTAGTTGTGAGGTAGAAGTAAAAGGCATTTGGGCTATTCTCTCAGAGCATAAGGCAAGAGTTCTGCAGAATTTCTTTGATACTGTTGCTCTGCACATATTCTTAGGGGTTTTGAATCCTAAGCGGCATGAAATTAAAGACAAGCATATCTATTGGGGTTACAGGGTCTTCTCAGAGACGTTTTGTGCTTTCATTCCTTGAATTTCCCTCTACTTTCTTCCCACTGTGTTCTCAGCACCACAGTCCTTCATCTCTAGTTCACAATCATCCTCTCAGGAATTATTCATGTCAGAAGAAAAGCTTTAATGTGCCTTTGGTGGCTTCACTATGGGTCGAGGAATGGCGATCTAGGGGAAAGCTGACTAACTCATGGTGTTCCCTTCATATTTTTCTTTATCTGATAGCCTTTGTCTTCTATCCAGGGTGGCTAGAAATGTATCTTGTCTTTGAAAATTGTAAGGCTATACATGACTATTTGCAGAGAACGTCAGGACGACAAATTTGGTGCAGTTTCACTGAAAGAAGAACCTGTTGCTAAAGGGACCTCCTACTCAAGTGAGACATAGTCCTCTATCATGAAAATACAACTGAATCCTCAGTATTGAAAAGAACATTGTAAACAAAGAGCCATGTCCACTCTCGTGCTGCTTATGGGGTCCTTATGGGCTCCCCTTCATGACATAAACACAGAACGTGATTGCCTGGGGACATTGTCCTCAGTGAAGCTGCACAAAGATTGTATTTGGCTCGATCTTTGTCAGACACAGTCTCACATAGCTCCTTGCTAAAAGTGACTTCAGCAGCCATATAGAAGCTCACAAAATATGGCTACTGCTTGATCAAACCTTTTGTTTAGAGTCTTCAAGAGCAATTAGGGCTCACAATCGTTGATATAATGCTTGTGGGGTAAGAATTTGTGCTACAGGTATTCTTCTGTGCCCAGTCTGTATGGGGAAGGAGAAGTCTTTTACTTAGTGTAATCTCTTTGGGATGAGCTGTAATAGCTTGCGTGGTATTCCTGCAATCCTTTGTGTTCCCACTGCCAACATGGCGGTGGTGCCTTCGGCACAGTGTAGAAGTGTGTTAGAAGTCTTCCACTGCTGTTGCTAATCCAGACTGAGCCTTTTACTCTTGTTAAAATACCATCACTTAAATAGCAGTAGTAGTTTTGTGCATATTTGGATTGCAGTGTGTTGTGAAATGTCGATATCATTACCATGTTTTCCGTGGGTAAGAATGCCTTCAAAATTTATGTGATGGCTTGTAATCCATCTATGTGGGCTACAACACTTGGACACGTACACGATCATTGCTGTCAGCAGGATTTAAGGAAGTTTCAAAGAGCTTTGCTGTGTTGGGACCTGAATGGTTTTGAAGTGCTCCCTTGCATTTCTGCAGGAAATATGCACAAGATTAGAGTTAAGTTTTAGTCTGTTTAGTCTGTTTTGATCAAAACAGGCACTATTTAATTCCACTGATGGAAGTATGCAGGGCATATGGTTTCTGGCACTGCACAGGTGTTCTAGAAGAGGCGTTAAGGCATGGGGAGTCTTCTTCCCCATAATACAGCAAGGTGACAGCATACTATACAGCGGATGGAAATTGCTAGAGAATAGAAACACTGCCAGAACAAAAGAAGTGTTGCCAACTGGTCTGTGTTGAAGGGATGCCTGGGTGTACCATCCTAATGCATTGGTGAGACATTGCAAATTTATTAAAATTCTGGGTTAAATTCTGAAAATACAGTCTTAGTGACTACATTTGTTTATAATGTTCTGTGTAATTTGATGGTAATTGAAAAATTATTTTAAAAACGTTTGACATCAGTAAAAATGCTTGGTTTTATTCTCCCTTCGAAACTTACAGGTAGCTTAACTTCAAAATTAAATGCAGGATCTTGTAAATATATACAAAGGCAAAGGCACAGTAGAGTATCACAGTAACAGACTCAAGACTGTGCCAGCAGTGGTTAATTTCGAAGGAAGCATTAATTTCCTTTTCCTGTTTTTCAAGAATTTTTATGTGTAGGAGAAATGCCTCTGCTGCATAAACATTTTTTAAAATAATGGATTTAAAGGGCATGAATGAGAGCCTGAATCCAAATGTTTTGCTAGTACTTAAAGAATCTTTGTTTAACTCTTGCTTCCTATTTTTTTTCATGCTATAGTCTGGCTGGAGCCAAGATCAGTATAGGGCAGATGTGGGCAAAAAACAATGATAAAATAATAATATCTGCCTGTCCATCATAACCTATTCTGTTTGTCTGGCTAGTGCTTTAGCCAAAAAAAGAGTCAAAGCAGGAAGAGAAAGGATGATTTTCTGCTGCAGATACAAGAAAGCGAATGAACACAACCAGTGATATGAGATCCCAGGTTTGGGTACACTTCTGACAATATTTACTCTGGGTACATTTGTCATCCTGTTTCAGGGGGAATAGAAACACCAGCTGATGTTTGTTTCTGAGAATGCCATTTGGAGGTAGCAATCACATGTGCTGGGCAAGTGGACTGCACCAGGTTGCCTGGATAAACAGTTAGAGGAGCACAGTTGGTCTAAACTAGGGCTAAAATAGACCCATAGACAAGAGCTGGGGCACCTGATTACTGCAAGGTGATTTGAGACCCCTGGGTGTGGAACACAGGCCAAACTGGAGAAATTTTCTTCGCTGTTGCTCTTCACCATCAATAACACCTTCTTAAAACAGACGGAGAGAAATTACCGCGTTTGGTGGAATAAAGGGAAGTTACAGAATTAATAAAATCCTTTACGTGCTCTTTCAGACTAGCTGTTGGGCAGATGATAAAATCTATCACCTAAAACAGAAGAACTTGATCCACCTGGGACTGCTCTCAGCCGTACCATTGCTGGCGGCGTTTGAGCTGATGTGCATATTTGTGGGTGATGAGGCCATCCCTCTGCTTTCTTCTGCTGCAGCTGGCAGCATTGCTCTTCCTGCCACGAATGCAAAGAGACAAAAAACCCAGTTGCTATTATTAGGTCTTAGTCTGAGTCTGCAGAGCGGGTAGTGGACTCTAAGCATGAGCTCTGGGACCGACTGGGGCAGAATGTGTGTATGTATAGGTATCCTAACCTTTTAGTGCCATAAATTTATTCAGCTGGTAAATAGTCCAAACAAACATTGTGTGCTAAGTTGCGAGATGTATCAGTTGTTTTCTTTTTACTTGCACTAGGTATGTTGTTCTTGAAGGGAGCTGTTGTCAGATACTTATGTAGACATAAGTCATGGCATCTGAGTGATTTACCACCATTTTGTGGAGAGGTGGGTCAGAAATGCAGTCTACCTTTTAGGGAAGAGCCCCACCACATGGGAGGGGACAGCTGGTAATTTGCTTTGATTTACTCAAGCAGTCTCTCTTTTCCAACCTGTATTTGTGAGTAAACTGTTCACAAATGAAGAAAGGTAAAGCAGAATACAGAGAAATTAAATGTTTAAACTCATTTTAAATACTGTACCTTTTCAGAATTTATATGATATGTCTGAGCCTCTTATGAGAAAGCATATGGAGTGACTCTTAACATAACGTAGCAAAGACTGTGCTTTTGTTTAGATCTTGGTCCTGTCTCCTTTAATCCTGCTTCACTGGCACAATTCCCACGACTGAGGACACTTAAGTAATGATTAAGTGACCTCTTCATCATAGGTAGTCCCCTGAGTCTTCTGCTTGGCTGTGACCATATGCGGCCAAGGTCTTGGGGTTTAGACGCACTCGAAAGACGGGAACAAAGCAGGCTTTTTTCATGCAGACTTCCTAGTTTCCTTACCAGAAGTTTAATTATATTGTTAAAGAATTCAATAGGCTTTCCCCATTTGGTTTCAAGATTTCTATCTGCCAATGTTTAGAGCGCATTATTTTCTAATCCCAGTGTTGTCTAAAAGTATATAGGGAAAAAGCTGTTGCTTTGGGTTAACTTCTGTGAAAGGATTGCCCTAAACGACACTGCCATAGAAAGACAATGGATGGAGGAACTATGTGGCTGTGACTTTCCCTTATTACTGATTCTTCCAGTCCATCATGTTGCATAGATCTGGGTTCATCAGGTAGCAATGGACTGTTTTGCATAGGGCCAAGACTGCAGAATTAAGGATACTCTAGAAATACGATTTTGGCATGTTGAAGGCCTATTCTTACCGTAACAGGTTTTTCTCCTTTGGTCTGTGCTTGATTTTTGTAGACACTGTACAATTATTTATGATCTGTCTGATAGTTGCACATGCAAATTGCACTTGAGCTTTGTGTTTCACCTCTGGATGAAAGCTAGCCTTCTTTATTCATATTAGCAGGCTTGAAATGACTAGCCTATGCTTGTTTTGGTTGGTTTTTTTTTTCGGCAGAGACTGAATATTTTTTATAACTTTCAGAATTTTTGCCTGTAGATATTTTTGGTCAGAAAACCATTTTATAAGGTTCTAACCCCTATTTTTGAAACAGTGTTTCACATCTAAGTGAGGTAAGTGCTTTTGGAGAATTTTACATAAGTAATTATCCTATTATATATTAAAGATAATAAGAGAGAAAGCTGGAAGTAACTTGTTAGAAGTGGTGTAGGTAGAGCATGCTGTAGGTTGAAGTAAACCACAGTGCTCTCTCTAGGCCTTTCAGCTGCTGTTTACTTTTTTTAATAATGTTTGCTCTTCCTTTCATTATGATATTTTGGCACATCACATGGATGGGCACCACAATAATTACTACTTAATTTAGCAGGTTTACGTTATAAACTGTATTTTATAAGGTGATGGCGTAGAAAAAGTAGTCCTTTGTCCCTCTCTTCAGTGGGGCAGGGAACTCCTGAGAATAAGGGAAGACAGCACTGCCTGTTTGATGCCGAGCATATGGCTGGGATGCCGCCTGGTCTTTACATAGACCATACAAGATCAGGCAAGGCCCTGTACGCCCACTCCTTTAACTGCATTTTTAAGGAAGGATCGTGAAGCATCTGGCCCTCAGCTAGAAAGTCAGAATGCAGGAAATGCCTTTGCACGTAGCATTTGCCAACTGTGGTTTCTGGTATGTTGGTGGGTGGGTTCTGAACGTGGCCATCTTGATAAGAAAATGCCTAAAGCCAGACCCAGTTCATCAAAGGATCATTTTCTTTATCTCTTGTTTCAATTAAATGTAGAGTTTCTAAAAACAAAAAACACCGTACTCCTCTCAGAACCACATTTAACCTCTTGAGCCTTGTCATGTTCATCAGGAGTAGCCAGGTCACAGTTAAAGATCAGGCTTATCTTCCCAGTTGAATCAATTTCCCTTGACTTTCTACAAAGAATTTTGTATCCCCTGAAATTTTGCATGTCATGTCTTATCATAGATGAGGGTTTTTTTTTCTGGCAATGAAAAAGGTTATAATGTTTCAAAAAGTGTCCCTATTTTGATTTTGTAAATTATAGAAATGTAAATATAAAAATATTCTCCTGTCTGGGGATTGTTATGATTCATGTTTTTTTTCCTAAGGAAGAATGGAGAAAGAAAACATCCCCATAAGTTGATTAGGTTATTTGAGAGGTATATTGTCTAGGTTTAATTTTTTGAGAAGTACGCTTTTAAAAAATGTATTTGAGATTCAAATAGAAGGGAGTGGACAAGGTTGTGTTTTGGAAAGGGATTGCGTTTAAGAAGAATGCATGTTTAAATAATACTAATAGGAATAAAATACCGGTGAAGGATCACACTATGCTTGTTTCTTTTCAGCACAGTTTCTTACACTCCCAAAATCTCTGCTATCTACTATTCTTTGGGTTCAGAACTGATCTACGCCAGCTGTTTTTTTGTATAAGATCCCAAGTGTTGCAAATGTTCATTTAAATCCCATCAAGTGATGCAGAAAGAGTTTTTGTCCATGCTGGCTGGTGTTTGGAGAGGCAGGCCCTGCTGTTGCTCCCTTCCCCATTGCCAAAGGGTGACATTTCCACTGGGGTTTGCTTGACGCCTGTGGAGCCACGGTGCAGGGTGAAGCCCGTGCAGCCAGAGGTGCTTCTCCCAGCTGTGTATTTCCCACCTGCTTTAGTTGCATAAACGTCCAAGCTCCCACCATGTGGGGTCAGGGTGCTGGTTTCCTGCCCCATGGGCTGCACACACTGCTGCCAGGTCCTCTTTGTATGTGCGGACACGAGGGCGAGGAGGAAGGGAGCAAGGTGTCCTGTGGGCAGCATCCCCTTGGGGTCACCACCTCAGTTGCACTGATGCTCATGAACAGGCTGCCCAACCTGGCCGTGAGGAAGGAGCTTGCTCGCCTGTTATGCATCCCGTGCTGTCACAATGCTAGACTCGAACCCATTAAGCACTCACCCAAGAGCTGTTTGGCTTTGATTACTCAGTGTACTTTACACAAGTATCATTGTCCTTGGTGGTTTTAATGAGCATATCAGAAGTATGCATCTTGGCTGCCTTTCCCCTTTCTAAACACATTGGGAAAGCCCAAAGATCCTTGATTGATTTCAGAGTTCTTTGGAGGCTTTAGAAGCCCTCTGTGAGATAGCATCTGGCTTATCAGAGCCTGGAACAGTCTTTCCAAGAGCTCCAACATTAAAAAAGAGCGAAGTTTTATCAAAAGAACGTCTCATCGATAGTTGATTAGCTTACTTGTTGTCAGACTGTGACGAATTCAGTCTAATGCTTCAATTCTGCTTTTAGGCTCTACCTTGGCATTGGGAGCTGACGGGATTTTTCTGCTTTCTACAGGGCTCAATCCTGAAGTCCTTGCTTAGTTTTAAGCTCAGAATTTCACAGCATTTTCAGTGTAAGTGAATGAATGCTGATGGAAAAAGCTGAAAAACTTTTTTGAAAGGAAAAAAAGTTCTCAAGTATTAGAAGTGTTTGAAACTCTGCCGACTTTCTGAAAATGCTTCTGATTTTTTTCTTTGATGCTTTTCTGAAATGCTTATTGGAAACATGATTTTAATAGTTTTGAAGGGTTTTGGTGAATTAAAATTTCTAGTGGCCCTTTTAGTAAGATGTTACTATTATTATTATTATGAAAACCTTGAAATGTGGGTCAGAAGCTCTGTAAGTGCAAAGATGATGCTCTAAGAAAGGGTTTGTCTCCAGTTGCCTGTGCTTTGCAGTGATAGAAAATGCTCACTTTCCGGCTGTAAGTTGTTTAGACTGGAAGGGTAAGTTCCTGTTATAATGACTTATTTGAGGAGGAAGGTTGTAATACTGCATGTGCATTAATCTCTCCAGAACCTCTAAATCCCGTAAGAGCCTGTGGAGGAGGAGTTCCTGGAATCCTTCCCATCCCATGAAGTTTATTCATAAAACGTGATGCTCTGAAACCTTCTCTCAGGGCACAAAACATCATTATGAAACTATAGCCACAGTTCTAAAGCTCAGGCTGCAGCTTTTGGCAGATCTGGAGGGGAGGTTTGCCATTTTAAAATGAAAATTATTTTTCTTTGTAGCCAATGGTCAGTATTTCTCTATGCAAGTTGAACTGCTACTGACTCTTTTGATAGCTACATTATTTAAATCTCCTTGAAGACAAGTTCATCAGCTATTTTTGGGAAAAGGTTACATTTCTCTTAAGCCACCTATTGACAGTTTTTCCATCTTAATATGAGGAACTGAATGGAAAAGGGAGACTATCGGTTTGTGGTAGACTGCAGAGGATGCAAGACCATCCCAGCTGGTGAGAGCTGATAAGGGCATCTTTTATCTTCAGTTGTAGCAAAGGGGATTTGCCTGTTCTTTGCACAGCCAAAGGCATCTTCTTCACCATCTTGTAGCATGACAAAAAACTTTACTGGTTAGTCCAAGTGTGGAGAACGTGTATTTTTGTACCCAAATCAAGTTCTAAAGAACACTGCGCAGTGACGTGGGAGATCCAGGAGAATTGTACAGGGACGTTGGTCCTTGTGAGAGTGGCCCGCCAACTGGGTTTTAAAGAACGTGGGAAAGTAATAGTTCCATATTTATCAGTTTCCCTTAAACGCAGGTGAACACTTACATTTGCTTTTCCTGCTCTCAGATCTATGAGGCTTTTCTCACTCTGTTACCCATCTGGCTGACAAACTGCTTGGGTGCTTAACCTAGGCACATGGTTAAAGTCCTCATACAAGCTACTGTGTTAACGCCCACAGAAAAGAAGATGCGAGGAGTGCATGCCACCCCATCCCTGTTCAGGTGTCTCTGAGGTTTCCCTCATCATATGCCCCATCTCTTCAATCAATGTTAAGAAATCTTTAGGGTGTTGTGATGATGGCTAGGTTTTGAAGGAGGGACGTGACCCCATTGTGACAGGGAAGCATGCCCGGGTTGTGGCCTTGCAGTTTGGGGACTTCACCTGTCACCCCGCATGGTCCCACTTTATCCCTCAGTTGCTGGCTGCGGGGCTGATGAGGGGATGCTTTCCTAAGTCCATGAACAATGGTGAAGAGTTGAGAGAGACTCTGTCTTCAAATGGAGAGCACTGCGCAGATGTTTGTTTACAACCTTAATGTATAAGGTATTTAAAAGTGAAAACCAAAACAGGCCTAGAAAAATAACAAAACAACCCATGTACAATGTGTAAGGGGTTGCAGCTGCCTATTTTCTTCCTTCCCATGGGTCTGCCTCCCAAGAGGCTCACAGTTTTGTGCTGCCTGGAGGGACCCAAAGCTATGCAGAGGTGCTGGAGGCTCAAGTGTGCTCAGAAGACCAGAGCTGAGAGGTGTTCCTCACATGCTGTTACCTGGTTGGTGAATGGTTCAGACACTAAAGCATTTAGACCTGTGGTCCAAGGCTTCCCATCCATGGTGTCTGCTGCTGGCTGTGCTCAGGAGGTGCTGAGCTGGGACGGTCATTTGTAACGGTGCTTGCACTTGTCTCCACCCAGGGCACCTGCATAGCGTGGATGAGGTCTGGAGCCTCCAGCACACTGGACTGTCCTTTTGCAGAAGGGCCCTTAACGTGGGTTTGAGGGTGTACAGTGTGGACGGGAAGAAATCATAGTCTTTAGAGTTTGCTCAGACCTGGCCTATCCTGATAGTGTAAGGCGTGTCCAGAGAGCCGTTTTCCAGGAGAAGCTAGGAAGTAGATACACAATGTCTAAAAGAGTTGTTCAGATGCTGTTGATACTAAATTACAATAGATTCCAGGAACCTCAGTGCAGAAATAAGTATTAGCACTTGGGTATGCAGAGAAATAACAAATAAAAAATACACTTGGGTCTTTTATTACACTGGAGTAATTTAAGTCCCCAGATCATTATGTCCTGATGCTCATGCCATGATGTGAATACTGAACATTTACAGTGATTTCATTTTAACTCCTTGATACCCTTTTATGTGTATCACCCAGCAATAAATTACTCCTCTTTTTTTTTTTCTTTTTTTCTTTTTTTTTTTTTTTTAAAGACTCCGCAGTGCAGACAGCAATGCCTGTATGTGGCAGAGCCCCAGCTGCCTGCCTGCAGGGGGCAGAGAGGAATTGTGCTGTGCAGGGAGAGCCTTGCTCAATGGACCAGGTGCAGTGTGGTTTGCCTTTTTGCTTTTCCTATTGCTTTCCTCTAAAACATTAGGCATGAGCCATGGCTGGAGGCAAGAATCCAGCCTTGAAGGAGTGCCGTCCTGATCTGATCTGACAGGCCTTGTGGAAGTGTTCAGCCTTGAACCTTTGTTGCTTTCAAGAGGGAAATCCCATTCAATAACAACTTTACCTATGAGACTGGAAGATTTTGTGTTTAGATTTCCCTAAGCCCTGAAGAAAGTGAAGAAAGAAACCTTTTTTGTTTAGTTTTTTTGTTGTTTTGTTTTTGTCTCTTTCAGAAAAAGAGAACTGTTGGAAAAATGGATGTATCTTGTTTCTTGAATTGTCCATAAAGTGTTATGCTTCTAACACTGTTTGATTTCCTATTCGGTTCCTCCCTGGAAGAAGTTGGAAAGGCTTGCTGCACAGGGAGAATAAGTTTCAAGCGTTGCTAGGTCATCTTGGAAAGTGCAAATGAATTGGGACAGGAGTGCTACGAAGATTTATCAGACAGCAGCAGTTGTGAGTGAGTCTAAAAGTTAGGATAGAGATTAGCATGCTGAAGAAACCTCTTTTGTGAACCACAGAAGTGAAGGGATAATAGGGATGGTTCAGATCCACTCCTTGCCAGTTTGCTAAAGTGGATTTGAATGAAATCAAATGTATAACTAGCCCCTAATTTCCAAAGCATTTTTGTGTGGGTTTAGCAATCTGATTCCTGTCAAACCCAATGACTGTCATATTGACGCAAATACCGGGCAATATTTAGAAAATTTGGGAAAGGTATTTTGCCAAGCAAGAAAAAAAATAATCCCCTCTCTTTTAACATGCATTCCTATAGGAATCAGAAATACAGAAGATGGGGAAAAAACATACCGACGTGTTGACCATTCTAACAAAAATCATACTGTACTAGTCTTTTTTTGGAATGTTTTTTGAAGTTTTCCACTGGCTGGAGGCTTTTGAAGGAAAGAAAAGAAAAGACTCATCTTCTGTCTTCAATTAACTTTGTTAATGATTAACAGAGCAGTGCAGTATGTGTGGTGCATTTTAATTAAATCAGAGGAGACATGATTTGGACAAGATTTTAGTTTCACTTTGAAAGTTATTAAATAAACTGACACTGTTTGCTCTCTGAAAGTTCTGGGAGCATCCCGTTAGTTGGTAGTCCCAGTGCAGCTAGTGAAATAAAGCCCCTTCCAAAACACCTAAGGGCGGTTACCAGATATTAAAAAAATGAGTAGTCCAGTCAGATAGGGGTATAACTGATCATTAAACTGCGCAAGGCAGGGTCCTGGTCTGAGGCTCCAATTTCATATTTTTAAGCTAAGTTCAGGGGTTAGAAAGGCCCAAACTGAGTATTTCTAGTCGAGGTTTGCATTTTTAATACCTTTGAGCTGTTCAAGTGGCATAAGCTGTTGAACAGTCGCTGCCTTCAGTGGAATTCGGATGGCTTTTGCTAGCTGAGTTTATTGGGTTGTTTGTGAAGTCGAGATCCCGAGCAGGGCTTGGATGTTGTTCACCAGTAAAATTCAGAGTATCATAAGATAGGAGCTTTTGGTACAGGAACGTCTCCATAAATTGGCCCAGCAGGAAATGCTCTTCTCTTTCCAGAGCTGTGTGCGTGTGTGCCTGTGCACACATTTATATAAACTCTTCCAGCAGAGAAGGATCAAGCCGGAAGCCTGGACTCGGACCATGGCTTCAGACTGAAGTGAGACAGTGGATGCTCTCACTGGTATGTGGTGGCACACAAGGGCGAATAGATCCCACGCTTCACACCTCATGATTTTACTGTTGTTTACTGTGGTGTCTTTTAAGGAGCCTTGGCTTAAGCTTCCACCCATGCCCACTCAGTGGTAAAATCAAGGCATAACCTGTTTTGGCTAGAGATGCATCTATGCTCTGTGTTTGTATCACACCTCCCACATTGTGGCTCTTTTTGGCTTTTTAGTTTTGGACAAATTTGAAGTGAATAGTAATGTTTGGAGCATGCCTGTTAATATATTAAAAATAACATTAATAATTTTATATAAAACCTGTTGTTGAAAGTGTTGTTGAAATTAACTATTGCCAGAAACAGTTGAGGCGGAGAGAACTTGCATCTATGTTATTGGCAGCTTATTCAGCTTTCTGTTTTGTGAATTTCGGTATTACCCTACATGGCTGTAAGCAGAAGTCCTACAAGTCCAATCACAGATTTCTGGGCTTTGAGTACTATCCGTCTCACTGCTAAAGCTGAAATTTATTAAAAGCAGTTATTTCTCTAAGCAAGCTACAGCTCAGGTATAAATGAGAGACAGCAAATTTTAAAATTTGCCAGCCAAAAGCATAGGTTGCTTTTTATTGCTGTGAGAATTGGCATGTGTCCCTGCAATGCATAAAGCCCAAAAGAATGGGTGCGGAAGTGAATGGGGGAATGGTGGCCCTTCCCTCTGCTGCTGCTGGTGGCTGGAGAGAAACGGGCTCCTGCTCAGAGCAGGAGGGGATCTGAGTCTGTCCCTTGCTAGTGACAGTGCCAGGGCATAGGGAAAGGAAGTAAAAATAGCCTTTGTGAATGCTTCCCTCATATAGTTCCCTCCATTTCAGTTGTTCAAATGACCAGAAGGTAGCTATATCCTGGCTGTTACATGGAGATTATTGTTTGGATCTTAGTGTTTATTTGAAAGTAGTGAAAACATGACATAAAACAAAAGCTATGCTTTGGTGGAAATAGACTATCACACCCGTGAAATATTACGCTGCTTTATTTCTGGATTGTGCTTTGCCCCATAAGTAACTGATAGAGAATGCAAACATCAGCAAATATGTTTTTCTAATCAAGGTTCAATTTACAGTGGAAGTTCTCCTTGGAATATCATTTTAACACTTGGAATTTGTTTTGTTTACTGCTACAGCCATACATGCAGTCAGTAACTTTTCCATGTGAGAAGCAGGGTAATATTAATACCTCAAGAACTGAGGACAGCCAGAGACAATTAAATTCTCTTTCCTGCAGAGGACCAAACTCCTGCCTGCACCTACCCGAGGCCAGCCTGTCCAGCAAAGCAGGCATCAGACAGGATTGAGTGCTGCATGGGCTCTATATGGGTCTTCAGTGTCTGACAGTACATTATTGCAAGTGTTTACAATATCAGGCTTCAGGCTCTTGCATTTTGATGTACGGGGTTGTGTTCCCAATCCTGAAAACTTGTCTATGCAAATAATTCTATCGTCTGCTAAGGCATTAGCTACATGATAAAGTGTCCATGTGAGCATGCAAACTCTGTCCACGTGTGCCTCCATGATTTGCACATGCATGCGTCCAAACCCACATATTCCAATCTGAGTATGTATTTTAATACATATATCCACTTAAATGGCTGGTAAGTATTACTCACAGGTTTCACTGTTAAAATTAAAAATTTTGGCACTGCTGCTGTTTATAGACATCTAGATAGATACAACTATGGGTTACAGTTTAAAAATAAGGGAAGGAATATAAGTCTTAGCCGTAGGATGGCTTCTTAGTACTGAGCCCTGTAAGAACACGGAAGACTTAACCACTGGGAAATGGCAGAATCTCCGTTACTTGGGATATTTAAAACTGGACTGGAAAAAAAAATATATAGTAAGAGGCAGTTCAGCGTTATTTGATGATGAAGTACATAGCCTTGTTTTTATGAGTACTCCAGAGATTTTTCTCCAAGACCTTATGTATGGGTTGCCAGACTTTACCTACTGCATATAATTTAATATGCCAAGTGTTGTTCATCTGTGAAATGAAGTTCCTGCTCACATGCCAGTGTCCTAGAGTGAAATCTCATTGGAAGGTGAATGCAGATCCTTTTTGCCCTGTGAGGTGCATACATAGAGTTCCCTGCAGTGAACAGTATTGGGGCATTTCAGAACAGACCTTAAAAAAACCAACAGAGTTTGTCTACTCCGTGAGAACAAGAGACTGTGTCATCTTTCATTTTCCCAGGGAGGGAACAGTTAAAAATATTCTTCAAACAAGGAGCAGATGTTAATGTCATTAGAATGGATTTTCATAAAAAACAGAGTTCTGTTTCTCCTGCAAAATGCCAGTAGCTTTGCAAAGTTCTCTACAAGTCTGTCTACTTATTTCAGAGTGGTGGCACAGAGGAGAGGTGGTGCAGTGTGAGCTATTTACTGTCTCTGAAATGAATCAGATACATTTCTGCAAGTTTTCTTGCCTGCCCATTTTAAAAGGGCTAAACAAAGAGCTAAAGAAACATGAAGTTATTTGAATAACTGGACAAGAACAGTAAGCAGCACAGCAAATTCACGGTTGACAAACAGGTACAGAAAGGAATAGGCTACACATGAAAAGGCATGGTCTGGACAGTGCGTGTGCCTCTGTCAGGTTGTAAATTCACTGTGATCTCAAAAGAAAAGGATTCTTGGGCTACTGTGATCAGCTCACTGAAAACTCGCATGCAGGAATGGTTAAAGTAAAAATAACAAACAAAATATTAAGTGGCTCTCTGGATGACCTCTGGACATTCCTATTGTTAGTATGAGTAGATGTTGGAACCTCCCAGTAATAATTTCCTTTTGGAAAGCTCTTGCGTCTCCTTCCTCCTCCTCATTTTGCTAGTTTTAATGTTGAGAAGCTAGGAAAGGCCCTGTAGTTCCTTTCATTGTTGTAGTAGATGAGCCTACGCTCTTACAGAGCAATTTCATTTGAGTTCATTGTTGTGAATGACACCTCTCAAGTGCCCTAGTTTAGTTAGTATTTGTTTACTTTTTTTTTTTTCTCTCTTTCTAGTGTCTTCCTTAGGGGTCTTGGTGTCCTAGAGCCAACTAATAATCTCTGAAGCATCAGAACATACAAGGAAAGCAGGTTGAGACTTGCATCTCCTGCCCCTTCATTTTTCATGTTTTAGATGCCCATGTGAATTTTTGAAATGATCTAGAGGAAGGTGATTTGCCTCTTGCTGCTCCATATGCAAGACCTTCACCTCAGGGCCACAGCGTACTGAGAGTATCCCTCTCAGTTAAGTTACTGAAGAAAGTCAACAACAAACATTTGGCTTTGAAATAATAAAGGGATTATTAAGTGCAATGATCTATAACTGACTCGGATCCTCCTCCCACTTCTTTTTAAAGGGGTTGCAAACATGGCAAAATCTTGGCTGTGTCAGCCTCTTTCAGGGGAACCAGTTCTGCATTGCTGTAAACTTATGGAGTTGCTGGGTCCGCACCCAACTGAATGTGAATGCTTGGCATTGCGTGCATTGGCCTTGACGGAGCCCTCCTTTGTGTTGCAAACTGAACCACAAAATGTCCCTGTGTCTCTTGTTAAAACAGTAACGTTCTTCAGCTGGATGGGCGTTATGACTTAAATGATGGGCACAGCTCAGAGGACAGCTGAAAGTGAAGCTTCCTGGGCACTTACCAGTAGGACAGAGTATGCTGCTCATACGGGTTAACTGAAGGTCCACTTGGCGGTATGCTCGTTGCCTGTGCACAGTGGGTTAACATGTCTGTTTCCAGAATTTCACATTTGATCTTGCAGCTTTGCAAGTGTTGACAAATCACGGTTGTACCAATTTCTGGATAGGGAAAAAAACATCAACACTAGTGCTGTCAAATTAAAAATTAATATATGGGACATCAACCTGCAGAGTGTTTTGAGCAGTTGTTGACAAGGATGCCTCTCACAGATTAACACTGCAGAGAGCTGGGCAGAGACTTGATACTGTTTGGAAGTGGCATTTACTCACCTTATTTATCTTCAGTTCTTCATTTGCAGGCAAAGATGGGACATGAATTGAGGAAAGATTTGTGTCGCCAGCGTTGCTTATTGCTCGGTCAGTAAGCAAATGACATTTGTTGTCAGTAGAGCTGTAGAGGTATGGGCAAGAAGATGCAATTTGGTGTTAGAAGTCTTGCTCCAAATAAAAAATAGGCTGACCATGTGAATCGTGGTGTTTCACCTAGAGTGAAGTCCTCCTTCAGACTTTTATAATTCAAAATGTTATCTGGAAAAGCAAAAAAAAAAAAAGAAAGAAAGAAATTGGGATTCTTCTGACAGTCTAGTCTAAGGGGGGACATTTTAAAATGGTTCTGGGGTCTACTACAAGTGCAAGACGCTTCCCCTGTTTCTAATAACCCAACAAATAGGGTCAGATTTGCCATCTAGAGCCAGAATCTGCATGGCAGTAGGGGCAGATTTCTGAAAAATATGGAACTATTCTTTGAAGATGTACAGTGTAATGTTTTAGAGGATAGTCAGTTCGCTTTAATTTTTATCATGTGCAGAAACAGTTTTGGTTTTGAGCGCTGCAATAATCTAACTATTCCAGGATGCATTGAAAAGGGTGTAGAACTCACTCAACTGGAAAAAAAATATGTTTCTGTGACAGAGTAGTAAATACAGACCTGTATTAGAAATCTGTAGGGCTGCCTTGGAACTCAGTTTATAGTTTCATAAACATCAACTCTTACATCTGGCATCTGACTAAAATGTATATTTTGGCAGAACAGTGATACAATCTCTGTTTAACTAATGCTCTTCCAGAGGGAAGAATTCTGCTTCTGTAATTCCCCAGTAGTAGAAATGCCTTTTCCAGGTAGAGTAAATATGACTCCTTTCTCACCAGCTTTTTTTAAGGACTCTACTCATTGACACAGCCTTACATGCCCACTTTTGCTCAAGGTCAGAGTAAAGGAAATGGAGATGGCCTGCCTGCTGCACCCTCATATCATTTGCAGATCTCTGTAATCACGGAAATGGAACCCATGTTTTTCTCCCTTTGCAATCAGCACTATTGGCCTTTCCTTGTTTCAGACCAGAATTCCAGTATATTTTGTACACTAAAAGATGTGGTTTTTACGTGTGCTTTATAACAAGGGTCTGGGTCTGCAGAAGGTGTACGTGAAGAAATAGCAACTTCTTGGGGTATTGTAGACTGTTTCTGAGTGTGCAAAAAACCCTTGAGCTAGTACATTCTTGCATGGGAATCATTAACCTATCTATAAAGCACAGAATTGTTACTTTTTCACAAAAATCTACCTCCTTGAAACTGTAGGGGGAGTTTTAGGGAGGAAAAAACCGCGATTATTGACTGCAGGATTTGAGCAGAACATAAATGACTATCAGTGTCCCAAGCAAAGGACAGCCCTTGGTTTCTTGTAAGCTCGGAGGAAAAAAAAAAAACCTGTCAAGGTTGATGCCTCCTTGGACAACCACCATCCTCCATGGTTTCATGCAGAGAGGATTGCCTCGGTGCACACTCCAAGGTAAGAGTGCCACCTACTGAACCCACACACTCCTTCCCACAGAAGGGCGAGCTTGCAGTAGAGTTTTCCCGTTGGAGTACTAATACATCCACACCCACCCCTGTAATTTATGAGGTTTAACAAGATCAGAGCCTGGGGTGGAATGGCTGCAGGACTGCACAGTAAGCTGTTTCAGTTTACTCACATATGCAGGCTTAAAGGGGTATGAGAGCCAAGCATGGGAAATCATGGTAACTGATAGTGCCTCTATTTAAATAACTTTTTTTTGCATTTCTATTTCCTACCTCATTCACTGAGTTAGATGGAAGAACATTGAGGAGAGTCTGTTAGGTTAGATTTAGCTTCAGCCCTGTTTTTAATCCCTTTGCTAAACACAAGATGATTTTACCTTGACTGCAGTTGAGCTTGCAGCTACTTCCCACATCCCTGGATTTGTTCCTGTTTGGCAATCACCTTCCAGTCTTTTGAGTGATCTGATCCAGCTTGACCTTTCACAAGTTAGACTGGATGCAAGTGCCTGCAAAATGCTTAGGCAATGATTTACGATCAAAAGGGAGGACTGTTTCCTGGATGATTGTTTTATATTTGGGTCCTCTCCCCTCATCATCTCTCGGCAGGCTGGAATGTGACTTTCCTACAAGCAAATACTTGTGAAGGCACCTCTGTGCAGTGCTCAGACAAACTTGCAAAACAGAAGCGCTTCTGCTGAAAGCTGAATGGGAAGCAAGCATTTGTCAGTCAAGTCGAGCAGCTGAGAAATCTGCAGGAATTTCTGCAACTGAGGGCCCAGACATAGCAAAGAGGATCTATTAGAGAGAATACAGTAAAACAAAAAAAAAAAAAAAATCATATGATTACAGAGCAGAGGGGGGTGAAGGGAGGGGAGGAGGATACAACATAGATAATGAGCTTGACAATAGGCAAATAGAGAGTGTCATTACGGGAGTTACAAGACCGACCAAATGGTTAACCTGTGGGGTGGAAAGAGCATCCAATGAGTCTCGCATGCCTGAAAGGATAATGGCATTTTTATTATCTCATTCCACGCCCTGATCATCCGTCCATTTGCTCCCTGGAGCTGGCAGCAGTTTGCACTGATTCGTACGCTGCAGACATGATCAGCAGATCATACTGCAGGCAGAACTTGTCAAGCCTTTCCAAGTGAGTTGCCGATTTATTATGATACCTGTATGGATTTAGCCTTTTGGTGTTGTGTAGGAAGTGCTGGATGGTGGTGAGAGGAAAGGGGAAGAAAATGGTGTAACAGGTTGGGAAGCTGGTTGAACTGGGGAATAAGCATTGGATGCAGACCGGGTTCTTTTGCTCCTCTTTTTGCTATGTTGTACTCTATTATCTAAAGGAAAAGTCTTTGCATTTATGCATTTCTCTTACCTGAATTGCGGAATTTAAATTGCTTTGTTCAGTTGCGGAAGAATATGTTGGAACGACTGGTTGCTAATCGGGGTTCTGTTAATGGGAAGTTTGCAGAAGTTTCATAGTTTGTGTGAAAGCTTTCGGATAACTCAGATTGCTTAATTCACTGAGCAAATAAAGTCCTCATGGCATCTTCATCCCTGAATGTGGGAGGGAAGTGAGAGAATAAAATCAATTAACTTGTGTAATATCGCCAAAGAAATGATACACTTTATTTGGTCCTGTGTTGTCATTTTGTTTGTCTGCTTTGTGTGTTGAAAGGGGGGAAACAGGACACTACTATGTCTCTAAAACACTGTGATTTATATCAGGGTTTTGTTTAAAATTTGGGAGGGGTTCTGAAAAACAACTGGGATTTCTGGGTGCCTGGTTTTGGAGTTTCCAGCATGAAATACTGTGCTCTTGGGGGGAGAGGGAGCTCAGGGATTTCTGAAACTCAGCCTCTCCAAGAAGTCCTTTCCAGGAATCTGAAATCCTTCATTGTGACTTCAGAAATTGGGCAATAAATAATAATTTAACTAAGAGCGTCTCAAATGGGTCTGTTTTGTGTTGGTCCGTAGTGGAATACAGCCACAAGCCGCGGCAGCCAGCCCTCCCGTACTGCTGTACGGGAATGGGGAGCAGCCGTTTCTCTGCAGCGAGCGTGAAGGGAAAGCAAGGGAGGGGAAGGGCAAAGTGGGCGAGATTTGGGCACTTCAATGCTGATATAACTGGTGGAAACCTTGACTATTGATACCTTCTGTGGGGAGCTGAGTACAGTGACCCAGGCTGAAGCCTCTGAGGTGACCCTTTCACTGGTCTGCATTGGGGCTGGTTTAGCTAGATGTCAGGTTCTGTCTGTTTTGCTTAAAAAAAAAAAAA
>VYZM01008028.1:229862-277497 GCA_013398915.1 Dromas ardeola
AAAAAAAATCATTTGATATCCTTGCTGAGAGAGATTCTCCTTCACTCCCCTTTGGGCAAGAGAGGCAACCAGCAGTGTGCTAACTTTATGCCTGGCATATCTCCGAAGCGTTGGGCAAGTGCTGGGAGGAATGCCCTACCTTGCATATGCTGTAGCGCTGGCAATTATGTCCTATGAAGTGAGTTCATTGAAGTCAGTGAAATTATATCTGAGTAAAAACAATTCAGTCCCTTTGTCTTGAAGCATGGTTAGCTACTATACTGTTGGTTTCCTGTATCTTGGAAGATTTGTATCCTGTAGCATCTTCTAAACAAGAGCAGACGCACCTTGATAACCAGACATGGGTTTTCTTTTGTCAAGACTCACAGTAGCATATTTGGGGAAGAAAAGCAAAGCTCTCTTTGGTGAGGACTCTTAAGAGAAATCAAATGTGTGGCCAAAATTGGGAAACTGATTTATTCCTTTTTAACAAATAACTCCGTGACCTCAGGCCAAAAGTGGGGAAGACACCTTTAGCATTACCCACAAAGACTTCTTCAAAGCATTGCTCAGTGAAATACACAATGAAATACTGCTCTTCCCAGGCTGAGGCATAACGTAATCATTCCAAGTGCTCATGTCGTCTCAGGAGATTGCAATGGAAAAGGAGTATTAAAATCCTTATAAGTTAACTCTCTGGAGACTCTCCAGGGAAAAGGAGGTGGCTGTTATTGCGCTGTTTTGAATGAGGTACAATGTGATTTTTAACTTCTTGCAAATGTCCTCTAATGGCCCCCTTTTATGATTGTTTCTGTTGCATCATTTAAAGATACTCTCTACGTTCTCAGTGTACTTGTAGTATTTGTAGAAAAATTTGTAATTGCTAAATAGCTGAACATAATCCTGTTAGCATTTGATACACTAGAAATTAAAAGCAGAAGCTCCCATCATAGCCAAGAAATCATTCTGGTTGGCCTGAAAATATAAAGACTGCTTAGTAAATGTATGGGGATTGAATTGGCTCACTTTGCTGGACACTAAAATAAGCATTTACTGTGCAAGTTTCTAAGGAAAGCAGAAGTCTTCCTTGCCAACAGGTAGAATGTTTTCTTCCAGCAAATTATAACTTTTTTTCAAACTTCACAGATTGTTCATGGGCAGTTCGGTTTTTGGAAGTTCACTCTTTAACAGTATTTTCTGGTTGGTTCTTCATTTGTAGGTTATCTTTTCTGTTTCTTGGCTGGGTGTTTAAGTCAGATAATTGGCTAGCTTTGTTAAGAGAAGGGTGCAAGAGGACATTTTTCCACAGACAGCAGCAGTGTTGGTGGCACTGTGTTATCTGGTTAATTCTGCTCCAAAAATCGATGCTGTTCATTTTCATTTGAAGATACCTCTTTTCTTCCTTCTGGTCTTTTTTGTTGGCCATGCTTTTCATTCCTGTTCTCCAGTGGGCAGTGGCCTGAATCCTTAATTTGTAAAAGCCTTTTCACATTACTGAGGTAAAATATGATGGACATAATGCAACTAAAGACAGGATGCACAAAGATGTTAGCCTGTACTGAGACTATTTGTCTCCATTTTGAAGGCTAAGAATGTCAGACAGTCTCTAAATGTGGCTTTTGCCCAACAGTGACAAGTGTACCATGGGCCAAAAAATAGGCAGTTTTCTTACAATGTCCTGTCCATTTGTCAGCTGCACTGTTTATATCCAAGGCACTTCAGTGCCTGATATCTGGGAACGAAGTCCAAAACACTGGGGATGGTAGGTGAGTGCTTTTGATGCAAATATATTTATCTGTGGGTGAACCCACATATTTATGTTAAACACTAGTAATAATACTCTGTGTATACAGAGCATTCTTGACATATCAGTTGTTGCCAACTGAATGAAGTACATGTGCTTTGGTGTCTGGCTTACACATCAACAGGGACAGTGGCTATTGAAGACTGAATGTCTAGTTCAGGATTTTGTATCTGGATTTAGGAACTGTCCTCATAGTGGGTCAGAAGAAATTTATAGGAAGAGCTGAAACATTTTTGAGTGAGATTATCCTTAGTGGAAGAAACGTTATGGCAGATAAAGGATAGGTCTATAAGGAAACATCTCTGAGATTTCACAGCCTTCTTGCCTCAGTGAAAGATGTTTTGTTTCATCCAGAACAAGCAAGGCATTGCGTGTTGGGAGCACAAAGCTGGATTAATTTGTGTGGAGTTTTGGGCATCCACCTGAGTCTGAAGTCATGCAACTCTGTGAGAATCAAATTTCTAAGATTTTGTCAGAGAGGAGAGTTCCATTAAAACCTTGAGCTGAATTCTTCATCCTGTCCAAGCCTTGGTTCAAGCCAGGACAATGGTGAGAGGTACCAGACTCAACCTGGTACCACTCTCTGGGAATCCAAATGACTGAAATGAGCTGTGAGAATTGTATCTGATGAAACATAAATTTAGCAAAACCAAGAAAAACTGGGAGAGTTCTGGGTAGAGCAGAACTGGTTGGGAGTTCATGTCAGGTTTGTGAGATTAGCTTAGTCTAAATGAAAACAAGAAGAAATACTTTAAATTAAAATGCTTTTTTAAAGAAAAAAGTTTAAAAAAAAATAGATGAAGGATTTGCGTTCTTGTTTCAGGCTGAATTAAAATAAAACAGCCCTGAACATTTTCCGTACCACTTCACTCTGACAAGGGTTTTTTCTTCTGCTTCAGCAAAACTAGAAAATTCATTGTTAGTGCAGATCTTAAATCCAGATAGCTCCTCCCCAGCCACACTGTTGGCATAGGTGTTCAACCAGTGTGGGATGGGGGTGGCAGAACTTCATCCTGCTTCTTCAAACTCCTGCCTTTCCCTTTCCTGGCAAACCTGCAGTCACAGATCTCTCCATCCATCCTGTTCCTAATTCAGAGTAAAACGAGAAGCTTCAAAAGAGCCAGGGAAATTCTGTGGTGATTATTTTAGGTCCTCAGTGCTCTTCTGCCCATATTTATGCATATCTATGCATGTATGTCTATATAATGCAGATACAGTAAACCAGATAATCCAAAACCATACATTTAAAAATCCACCCAAGCAAAACACTTCCATCAATCATTGAAATAATTGAAACATAGAGACCTAAATCACTTTGTAACTTTTCCCTCCTTTCACATTTTATTTTGTTAAAGAAAACATTGAAAAAAAACTTTCTTTGCACTATTTTCATGTACTGACATTTGATTTATGTTTTGAGCCGTGTAAGCACTTAAGTGTAGTAAAAAAGTCTCCCTGACTTCAGTAAGGCTGCTTACATGTATAAGTAGCTGCAGGGCCAAGTTTATAATTATATATCTGTATAATGTTAGCCTTCATACATTTATCTGTTCCAATTTGAATTCTCCATTTCATAAAATCTATGATCAAATTTTGGAGCCCGAACTAAGCTGATGTCGTCCCTTTTAATTTAGGACTCAGCCCTTTTATTCTCCTCCTGTGTTTTATTTTTATTAGTTGCTTTCTTTTTGTGCTGATGTGCAGCATATATTGTTAAAACCACTTATTAGAGCCAAAATTTTGCAGCATGGAGACTGTCCTAATAAGGGAAAAAAGCCTAGCCCTTTATTGGTGAGGTAAGAGAAATCAGGCAGCGGATAATTTTTTTGCTGATTGAGAAGGATAAGGTGCGGTTTGGCAGGTATCACATTGGTTTGGCATTTGCTGACATGGTTCCTCTTTTCTGCAGTTCAAATCCTTTGCAGAGTAGACAGTCACGGAGGGCTTCCCCTGCGCCCCCCCTTTGCCTTTCCCTCCCCTCTTCCTTCTCTTTTTCACAAGTGTTCAGCATTGCTGTGAAATCTCACTCTGACACACAAACTGGATGCGGTAATGAGAAGATTCTGCAAGCCTAACAGTGCTATACTGCAATCACCTTTTTAGGGAACAGCGGGCATGTTGGAACACAGTTTTCCATGTGGGTTGTTCTACATGTAAAGTGTTGAAACAGTTTGTGAAGTTGTCAGAGAAATCACACTTTAGTCTAAGGTAGTACGATCCAGTTTCTCTCTTCTCAAAAATCTGTCATTGAAGAAAAGTAATAACTACAATGTTTAGTTGATGCTTTAAATCGCTCAGCTGTTTTTCTTTCAAATTGCTTTGAAGGCTCGTATTGAATTCCAGAGATGAGTAACGCATCCCGGGCTTAAATACAGGCTTCAGATCTGAAGTCAATATAGTTCCTGGGGTTTTAAACTGAGTTACGATGAGCAAAATTTCAAGCGAGGGAAGAAGCTGGTATTTAAATTCTTTCCTTCCTCAGTCTCTGTTTGTCTCTTGGTAACTGAAATATCAAGCCAAGTATCAGCTCTGCTTAAATTCACTCTGTGCTGCACCAGGAGACCAAAAATTGGCTGCCCCCCTTCCTACCTGGTGCCCTGGTGCGGTTCTTTGACTGTAGGAGGAATAACGGTTAACCTAGTCCCTAAAGGTCCAGTTTTCTCCATCACTTGCTTATTTATTTTCTTCTGAATATTGTAAATTTGATTGTGTCACTCGTGAAGCAATTTTTTCCTCTTCCCCACCATCATAGTAATTCTAGAGTACATATCCTGTTATTGTTGAGGTTAGCTTACTGTAGGCAAAGGATGTGAAAGATAAACTTGGATGATAATAAAGCAGAAAAGAAAAATAAACAGCATTAGTAGCAGGGATTGGGTGTACCAGTTCGCATTAAACAAAACATACAAATGCACTGTTAGGAGTACTCCCAAAAGCTTGTTGCACAAGCACTTTTTTGGGGGTTTGGTAGGGTTTTTTTTGTCTGACGCCTATTTGTATGCAGACCCTTCTTCATCAAAGTCAGAATAGCTCTTGAAGATCAGGGACTTGGCTAACTTTGCTGTCTTCTTTTTTTCATTTCCATCCACCACTTTTTCATATACCTTGACTAAGCAACAGTGAGAAATAACTCAGATTCTCGTAAGCAAGAGTGACTCCAGCAGAACCTGGCATGCCAACCAGGGAGGATTAACTCTGTGCAGGCAGTTTTGACTCTGAACTCTGAATCTCTTTCAGTTCACTTCCAATCTGCTTTATGCTTCTGCTTAGGAGGATCTGGTTCTTCTCTGGGTCCTCCAGGTAGAGGTTGCTGTGTTACAGAACAAAAAAAGATGATTATTGTTCCAGACAGCTTAAAACCTTATTCAGAAAATATTTCTTAATGGGCATGCTGTGCATTTAAAAAAATTGAGAAAGCAGTCTACGTGCGCTCGTTTTCCTTCCCCCCGATAACTCTAAGAAATGTGGAGGCCTGTCCCAGAGGTGTGTCCTTAAGACCAATGCACTTGTCACTACAGGATGTGAGATTTTGGCTTCTCTTCGGTTTGTCATAGCCAAATTGCCTGCAGATTTTTTAACCATAAAAATATATGACATGTTTCTGAACAAGAGATTTTTGGCTTGCCAAATTCCATCTGCAATACGTTCAGCACTGGAGTTGCTTCAGTGTAATTACAGAATTACCTTCTAGCATCACAATTGTTGCTATCCTGGCATGATCCTTACTACAGGTTTTTGTTGTTTTGGGTTTGCTGTGGTTATTTTTTTGGTGTTTGGGTGGGGTTTTTTTGGGTTGTTCTTTTCATTTAGTGGAGTTTGTAATTCAGCAGTAGGAATTGGGCAAGTTTGTAATTAGCAGTAGGCAAGCCGCACAAAGCTCAATAACACCGTAGGTTTCAGCATCCACAAATGATGTCACACACTGACGTGACCATGGTGGAAGCTTTATAGTCTCTTTGTTAGTTTTCAGGTTGTTCCTGGCTTTCCAGCTCTCATGAGGTACAGTGGCCTCTCTTTTGCCATGTGCTTCCTATCCCTCTTTCTTTTGTTCTTCCCTTTCAGCTCTCTCTTGCTATTGTGTTGCATGATATTTTGCAAAGCCTGAATGAAACGTGTTCCAACCATACTGTACGGTCTTGCATACTAATTTCTTCAAAAGTAGCCTCCCATTTTTAAACTAGTGTTGAATAATAGCCTCGTGTATTTTGTGTAACACCCATCTTTCATCTGTGAAGCAGGAGATTTTTAGGACTGCTCTTCTCCCGCAGGAGGGAAATCACTGGCATGGATTCTGGGTGTGTAAGATTGTGTTGTGCATCTTGGCCTTAGTCATCTGCCTCCTCCTGGAACAGGAGTGGTCAGACATATTGTGTCAGCAGTTTTCTTTCTCAGGATTTGAAAAAGCCCCAAAGCCTAATTAGCAGAGGTCACATCTGCTTCCAAAGCTAGCTAAACTTTTACTTTAGTTAGAAAGATTAAGGCTGAGGACAAACTTTCTTCTAGTTCCTCTGTTACATTTGCTTAAAGACTGTAGCAAAGCAGTTTTGAAGTTCTCTGCAAATGCAGCTTTTTCTCAAGACTTACGAGCATGCGAAAAAACTCTCTCAACACTGTAGCAATGCTATCTTGGTATTCCTGCCAGTCCTTATCTATATGGCCTTGAAAGCTTCCCACTGACAGCATGTGCATTAGCGATAATTTGCAGCCCATCCAGTTGAGGACAAATATTCCCCTCTTGTGCATATCTGAGAGCTGTGTTTGGTCCTTTTTCATTTTGGGATAGCCGTGGGGTTAATTCCTTGCTTGATTTCCTAGATTCTCTCTCTCTCAAACTCACCCAACACCCTGTGGAGTGATCAGGTAGGAGACAGTCTGACTTGGTACCTCCCATCCAGTCCTGTGCTGATAGCACATGAATTTAGATTACACAAGATTATAGTAAGCAGAGATTTTGCTGTTTAGTGCCTAGTGCCTGGCTTTCTGTCCCTTCCAGCACTTCTCAAGATGCATGACATCATTTCAGTGAGAGCCTGAAACCTGAAAGGCTGATAGTGTTGCAAGGTTAGGCAAGTTAGGGAGGTTTGGGCTTGGGAGAATTTAAGGTGCAGGGCTCATAGGTGTGGAGGAAGAAGATGGAAACACAAATTAAAATGCCATTAGGCGAGGAGTGACAGGGGCTGCCTGGAGTGTGAGAAGGAACTGGAAAAGCTTCTGGGGAGCTGAAATAGAGGAGAAAACCACCTGGAAGTTTTCTCTGTTATGTAGGAAAGTAGGTAGTGGGGCCTTAAATTGAGCTTCCCAACTCTTTGGTAATTTTGTGGGAGTATTTTGAGCAAACTCTGGGCAAGAGTCCTTAAAAACTATTTGTATGTGCTTATAGCTATGCACTAACACTGACAGTTACTCTCATACTCATCTTGAGCAGGCAGAAGCACCCATAAGTATATCCAAGATCACCTCATTGGCAGAGGATTGCTAGTGTTTGAGTTAAGTTTTATGCCTGTGTTTGCGTTAGAACAATTGGTCTTATAATACCTTATTGATATAGGTAATGCCCGTCGTGCTAGCCTCTGGATCCCCCAAATGGATGATTTTTTTTCACTGAACATTCCTGTGCGTTAGTCAGATGGGAACTGAAGCACCAGGGATCTTAAGCATCTCATGCAGGAACTTGTAGCAGAGAAGGGCCAAATGCTAAATCCCATATTTAGCATCTTAACTACCAGGCTGTTAGCTTGAGTTAAAAGCAGGCTTATTTTTCCAATCTGGAGGATTGCTGATCCCCAGACCCTTTTGTTACGTCATAGCTGCTACAGTTTATCTTCTTGAGACAGATGATTACCATATTTTTATTTACTAAGTAAATCTCAGCCAATTGAGTTGTGGTAACAGGTTTGACCACACTCTTTGTGCGCAGGAATTCAAATTCTCTTATGCTTGTCCTAATTTTTAATTGTGCAAATATTCTGCAATTTACATTGCCAAATCCTTGCTTGTCAAATATTATATTTTCACAGAAGTATATTAAACAGAGATTTGCTATCCAGTGCTTCAATTTTGGCCTCTCCCAGTGCCTTTCAGGATGCATGAGTTAAATTCAGTGAGAACTTTCACAAAAGGGTAAATTGAATTGCATCTCCTTTGCCAATGGGCTTGGTGTGTGTATATAAATAGTTACTATGGATTGCTGGGAAGAGGATACTTGGATGAACCGTGGCATGTTTGGATCAAGTCTAAGGTCTGTTCCCTGGTGGTGTTATTCTTAAGGATGTCTGCTGTGCAATTGCCTTGTTATTGGAGTCTCAGTGGCTTCCTAAAATAGTCTTCTGTCTTGCAGTGCAGGTGAGACAGGAAATGTTTTGGCTTTGAATCAAAATGAAGTCCTGCAAGAGTCAGTGTTGGAAGGGCTGGCTGACATTCATGTCAGCCCCATCTACAGTGTGGGACTGAAGAGGGTGCAGTGAGAGCTGTGGTGCACAGAAACCTTCCCGTGTGATGTCTTCTACAGTTTCTGTGGGACTAAAATCTCTCTGGTGTAGAGCTGGTGTTTTCTCACTCAGTCACCTTTTGGGAGTCCTAACTCACCAAGCTGGCTTTCTGCATCTGTTGAAGCTTGAGAAGTAGAAGGGTTTGGCAGCAAGCTGACTCCCTCTTTCCCAATGGTAGGGTGAGGATCCTGCACCCCATTTTCCATACTTTCAGGCACTTAAGTGTATCTCAGTTCACATACTGATGCTTCAAAAAGGTGCCAGGCTACGTTGAGGCATGCTGACCCCTGCGCAAAGCCTGAGGTGCTTTCACAGTGACACAGCCTCAGGATCCCCTGGGCTAAACTAGCTTTTCGCCCTTCCTTTCCCATTTCCCAGCAGGCACAACTCTTGTTAAAATGTAAACTACTGATTTGGAAGTACCTAGCAACAGAAGACATTACGCAAAGGAGAGGCAGGCTATCACTTGCTCAGAGAGAGCTCAGGGGAGGATGTGTCTTTGTTCAGTATGCCAGCAAAAAACCGTCCCAGGATAATCAATTCTGCCAGTGGCTTTCACACGCTTTCAGGCACAGCAATGTAAGTCAGCACAGTGCAGCTGTTAGAGATGGGCCTAGGAGGAAAGAGCCCACATGCCTGCAAGAGCTCCCCTTGGAAGTTGCTGGAAAATCTCCTGGTAGCTTCAAAAAGTTTTTGAGCAGGCGTGAAGTAGTGCAGCCAAAGCGAGAATCTGACCTGCTGCGTGGTTTAGGCTAAAAGATGTACATTTGTCTATGTCTCTGTTTTTCCATTCCGTAGACTGGCATTATAGTGGTAATAATACCCACCATGCGGAAGTCAGAAGCGGTTGCAAAGATATAATTAACATTTATAAAGCACGTTGAGATCTTTTGAAGGAAAGAAGTTAGCAAGTGCCAAGTACTAATATAACAACGAGGGGAAAATATCCATCTGTCTGCATTCACTCCTGGAATGTAATGGATTGTACCAGAAGCCTTGGCTTAAACATTTGTGTCTGTGTGTTTAGTGATGAATTTTTTGATTACCTTTTCTTTAAAAATGTCAGTTGAATCTGTAAAAAGGCTTTGCTTCTCGGTGACGGAAACTTACAATCTCTTGTCTCCTCTCACATTTGGAATTAGACTCTCTTTTGCCTGCACTTGCAGTCTGTTCCCATTAGCCATGTTGCTTTCTTACCATGGCAGCCCTTCGCTATCCTACCCACCTTGTTGCCCCCCTCCTCTCACTTTCCTTCTACTGTTGATCACACCCCTCTTTTCTATAGTCCTGTCATGATCACGCTCCTCTCTCCTGTCCTCAAACCAGGACAAGTCCCATCTGTTTTGCTCCTTCACCTTTGCTGCCCTGAACTCACCTGGCATTTTTTTTACCAGTATGATGAAATGCAGATAAGAGAAAGTATATGTTATGTGGCATCAAACTGGTGCTTTGTGGACCAGTGCTTTGGTCGTGGTGTACAGAGGCAAGGACAATCACAACACGAAGTAATGCCGTGCTCTCCAGCAAGGGCACACTCATTGCTATCTGGAAGCAATCCAGACCTCATAGGTCCAGCCCAGGTTAGTGCTGCTCACCCTCTCCTGCTACCAAGGTGCCAATGTGGGAGGACTGTGAATGTATTTTGCCTGTTGGGCAGGCTGGAGCTGGGACAAAGACTGAAAGCTTAGGGCCACGGTTTTTATCTGATGAGCGAGAAGCTCGGAAGGTGCTGGGAGGAGGCTGACCAGGTAGGGTGGCTGTTTGGCAGTGGAAGATTTGCCAAAGAACCAACAGGACCTGATCAATAGCTTCCTGTGAACGAACAACTGGTACTACTACTACTCAGCTCCCTGTGTCCATGCAGAGCTCATCTGTGTGGGGATGCTACGGTATAAAGCATTTTGCAATAGCTATTACAGATTGGTTCCCTATGCGGAACTGCTATTCCAGGATAAAATTGAAATTAAAAAAAAAAATACACCATAATCATTGCTGTGATTTGGAAACATGCTGTATGTTGCAGAAACCCCCCTTACTCTGGCGCAGTATCTCCACAGGGCAGTTTCTCTATATTAGGTGCCTTATGCCTCTAACAGCTGCGTACGTCCCATTGGAAGTCCACAGAGTATGGGAACTTCAAGGGCAAACAAATTGTTATTTTCTTCCATTTTCTGGTTTTTATCTGGGTATTTTCTCTGAATAATTTATAACTTGTAGATAATTTGTTAGTGAATCTTTGAAATGGGAGAGGTTTTTGTTGGACACCAGAGTTCTGTGAAAAGTTCAGCTTTTTTGCCCTTTTTAAAGAACAGTGGCTTTTAGATTTGTATTTTCAGTGTGGTTGATCAGCTCTCATGAACTCAGCTTTCCACAGACATTCTCCATTACGCTGAGTTGTTTGGTACTTTCTTACGAGTAACTTCTCCTGGAATAAGAATTGCAGTGAAGCAACGTAAGGGGAACAGGCACATCTAAGGGAAAACTAATTGAAAGTATAAAGCCAGGATGTTTTATTGTGTTTATGAGGGTGTAGTTGCGATGGCTGCATTTCAAACTTCCAGCTGTATTAAATTGCACAGTGCTGTTATATGATGTCTGCAAATAATTGAAACGTTAGTGTGCGGTTCAAAGTGCTGTACGTGACCTTGCATATCTGTACGGGCCTGTTTTATGGAAGGGTTTTTTACCTTTCATGAAGGTGAAAGACACATCGGGATTAGCTTTCAGAGAGATGCATGGAATGTATCTGCCCCTAATCCTGTTAGCAAATGACAGGATCTGCACTCATAATTCCTCTGCTGTCTCACTGAAAATGTCTCCTAATCACCTCGGCTGTTGACAGTAAGTTTCTTAAACACCTGAGAAAGAGACAGATGCTTGTCCATGTTAAAAGTGAACAGCCATGAATTTCCCTTGAAACCAAATCTGCACCTGCGCAGCATCCGTGAGTTGTGTGCACGGGGATTTGGTACCAGAAAACTTTGAGACATCTGATTTTCATTATTTTTTTTTCCTGTTCACCATATGTTGTAGCACTGAATGTATTTGTAATGCCTTATCCCCCCTGAAATGGTTTATTTCAGTTAGCATAAGGCTTCACAGTCCGCTCTGTTTTGGTGCGTGTTCTGCTCTTACATTTCAGCTGCTTTCCTGTTTGCAGCGTTTATTTCAATATTTAGTCTGCTGCAGTAAATTAAGGCTGTGTCCTCCTTTTGCATATTTTGTGTCGGGAAGAGTGGATGAAAAAAAGATTTTCTATGATTATCTGAATAATTATCTGGTAAAATTATTTTTCCAGGCTCCCTGTGTGCAAATGCATGCCTTGTACTTTATTCATGCAGCACAGTCTTTACTGTGTTTCTGAAAGCTCCAGCAGACATCTTCAGGGACCTGTCTGGCTCTGAGCAATAGTCATTTAGTTACAGTCTCTAATCCCCTGGGAAATACAGAGGAGTTTTGATAGTTCACAGAGCCCATGCTAATGCTGACACCCATACTTTTGATGAATCGAGCAATAAAAATAGCAGGTTCTGACCGTTTGTGTGCATTTCAGATCACATAACATTTCAGGCAAGGGCAAAGGAGTTACTGAATGATGTGTAGTCTGGGTAATCATGACCCGCTATCTTCCAGTTTCCGTTCTGTCAGTCATCGTGAGTTTTGGCTTTGCAGGCCCTGGACATCCATGTGAACCAGGCTGGATGCTGGATGTTGATGGCAGAGCCACTTACCCGGTCCTGATGCTTTCGCTGTCCTTGCTACTCCCTGACAGATCTCTTTCCCTCTTCCCTGTCCTCCGAGTATTTCTCCATCAACCTATTTACATTCCCCATCTTGTGCCCTGCAGGGACGGAGGCTCCTTATCCATTGCTGCCGTCTGTCTCTCCTCTCTCCCCCTCCCCAGCCCAGGCAGATGTCCCATTCCAGACCCCTTCCTACAGCCCCAGTTCTTGTTTGACCCCTGCTTCCACATTCCTCCTTCCTGCCCCACTGTACTGTTCCAGTCTTGTTCAAATCCATAAATTTCAGTGTCAGTCCTAAATCAGAGACCGCTGTTTCAGTTACGGAGACATAGCCATAGCCTACATGTTGATCCACCCTAGGCGCGGCTGCATTTCAGTGATAGATGAAATAACTCCTTTTAAGATGAGTCCAGCACTATTGGTGGGTGTTGTCCCTGATATCAGTCAACATGATGCTGTGAACTTTCTTCCTTTCAGGATTCCTGAACTAGTGGAAGGTGTCCCTGCCCATGGCAGGGGGGGGGTGATCTAGATGATCTTTAAGGTCCCTTCCAACCCAAACCATTCTATGATTCACCTACTGTAGAGTCCTGGCTCTGGTTCCTCATTACACCCTGCAAAACCTGGCAGGCAAGTGCAGAAAAAGCATGAGTGCAAAAGGGGATTCTGCTCATAGAGAAGATTTGTCATCTCCGAAAACTAAAGCCATGTTTCATCTCAAATTTCACATCTTGTTTTGGCAGGGTGGATGGTAAATAGATATGTGCTGGAAGTTGATTATGAGTAGATTGGGCATGGTGATGGAGGATTGACTGAGATTGGGTTTGCATGTTGACGAATCCAGTGATTCTCTGAGTTAACTTTTTTAGTGTTTGTCCTTATGTGATATTCAGTGGAGCAGGTACAGCTTGAAACTAAAGAAGTTTCCTGTGTATGAGGCCTATCCTCATGGTCCTGCACTTCCTTTTAAAATACAGTGCTCTTAAAATGCAGCAATACTAATAATCTTTGTGGAGGGAATGAAATGCAAGCGTTGGTTTAAGAGGGTATTTCCTAGTGTGCTGCATTAAACAAGCCTTAAAGGAGGTAACCAGGGTGAAAGTAGAGAAGCAGATGAAATTGAAGACTGGGTTTCCAGGTCAATGATACATACATAATTTACAGTAATTCAGTTTGTGCTTTCCTGAAATCATAGCTTTGTTCCTGTTTGCTGATTTGGAACAATGCAGTATACTGCCTCAAGATAAAAAAATAACACCAGAGGTAATCTTTTTGTAAAAAAAGTCTACACTTTTTTTTTTCTTTAGAAAACATTACCTGCTGCAGTTACAGGGCTAAACCAGACACTGAACAGAGAAGAGTGAAAGCAAATTCTCCTTCCACCCAGTCTCCTTGACTGTGTCTCTATAGCAAAACCTTGATAAAATATCCCTTGTTTCTGTCACTGTCATAGCTGCACTATGGCAGAGGCAGTCTGATAATCATGTTCTGTAAGTCTGGTTCTAGCTCACCTAGCTGAGGTTGTGCTTGCTGTAGCAAGGCTTGTCTGGAAGGTCTACTTCTTGTTGTTGCTGCCCTCAGAATTGAACCATTAGGAAGAAACACTGGGATGCTGTAAAAAGCCTGGCATAAAAAATGTTGAAGTTGCTATTTCACCCTAATCCCAAGTATAAGAAACCCAAAAGTGCAATTCGGTTGGAAGGTACTTACACCAGTCTAACAAATAAGCTGAATCTATTGTATTTTACCCCCTCTTCATTCGTTAGTTTACCCCTCTCAAAGTATATCCACCAGGTACAGGAGTAAGACAGACCTTGTTCTGCTTAATCTTCAACTTTGAGTTGCATTTTGGGAGTCCAAGCTGGAGGAGATACAGCTCTGTTCAGTAATAGCACTCTCTTGCATTTAAAAGGAGGTGGTTGCATCAGTCAACTTGGCAAAACCAGACCATTTCTTACAGGTAGAGAGAAAGTGAACAATAGTAATTGGGAATCTTCTTGAAATCAATTATAACTATTGTGCTTGAATGAAAGAAAAACTCTACTTCCTAATAACAACAAAATTTCCTCTCATATTCATTGCTGAGAAAATATATAAATTTTATATATGTATGCATATAAAATATATAGAGAGGAAAATTGCTGTTGGGCCATGAAAAATGGTCCTGTGCTCTTGTTCAGGTTCCTCCCCATAAGGCTGCAGACTTCCTTGTGTGCTTTTGCTCCAGATTCCCCACAGGCTGTCTGATGGAGTGTCCATCCCTGCCTATACCTACCTCAGTGCCACAGTCTAATGACATGACTACGTAGGATGAGAAAATGGCCCAATAACAAAAGTCCACCTCATGTCTGCCTTCCCTCCCTTGCCTTCGTTTAAAGACCTCTGATAGATATCGTAGATGATTATGTGAATTTTGTATGAGTTAAAAAGATGTTTGGAAGAAATACAGAACTTTGTAGCTTGAACATGACATGTTGGAGATGACAGTTTGCCTAAAGGTGCCTGTAAGAAAATGTAGGTTTCATTCCTCAAATCTTTTGCGTATTTTCTAGAAAGACCACAATTCTCAACATGCAGGAGAGCTTTTTTAAGTTACAAAAGCCATGTCTGTCTTCATTTTTAATTCCTTCTGTCTTGAGTAAACCTCTCATTCATGTCAGTTGGAGTTTTATTTGCAATGAAATGTAAACAAGGAGGAGTTAGATCTTAACTTTGTATACATCCAGTAAGCTAGCAATTTGAGGTATAAAAGTGCCTTGAAATCCATCTTGAATATAGGGGCCCAAAACCACAAGAAAGAAATTTTCTGATTTGGCTTTATAGCAATTGTGGATTGTATATTCTGGGGCGAATCCTGTAAGTCCTTACTTATGCCTCAGCTAGGCAAAATGCCCATTATTCTCAAGTCATATGCCTGAAATATTACTGGGTAAGGCTGTGGCATAAATTATTTTGGGTTTTATATGCAATAAAGCACTAGAAACTGGAGGTGGTGGCAGCAAGCAGAAAGCAATTTGCTACACAGTCAACACATACCACATCAACCACAGTGGTGTGCACAGCGATTGGGTTTGCTCCCACTTTTTTAAGTTTGAAGAAGTAAGCTTGTTTTGTATGCTTTTTTTGCATGTTTGTCATCTGCCAGGGAAACAGATTTCTGGGTGAATTCCACTAAGCTTCAGGGAAAGCAGTAAAAAAGTAATAGTTATCAGCTAGAAGGTACTTGGCCAATTATTGTTTTCTGCCCAGTTTTTTTTTTTTTCTTTTCATGTGAAACTTCTAAATTAAAACAGGTTAAATATACTGCACTGCTCACTGACAGGTCAATGTCAAGCCTATTGTGAATGAAAACTGCAGAGCATTACAGACTTCACATATTGAGAGAATTACATGCTTTTCGCTGGGACGTTTCCAACAAGCGCTTTTATCTAAATATAATATATGTCAGAGGGAAATTTGACATTGTTTCAGTAGCTGAAGGTTTTTACCCTTCATGTTAGCGGCCCTGCGTGCAATTTAGGCTGAGGTACTCGGAGGTGATTTACCAGACTTACTTGAATGTGGTTGGAGAATCTGCTTGCATTTCATATTATGAAACAGATCATCAGTTTTCAGCCATGAGGAAAAAAAAAAAAAGGTGCATGCATGAGTCATTCTGCCTTTGTGCAGAATGATGCAGTGATGTTACAGACTGGCTCTAACTACGAGGCCCAGGTTTTAGGTCTTGAATCTAAAACCAAAGCAACAGTGTTGTTACGAGCAGAAAACTGCAAGGAATGAGACAAGGCATTAGAAATCCTGGGCGTCTGCACAACTGAAACATATTTTCAACAGAAACCAGTAATTTGGGAAGCCAGGATCTGTCCTAGAGATTTCAGTGCCATCTTCAGCAAAGAAATAAAATCCCTGGCTACTTTTGGCATCAATTACTTGGTAGTTACCAAGTATTTTTATTGTGAGCATGGAGTCATTTTCCCTTGTGGTTATTGGCTTGCATATCACTTTTTATACTTCATTCTTCCATGTGGATTTATTGCACCTTAGATTTTTAGAATCAAAGTGTTAAAGGGATGAGTGTACCTGTTCTTTCCTTACCTGTGAAAAAACCTAAATGTCAAAAACATCAAAAGGAAAGAAACCATAAATAAGAATGTACACAAGCTGGACCTCTCAGAAGACCTGTTCTTTCCCATACTCAACAGTTTTGTCATGCAAACAAAATAACGATGTTACAGCCAGATCCTTAACCGAGGTAAATAATCCAAAGATTTTCCTCAGCTGAAACAAAAAAAATCAGATGTTAAAATGAACATTGTTTTATCTTTCAGGTATTTTAGATTGAGGTTTAATGTAGGAGAAAGGCTTCTAAATGCATGGTAGGAAATTAAGGATGCCAGATCTGACAGAAAACATTCTTCTGCTAATCCATTGAATAAGTGGTCACCCAGCAGAAAGAGAATAATCCTTGAATTCTTCGGAGCTATAAAAATAAGAAAAGATATTAGAAACACACAGTATGAAAATGATTGAAATGAGAAAGGAATACACTGAAAGGTGTATCAGTTGTCTTATTTTTCCCAGAGAGCTATGTGGATATCTGGGTAATTTGCCTCCTCAGGAGTATAGGCTGTGTAGCTATGTAGAATGTGTGGGTGAAAACAGTAAAAATATTTGTGAGACAGATAAATTATAAGCAGAATGAGAAGGCATGTATCTTCTGTAAATGGAAGACTGTAGTGTTTAATTCCTGCACGTGTATCATCTAGTCTAACTTTCCATACCTAAGAGATAATGGAATTTCACCAAGTCGTGTCTATGATAAGCCCAAGAATTGGCATCTTACGGTAGTATAACTTCCAAAAAGGCATCCATCTTGATGTGGAGATGCAAGAGATGGATGTTCCATCATTTCTTGTGTATTTAATTACCCTCGCTGTTAAAAACATGTGCTTCATTTCCAGTTTTAATTTGTCTGGGTTTAATTTCCAGCCATTGGTTAATTTTATCCACTTGCCTCCTCCATTCAATGTGAAAAACTAGTGCATGTCAAATGGAGAAATATGTGAAAAATATGGGTGTTAATAACAGCATTCATGCACAACATTGGACTGAGAACTGTAGTGGCATGTCTGAATGTCTCCAGCATAATCCCCTGTTTTCACTCACTACATCTTTTTGAAACATGAGCATTTTGGACTGAAATTCTGCTCGTTCCCTCATAAAAATGAATCTTCTTGAGCAGGTCTGAGCAGAATGCTGGCAACTCTTGTTGAATTATGGAGGAACGATTAGAAGAAACAGTTTTCCACACAACTGCCCCCCACCATTCACCACATTTTTAGATATGACTTGAATGAAATACAGCTGACATTTGACACGCAAAGCTTGACGGAGGCATAATCCTCTGGAAGCATGTGCATTTGTTGTGTTTTTTTGAGGTGAATATTGATCAGTTGCTTATACCCACATTTTGAAGCATGCCTATCATAACACAAATTAAATGAACAATAAAAAAATTAAAACCATACACAATCATAAATAAAACAGGACTGAATATCAACAGTGACACAAAGAGCACTCCCCGGTGGGTATTATAACAGAGTCCATCCTCACCCCACCCATCCTTTCAGGAAAAGCCTGGGTAAATAGAAAAGCATTCTGAGAGTGCAGAAGGCCAACAAATGCAGCTTCTATAGACTGAGTCTGGCAATGAAATTTGTCATCAAGGACGTTTTACTGACGTCCTCCATCTGCCATCAATTTGGAGATATACAAGTCAACAGATGTCACTTCAGCTGCTGGGGTGTTAGGTAATGAAGGGTGAAAGTCTTAGAAGTAGATGAGGTTGCAAGTGAAGGTGCAGCAGGATGAATGATCTCATTTCTTGGGGTCGTCCACAGAAAAAAATCAATCTGTAATAGATGTAAAGGCTTCTAGATAACAAAGTTGTGTGGGAAATTGCTGAATTAGTTGCATCTAATTGAGGTATGTGGTGGGAGGGCAGTGCTATGAATGCAAAGTGGTTTTGCAGGCAGGAGAAAGGGAAGACAAACTGTCATTTAAATGAATTGAGGGGGCGGGGAAGAGGCAGATCTGGGCTACCTGTTTAAGTTAAAAATCTAGTCTTAAAGGCTTTTGTTATGTTTGGAAATTTTTTACGGATTTCTGATACCCTCGAGGTGGAGTCAAAGCTCACATCCACAGATCTTCTTTCTCCCTGCCTCCTCTAGAATGGACTAGTGTGATCCAGCTTAAATTAGGTGTTATTTTTCTAACCCTGTGAAAAATGAAAAAGAATTTAGATTCATCAGATTTAGCTTACAACTCACTGAGGGCAGGTAGTGCTACAAATTATTAAGTGTCTCTTTGATGAGAATACACACTGTTTAGAACAGGGACTAGATCTTCCCCTGTCTTTATGAAATGCCTACTGTAGCAGGCCCCTGAGCTTGATCAGGAAATTTCAGTGCTGTCATAATTCAGACAATAATAATAATGTAGTAGTACTGGGCAAGAAACTCTAAAACCAAAGTGCCTCCGATAATGGTAGGACTGATTTGCGGTTTCAAGTGCAAACCAGTTGAAGCTGGACTGTATGAAATGGTTTCAGCCCCATAATCATGCTAGTTATTACTGAGTTTCTTACTGGGCTATAACTTTATCTAAATTCAATGCTAGACTTAAAATTCAGACAGTGCTGAATCTCTCTGAAGAAGTTCTGAGGCAGATGGCCTCATCACCTATATTCCCAGTCCAGCAGAGTCATTTTCCATTCTAGGCTGTAGGGTTCCCATATCCAGTTTGAGGGTAATGTTTTAGACTTGCTGCAATAATCAGCGGATTTATTGTTGACTTCAACAGGTTTGAGATTTCGGTCCTGGAGATATAAAATTGTCCTGCCCGCCCAACAGGCCAGAATGTCTGTTGTTACTTGTTATCCCTACTTAGCGTGGCGGGAAATGTCTTCTCGCATAGATGCGATGCTGAGTCTCCTGTGCTTGTGTTATGCTGGGAAGTATGGTAGACTCAGCACTAATGCTTTGCCAGAACAATTTATCAATAACGCACAGAGGTTACACTGCTTTTTCTCATGTCAGAAACGTAGCAAAGGTAACAGGAGAAGCAGCCAATGCTCTGCTATTTTTTTTTCCTTTTAATTATCATTTAGACTAAGAGTGTATTTTCTTTGGTAACAAGGTGTAGGATGATTTCCAAGTCATCTTCTTCTAATCTGAATTTTTAATAATAGGTGTCACGTATCAGAAGGCTTGGCATACCTCTTTGAGGGCGTGCTGTGCCCTGCTGTCATTGCCTGAATCATCATCATGCTGACTGTAGGGGGAGACTGGCCTGCAAAGACTTTGAACAGTTATGTGGAAGGTGAAAAATGGATGTAATGTTAGTTTAATTTGGTTGTGGGGTGTTTATGCATGCTGGGCACCAAAGCGGTTCTTTAAGGATGGAGAAACAATGCAGACCAGATCATCAGATTTCCATTTGTCTGATATATGGAGCTGAAGTCTTGGATTCATACTTCATTATTTGTTTACTCTTGGTCTAAAGAATGTCAAAAGATGTAGGGAAGCGGAAGACAAGCTCTGAAGAAATACCAAATTGATTTTGCTTGTGACAGGTACCTAGGGAGAGTTGTAACAGAGGGAGAAGTGAGGGTCAGTCTTGTGATCTAAAATGAATCCATGTACAGTGGAGGATGCATGAATTCATTTGTCTGCCCGTGGTTTACTTTCTATGTGAAATTAGTTTGACAGCCGAGGCAGCAGAGGAGGCGGTGGCTGTTTAGATAACTAAAGAGACGAGACTGATGTGCCAGCTGATTTAGGGTGAACAAATTCAGTCCATGAGGATTGAGAGAATTGAGAGGGGAACACCGTAGCCAGAAGAGCATCTTTTTCATGGGCAGAAATGTTATTTGTCTAACTCACGCTATCTTTCCTATAATTGAATTTCTCATGGAAAGTCAATGGCAGTTAGGGTGACTATGTTGAATTGTTTCATAAATGATCCTGCTGTCAGTTTGTGCACAGCACGCTCATTAGCACGCTAATTAACATAGCCAACCTGAACCTGCATTTTCAGCTTACTCTACTGTCAGTCGGTGGTGGCTACTGAGGTCCACTCCAGTAAAGCTTGTATTTCCGAAAACAACCTGTAGAAGTAGAATCTGGGAAGCAGTGTTGACATAATTGTAAAGAAAATATGATACGGATCTATAAAATGCTTTTAGATGTTGATATGACTGTTTACAGATTATTGGGGATGTTTCATGGATCTTTGCTGGTGAACAGAATTGAATATTTAAGGTGATTCTCATGGGCGGAGCCTGTACCTGGTGTACTTGCTCTCTGTAGGAAACCGCTGTGATATGCACTAAGGCAGTGGATATACTTAAAAGAATATTGAGACTGTCAGCTTTCTTAACAGATGATCTGTGTGATAAGTGTCTAAGGACAGGAAATACATATCTGTTTTCATTTGACTTATTTAATGGGTACTATTTGGTGGGAGTTTTTTTGCTTAGATTATTTTTTTCTTTCCTTTTTTAGTTTTCTGAGCAACTGGTGGTTTAATAAAGGCATTTTAAAGAGGCTTTTAAAAGCGGTTGTTCTCCTTGCTGTGTAGGAGTGTTTTGTGTGGGTACAGAGAGCAGGATAAACTACTTCATCCTCCTGTGGTCTCACTGGAAAGACAAATCCTGAGCCATAGGCGCTGGGAATCAATTCAGTCATGGCCATTATCCAGCTGCCACAGGCTAAGAGCAGTGTGCCCTCTTCTGAGCCCTTATATTTGGAGTTCAGAGCTAAAAAGATCATAGGCTTCTTGCAGCCAGGACATCTTACTAACGAGTGGGCTTTCTGTGATCAGTTTGCCAATGCAGTTTTATTCCAGAGAGAGTCTCTTTCTTCTGCAAATTAAAGACCCCATTGGTTTATTATTGTATTCATATGCTTTGTGTTCTAGACCTAAGTGAAATGCTGATCCCCCTTTAAATTGCTTACAAATGACAGGAAGTCATTTTTTCATGCCTTCCCTGCGTCACCTCTAGTGCTTTTAATTTGTGTCCTTCCTTTCTTCCTCTTCCCCCTACTGTGATTCTTCTTGGCCGTACTGCTCATGGTTTTCACCTCTTTGAGGGGAACTGTTTCTACAAAGAAAAGGTTACAAGCTCTTGGAGCATGAAAGCAGCGAATCAAATCCTTCATGCACTGAGGCTAAGAAAAGTTGCATGTGATGATAATGCTGTTCCAAGTCTGGCAAATGGCTCTGCCATGTTGAGTTTGTAACTTGCATTTTTAAAGGAAAATTGTGATAATTGAATTTCTGCTGAACCTATACTTCCACCCTTCTTTCAGCAAAGGAGCAAAACAGTACCAGAACAAGGCAATGGGAGAGGCTGGGACCCAAAGAGTCTGATTCATGACTAAATAAAAATGTTTTGGTTGCTTTTGATGTTAAAATATTCCTTAACTGTGCTTGGTTTTACTTGGTTCAGAGCTTTTTTTTTTTTTTTTATGTGCATTGCTGTACAGCTAACTTAAATGGGTGACTACAAAAGGAAGGATGACTTCTTAACCATCACATATCAGACCATTGCTGGAAGCAAAGTAAATGAATGTCCTGACTGGGTCGGGCACATGTTAGCTTCCTATTTTACTTTCTCTGCACAAAAAGATAAGAGGAATGTAGGCCTTTCCCTTTATCTCACCCAGTAATAATGCACCTCAGCAAAGATTTGAATGGGCTGCAGGATTATTAGGATTGTAATGTCTTGCTTTCCTTTTCAAGTAGGATGAAACTAAATGTAATCATCTGTTGGGTCAGATGAACACAATGGCTTCTCAGCTGCAGGCTCTCATCACAGCGGCGATCTTGTATGATTTGGCCTGGCAGGGCTCCGGGCTCACAAAAATTTTGTAGGTGTCAGATGTTTGGCACTCAGAACTGAGCACTGAGAGCTGTTGTCATATTTGTGTCCCCCTGCTTTCTAGCCTTTCAGATTTGAAATACTGTCACCATTTTAAGCATGTGATATTTCGAGGAGGCTAATGAAAAGCTTCTGGGCTAAGTCCAGTTCCAGTTACGTGGGCTTGAGCCATAGTCTGCTCAAACACTGTTGTGTGCATTCTGGCAGGATCATGGTGCAGTCTAGCAGGATGTTTGCTCAGCTACAGAGCCTGGGCTTTTATGGTCTTGGTATTTTCTAAGAGCCAAGTGACAGTGTGGTGTGGCTGCTGCCTTCCCTGTGACTATTTTTTCAAGTTAATTTCTGAAAAAGAAAACGAAATCAAGCTTTGAAACTACAGATTTCAACTTGACAGGTTATTTTGTAAACACCATATGGAACAGCCACTGCAGCCATGCTTGCTGTGCTCTGGTCAACTGCTTTTTGTAATTTTTCAGTGTCCTATATGCTATAGCCCCTTTGTTTCTCTAACTCTAATGCTCTGTTGCAGGCTGTCCTACCAGAGAAATGATGACGATGAGGAAGAAGCCGCCAGAGAACGTCGCCGACGGGCTCGACAGGAGAGGCTGCGGCAAAAGGAAGAAGGAGATTTATCAGGAGAAGTAACAGAGAAATCAGAAGTTAATGCCCAAAACAGGTAAAATGCTTACGTTTTTTACTGACAAGTCAATAGTAATTTTTGTTCAGAGCAGAGAAGTATCTCGAAGAGATCCATTTTGCTACATAAATTTTAAACACCAGGTTTGGCCATCCTTGCTCTGAAGAGAACCTAACACTATAAGGAACGCCACTGTCTGCCTACACAGTGGGGTGGGAGCATCACTGAAGCTGAGCTTAAGGCCATGCTCAGGGTGTCCTCAGGGCTGTCTGTGGGGTAACTCAGCTGGCGCTCATGGAGGGAAATATGTCTGATGCATCCTGCTGTCAGATTCCCTCAGGCATGACCGTGACCTCACAAACCTCCACGTTTTCCGTCCTGCTTATAGGGGCCGTGGTGTCATGGGGCCAAGGCGCATGGGATTGGTGGGCACCCAGGCCTCAAGCTGCAGCTGAAACGTGACTTCAGCCCTCATCTGGTGTTGTCAGGGTTGTACAGCTATAATGAACAGCAGAAAAGCTTATGGAGTGAGGTGCCACTTGTCAAAAGCTGAGTGGGCAGAGCTGGCCTTCCAGTCTATCCATCATTTATTCAGTTTCCCATAGTCACAAATAATATATCCAGATTTCCAGTAGCCATAACACAATTGATAGAAAGGACCAGAAATAAACATTGTGATTTCAAGCTCATAGATACTGACCACAAGTAGCATTCCATTAAAGGCAAGAACGGATACAGATAGGAAAACAGCAACATTTATGCTTGTAAATTATAATCATTTCCCACAATACAGGGGGGAAAATAAGCTGGAAAGAGGGAAGAAACCTGCACACAGGAGAACTAACAGCTGAATTTTGAAGGAGTCAAAAAACCTCCAGGGACTGAAAGTGAGACCCAGTCCTGGTACCTCAGGTTTTGAATACCATGTCTGAAATTAGGTGCTCTGCTCACTCCAATTTATAACAGATTATTGTCCCTGTACAGGCAGTCACAACCTCACTGCATCCTTAATTGCCAGGATGTCCCATTATGGACTGTATCTGAGGATATTGTTGCCGAACAGGAGTAACTTCTTGTTGCTAGAGAAGTTCACTGAAGTCAGAAAGTATCTTGCTCCTATAGCATCTTCAAAAGTTTCGCCTGGTGGGAAAGACTGCGTGTAAGAATTGCACACCTCAAGCCAAGCTGAAGGGGGTCTTAAAGCAAGCTAAGGTCTTCCAAGTATTCTGCTCCAGGGTGCAGAGGGAGAGGATGAATTTTTCAGGGCTGTTCATATTTCAGCTTCTCCAAGTGTCAGGGACCGTTCCAGTGCCTACTGAGGTCAATAAGGCTCCCAGGGACTTCATCGGCTCTTGGAGCTCGCCTAGAAGGGAACATTTCCAGGCTCTGATATTGTGAAACACTGCATTCCTATGCATGTAGAAATGCCAAAATTAATCCCCAGAACCATTTTGCTAAATTTTTAAGTATGCAACCTGTTGTGTTTTCAAACCATGGAATGATGTGACAGCGAGCTTTTTTCCTAGAAACAGCTAAGTTTATGTGTTGTTAAAAAGACTTCATTTTAAAATGCAAAATTGTCACTTTTATGTAGTGTGGCAGAAGAGGAAACCAAGCGTAGTACGACCACAGGGGGAACAGATGATGAAGCTGCATTGTTAGAGAGGCTGGCAAGACGGGAGGAGAGACGTCAAAAACGTCTACAGGAAGCCCTGGAACGTCAAAAGGAATTTGACCCCACAATAACAGATGGGAGCTTGTCACTGCCCAGCAGGAGAGAAGTAAACAATGTGGAAGAAAACGAGACCACGGGGAAAGAGGAAAAGGCTGAAACACGCCGAGGACGCTATGAGATTGAGGAAACGGAAACGGTTACCAAATCATACCAAAGGAACAACTGGAGGCAGGATGGAGAAGAAGAGGAAAAAAAAGAAGAAAAAGACAAGGAGGAGGTACAGGAGGAGAAACCAAAGGAGGTCCCCGTAGAGGAAAATCAGGTAGATGTGACATCAGAAAAAAACACAGATAAAGAAGAGGTAGTAGAAACAAAAAATCAAGCTATAAATGCAGAGGAACACAAAGCAGAGAATGATACAAATGCTGTGCTAGAAGGGGAGCAGAGTATAACTGATGCTGTAGATAAAGAGAATCTTAGGGATGAGGAAAAGGCTGAGGAAGAAAGGAAGAAAGCAGAAGAAAGGGAGAAACTTGAGGCAGAAGAAAGGGAGAGGTTAAAAGCAGAGGAAGAAAAGAAGGCAGCTGAGGAAAAACAGAAAGCAGAGGAGGAGAAGAGGGCAGCTGAGGAAAGAGAGAGGGCTAAGGCAGAAGAGGAGAAGAGAGCAGCTGAGGAAAGAGAGAGGGCTAAAGCAGAAGAGGAGAAGAGGGCAGCTGAAGAAAGAGCGAGGGCTAAGGCAGAAGAGGAGAAGAGGGCAGCTGAGGAAAGAGAAAGGGCTAAAGCAGAAGAGGAAAAGAGGGCAGCTGAAGAAAAGGCTAAGCTAGAAGCAGAAAAATTAAAGGAAAAACAAAAGATGGAAGAACAGAAAATAGAAGATAAGCAGGTAAAAGAGAAGAAAGTACAAGAGGAAAAACCTCAAGCAGCTTTCCTAAGAAAACAGGTACAGTAAACATTTTGCACCAAAATAAGACACCTGTGGTTTTTGAGAAATGTAATGCAAGAAAAAAAAAAGATTGAATTGGAATTTCCTCACAGATCTATTCCTGCATTGAAATGACTAATACTCATGCTCTCTCTCTTGCTCTCTCTTTTTTAAAATAAAGCTAATGCAGTGCACAACATGCCAGACCTCACTCCATCGTTCAAAGAAAACCTTGCATGTTCACACCTCTGCATGTTTTTTTGCTGCCTGTTTTCTCAGCTGCTATAAACTCGCCTAATGCAGTAACACATGAGGTGGAGGCAGACACATCTTGGCACAAAATATTGTGAGCACCTGGTAAACTGTGTGAGGAACGCGTGTGTTAAGTGCAATCACAAGAGAGGGCTCTCTGCTGAGACATGTGAGCATGATGCCACGCAAGGGACAAAGGTCCAGATGGGGGAATGGGAGCATTTGAAGAGGGTGGAGGGGGCACAGCTGCACACGGAGATGTGGGCACAGCAGCATATGATGGAGATGTGGCTGCACACAGGACTGGTACATGAACACAGTGTGACAAAACAAAAGTGCGAACAGATGCAATGTTTTCATATTAAAAAAAAATTGTTAAAAACCCAAAAAAAAAAGGGGGAAGAAAAAGAGGTTAAAGTGGAAGCTAAAAAGGAAAAGGTACCAGATGAGAAGCTCCAACCTACCTCCAAAAAAGATCAGGTAACTTCTAAACCATTAATTTAGATGTTGTAGGGAAACTCGAGATAAAATAAATAAGGAACCTATAACTGAAAGTTGCTTGTTCAGCAAAGTGCTTAAGCATGTGCTTCATTTTAAGAACGTGGGTAATCCTGCTGAAATAAATAGGGATGAAGCTACTTATGTGCTTAAAATGAAGTAAATACTTAAGTATTTTGTTCTTCTGGGGCTTTAGAACCAAGTCCTGTTTGTCTTAGAACAAATATTTCAGGAAACTCAGTTCAGTCAATAGCGCAAGGATGGTTTGCACCCTAGGGATGAATTTTTCAGGACTGTATAAACTAATCATCCTTCCCTGGTTTCCTCCCACTTTACTGTGAACTTTTTCCCTATGACTGAGACCTACTCTTACAATAATAATAATAATCATCATCATCTAGGCCCTTTGGTCACCTGACTGCCTTAACTAATGATTTTCCCCAAAACTTAATGCCCCATGATATAAACTGTTCATACCCAAGATTCTTCTTTTGTTTTAAAGAGAAAATCTGCAAAATTTACTGCATTGCATTTCCACTGTAAACACAGGAGATGGTGCCATGGTGTTTTACTGTATGGTAAGTAAATAAGATTGGGGACCATTTACTCTTCAGATTACAGCTGGACACAGGGAGCCATGTTCAGTTTTGTGTAGCAACTGTGCTTTTGGTTCAATGCAGCAGATATCAAAATACTCCCTGATTCTAATCAGATATCGAGACTGGTCAGGGCCATGGAGGTTTGGACCCATTTGGGTTCAGCCACTTCTGTGTGGCTTAAAGGGAGCCACAGCACAGAGATCTGGTAACAGGCAACTGTCTGCCCATCCAGCTGCTTGGAAGCATTGAGGGTTGTGGAGGGTCCATTCCAGGGTCCTTAGTTGTTGGATTAATTTGAAACATACTGTAGATGCTTACCTCACCCTCAGAGTGATGAAGGCAAATCACCTCACAAGGTTTTATGTCCAGTTGCCTGGCTCGATCATCCAAGGTATCATATTTTGAGTAAGGTACACGTGAGATTGAAAAGGCAAAGGAAGTGATGAAGATGGTTGGAAGAAAGGTTCCTAATGAACAGGGAGAGAGACTGGCAATATTAGAATAAGTTACTCTAGACGGGGAAGAGTTAAATGAGATCTAATGGAGATTCTTCAGAATAGTGCACTAGAAAAACTAAACAACCACTCTACTCTAAATGAACCTGATTGCGAAAGAGCTGTGCAAAAAATGAGGAATGGTTTATATTAAGAGTTCTTCGTAAGACAGAATCAGCTTGTAATGTTCACTGTTGCACACAATCTTTGAATATTACAAGAAAATGTATAAAGGAGGCTGTAACTGACCACAAATATTGATCTGGAGGGGTGGATGTGAGACACAATTGTCCTGCTTGTGTTTATGTAGAGTTCATTCAACTGTTGCTGGAGCTCTCATTATGCTTTTAAACCATAGCCACAGGGCTAGATTATTCCAGGAAATTGGTAAGACTTTTAAAAGTGACTTGTGATTGTAATGCTTCCATTTTTTGATGCTGAAGCTGAGACGAGTTAAGAGAGTCCCATGTTTAGTGTAATGCTGAATACCCATCCACCGAAAGGTAAATCTTTTGCATGTGTATCAAGCTGAGCATTCAAAGTATTTTGCTTAGTTTTGAAAACCTCAGTTGTTGCTTCTTGGCTTGTGAAGAAAAATTGACAGTATCAGACTCCAAACCAAATCAAGATTAGGCTCCCGTCTCCACTCCTCCCCTTACTTCAAGGACATAAAAATGCAACGAGGCTTAGTTCTGAACCATATATACAGTTAAGAGGTTGGCAGTATATTGTGAACAAGATCCTGAAGGAATACAGAATCTGATCTACACAATCACATTTTGCTTTTGCAGTTGTGCAACACAAGCACATGTTCTTTCTTAATGTGATGAAAATCGGTCCCTCAAAGTTCAGGTTTTGATCAAATTAGAAAGCAAGATCTGTCTCCTTTTCTGAACTGCCCCACAATTTTTGGTTCTCAAAAGTGGCCTGGAAAGTTCATAAGAACAAGCTTTCTCATGATGTGAGACTCCTGGTATTTCCTGCTTCCAGTTTGGCTAGACGTGCCGCAGCAGTTGCTTTTCTCATGGTATTTGGGTATGGTAGTTGTCTTTAAATGGAAGCCCTAGACCCAGATGCCCCCAGCTTTTAAGTCAGGAAGTAATTGAGCCCAAATAGGGAATCAAATTTGCCAAATGGCCACAGCCTTGGTAACGGATTCACTGCAGTCTGAAGGTGTTCAAACTCTAGATTTAGAAATCTCAACTCTCAAACATTAGCATAACACCCTAACAGGAAAAAAGCAGTGTAGAGGAAGATTAAAATATAAATAAATAAAGCTGGAAATTACCTAAACATGCTTTTGATCGTGTTCTATCTCGACTTGATGGTCAAAATTTGTGAGAGCATGTGAACTATTTTCAGTTCAGGTAATACCGCCTGTCTGCTCCAGCTGGAGTCAGTGTAGTCCTTTTTACTAAATTCAGCAGAAGATGAATTAGCCTGTAATTTAGGGAAGCACTGAGACAAGGGTTTTCTGTTGCCTGCCTTTGGAGTGGGACATAATGGTTTCTGCTTCTGTGCTAATCAATCTGTGTTTTGACATTAAAATTAGTAGGAGAAGGATTGGGCCCAAAAGCTGTGAAATGTTTCTGTAATATCTTGTTTTATCATCTTTTTGAATAAAGAGGCCAAGCTGTATTAATGGTCTTCTCAAATGCAGACAGATTGCCATAAATCCTGCTGGCTTCTGAAATGCCATTTCCTAACCTATTAATTTTTAAACTATATTGTTTTAATATTAGTTTTCTCAGTGATTTCAATTAAGATGTAAGTGATATGACCCTCCCCAGTGGACTTCAATACAACGGGCAGCTGGAAGTATTGGCTTTTTAATGAGACTTAGAAAGGTCTTGATGAAAATCTCAGCAAAGGAAATCCTACGCTCTCAAAATCCCAACACAGACATCCTGGCATGTGAAATCTTGCAACAATCAACACTGCTGGTTTCAGTGTCACCCTGACTGGGATGGAAGGGTTAGGAGATTGCTAACAAGCAGCAGAGGTTTTTGCTGTGAACATGATCACTGGCTACAATCTTGGCCAGATTTGCGAACGCCCAAAAGATGTTACTGTCTGATGGCATTCCTAAGGCTCAATGAATAGCCCTGGTTGTCTCAGCCTAGCTCCTAGAAAACAGAAAACAATTCCTTGAGGCTGCTGGTAATAATGGCCTTGTTTGCTAGCAGTAACAGCATCATGGCCAAAGAATGCATGCTCATGGAAACGGAACTCCCCTCTTGTCCGTCAGGGCGCTTCTGCCAGGTCGTGGCTGAAGCCCGTTGGCAGGAGAGGGTGGGGAAAGTCTGCACTGCCACTGCCTGCTCTCAGGACAGAGCAAATGCCTCTGTGCGTTGTGTCCAACATTCCTCACCAGTGGCAAATTTGCTCGAGTAGTTTAACCACCCAGTACTCACATGTAGTGTGTGCCACCTGGACATTGTCTGTCCTATCAGTTTCTGTGAGGAAGCAAACTGGCCTCAGGTGAAGTCAGAGGCTGATTTTGGGACTTCACTCAGCAGCTTAATTCAATGCCTAGGAAGGATCTTGACTTAGAAGACTCTGAACTCATCCTTTATCGGTAAAGTTATATTATGGAAGTTCTTTTTCTTTCTAGTTAGGAAATGAAATGGCAGCAGGCTTCCGAAGCACAAAAAAGGTCTTCATATGAATTTTTTTCAGAAAGTATTTCTTGCTTGCCAGTTAGAATCTTCTTCCAATGTGGTAGAGCTGGAAAAAAAAATATTTTGGAGAGAAATGTTTTATCTGCTGCTGTTGAAAGTTTTAGGCTGGTAGCCTAACTAACTGAGTAGGAAGAATTCTACCTGAGGATAAAGAACTTAAATCAGTCCATATCCCCCTCCTCTTATCAGCATCTAGGCATGACTCAGCATGCTGGGATCAGGCCATCTGTGGTATTGATAAATACTTCAAGCTTATAACTCTGAAAGAATACTGGAGAGTGAAGTCCATGCACTAAATAAATTTGATTTCTATTAAGAATTATAGGACAAACCTTTGTAAGGGTAGTGGGAATTTTTGCTTTAGTGTTTTCGGAGAGAACATTTGCTTCTTCGTAGGATTAAATATTCATGTGTGTGAACACCGTTCATGACTAGCCCCTGGTAGGATTGTGCCTTTTGTCAGAGTAAGTTTTACTCTGATCAGAAGTTAATTTTGTGGTTTGGCCATTATTCTTACAATACTGAAGTATCCATCTGCTGTGACAGTGGAAAGAGCATGAACTTTGTCAAGCAAACTTGACAGTCGGTGAAGGTTATGTGTTATTTTTAATGCTTCAGTGCCCTAAACCCTGTATAAAGAAAGTATCAACAAGCCTAGTCCCAAAGAGTTTGCATCCTGGAATCTTAATTGGCAATAGGTGAATGATGCTGCAGCGTGAGGGAAGAGGGTTGGGGTGCCTCAGTAGGGTGCAGTTGCAGGATGAAGCAATGTGGTAGCATAGTCCCATGGGCACAGAAAACTTTCACTGAAGACTGATAATTTTATTCAAGATGTTTTCATCTTGAATTCAGATCAGGACAGCAGAGTGGTGGTTGGTCACAGTTTAGAGCTTTACAGACTACTTCTCCCATAAAGCACATAAACATTTTGAAGACAGTTGGTTAGTTCATCATTAATACCAAGAAATCTCCGTTCCTCAGCTGTTGTTTAGAATGCCTCCTTGTGACTTTTATTTTTTTTTTTGTTTCTTTCTTGTTTTTTTTCTATGACTTACGGTATCTCCTGAGCAGGTAAAAGATGACAGGGATAAAGGAAAAGCACCCAAAGAGGAAATGAAAAGTATCTGGGATCGTAAGAAAGGAGTTCCTGAGCAAAAGGCACAGAACGGAGAACGTGAAATCACTGTCCCAAAACTTAAATCTACAGAGAATGCTTTTGGGTAAGTTCCAAGTGAGCATGGGGCTTGCTTATGTTGTAGCAGAGCAGGGGGCCATCTCTGGGTCTCTGCTTAATAGCCTCGTAGCAGCTGAATAGAAGACTTGGGTTGGCAACATCAGCAGAGGCTCTAGCATTTATTGGGTTGTAGGTATGAATTAAGGCTCTTGGCCTGTTTTCTAATGAACTGCCCCCACATTGTTGCAGTAACAAAATGAAGTACAGAAAGCAGATGTAAATAGCCTTGCTCCCTCAGTAGAGACAAGTGGCTTTATTCTTGCTCTGCTGGGGCGTTCCTTCCTTGAAGGACATTTATTTCTAATATCTGCACAGAGGCCAATAATGACAGCAGCCCAGATTTTGTTCTTTATTTTTTTAAGTCAGATCTTAACCTTTACTGAAGTAACCCATCTCCAATTACCCACCTGCAGATTCCACAGATTAGTGCAGAGCAAAATCCAGCTGGTAACTCTTGAAAGAGGTTCTCTCTTGATTTCAAGGCAAACCTTGAAATTAATGGCTTCCCTATAAGAGTGATTTTTCAGTTAGGTGAAAACTTCTCCTAGCCAAAATGTTCTATTTTTTGTCTTTTTATAAGCTGTATCACAGTTTGGTTTTTATTTTTGTTTTCAAGGAAATATTGGTCTTATGACTATATTGGGAAATTCAATGAAGGTAACAAATTTCTAGTGAAAAGTTTGTTAAAAAAGGATTCTGCCTTCTAAAAGGAAGGGATAAATGAAGCAGAGTAGAAGTTCTTCCTTTTAGCAGAAACACAGGAATTACGAGGTTAGAAATTGAATTTTTTTTTCCTTCTGCACATCTCTTCCTCTTTTACATTGACACAGGCAAAGAAAAGTTTAAGCTCTCCAGGCACTGCAAGAAATTTGTGCGTGGCAGATGGGATTTGCTGTTGTATCTCAGCATTCCCCTTGTGATTCTTCCGGGAAAAACAAACTTTCTCAAAATAAAATGCAGTTCAAAAGTCCCTGGAGACACCCTGACCTAAGGCCAGAAGACAGACAGAGATGGAGATGGAATAGCAGGAAATCGGCCTTGCTCAGAGCTGTCCTGCTTCATGACTTGGGTCACATCATCAATAACATGAGAATGGTTTTCTAAAAATATTTTAGTTGTGTTTTCATTTGCTTTACTTCCTGTGGGAGAAAGGCCTTAGTGGCAACATGTAGATTTGAGTTTCCACTCCTTTTTTTCTTCTTCTGTTTTTCTTATACTATTTCCCAAATGTGGGAAGAAGCCTGTTTAATAGCCTTTTATCAGCTGAGTAGAAGACTCGAGTTGGCAACATCAGCAGAGGCTCTAGTGTTCGTTAGGTTGTTAGGTATGAATTAAGGCTCTTGGGCTATTTTGTAATGAACTGCCCCCACATTGTTTGGAACTATCTTTCTTCATGTTTTTACATGAACATATCAGATACTAGTAAGGAAGCATGTAACTTGGCTAACTTTCGGTGGTGAGGACTGAGAATAAAATAGGGTAGTGGAGGCTAAAGAAAAATCTTATCTGCATCTTGTCTGTCTACGTCAGTCAGTAAGAGAAATACAGAATAAAACCCCATTTTATGGTTTCCCCTTCCCATCTCCCCTCCCACCTGCCTTCCTCCCTATTCTCATACAGGACTGCAGAAGTCCTAAATATGATGTAACATGTTTTTTCACATTGTTTTGACGTTTTTGGCTCCCGCAAACCACTTCTTTCCTTTTCCTCCTTGTCTGAAATCTGGCGACTAACTTAATTTCTTAGCACCAAAGAGGCACTTATGAAACTCTTCCCCCACCCAGCATCTCAATGCTAATTTTCCAATGTCAACAGCAGGGAACAGATATTCCCAAAATCTGTTGAAAACAGAGGAGCTTGGGAGGTGGAGCAAAATAAGGAGAATTACTGCCAGTTTATTGTTTGCTATTTTGGATTATGCAGAACCAGTAGGGGAAGTCCTGTGAGCTGCATGAGAATAAAATTAGCTTGAAACTTTTAATGTCCTCCTTTGCGAGGAGGACAAAACAGTTACCTCAGGTCTCCAAACAAAAATCTTAAGACTAGATTCTACCTTTGGCTTTTATCAGTTGAAATCTAAGAGTGGCTGTTAATTTCATTGAGTCTACCTGCCCTGAAGTTACTGAGGGCTAACCTTTTTTCTGTGCTGATATAAAATAGGGTGGCTATTAAGAGAATGTTGGCAAATGTTATGTTCTTAGCTCTTTTAATTCTGAGGGCTGAGTATTTGCCCTTGACAGGAATATCATTATGTATATCATAAGTGACCTCTTGCATCTTCTTTGGGCCTGAAGCTTACAGGTCTGGGTGGTCTGGCAGTGCAGACTTCAGAGACTAAGAGGCAAAAAAAAAAAAAAAGAAAATAAGTGAGGTTCCTGGGATGTTTGCTATAAAGGCTACAACCTTGGAATGAAACAATGGCTTTAAAATAGCCAGGGATTTCTCATGGCCTGTGCAGGATAGATACACTGGATCCTTAGTGCCTTGTGGAACATAGAGGCTTCTGGAACATTTTGGGTCTTTAATTAGACATCGCTACCTGATGCAAACCCTTATTCATGACCACTTATATTAATTTGACATTTATGATTGAGGGTGATCTTGTGGTTCTACTTTCATGGTTTAAGTGATTCCATTGCAAAAACACATTCAGGAATAGGGCCTGGTGCAGAAAAGGATTGTGATGAGGTGATATTGGGAAGATATATATTATGCACCTGTAACTAGGTTAGAAAATCAGATGTGAGAATGTACTGGGGGTACCTACATTCACAGATATCTGGGACTTATTTTTTTGTTGAGCTTTGCTTTGTGATGTTACACTCTTGCATAGAAAAGACTTTCTAAAACCAAGTAAACAAATTGCAAAATAAGCACCAGGTCCTACTACTTTAGTGTTGAACTTGCACAGATGAAGTACAGCAGCTGAATTCATATGATGGCATCAGTTTGGTTATGCTATTTTGCCACGTGTTTTTTAATGATACAGTTCCTAAATCATGCATGCCATACTAGAACCAAATTTCATCCAATTTGAGAAGATCGTGTGGGGACAGAGGACTCTGTGTTAGTAGATTCTATTGTGATATTGAAACCACAGATAATTCAGCTCTGTTCCTACATCCTGTTTTATATGGTTAACTCCATCTAGATGAGGCATCTATCTGAATGAAGAGCACCTTTGCAGGATTGGGTGTGATTCACTGGATTGCAAATTCATATGGTATTTGTTCTTCATGTTGTCATCTCTAATCTGATAGTCTCTAACAGTTATTGTTATTGTTGGAACGCTTAATTTGTACAAAGTTTTGTGATACTGTACTCTGCAACACTCTGGTTGCATTGATGAAGTCATTAATATCCAGCTTTCTTAAACACCAACAGAACAGAGCAGAGAGTTTTTTTAAAAAATTTCTGTAATACATTCCCTTTCTGCCTCTTGTGAATGGCACACAGATACCTCTTAGGCACCTATCTCCTTGTCAGCAGTAATATTAAACGCGCTCAGAGAGCAGACATTTGTCTAAACACTGGTGTGGTAATTGTTTAACTGGGCGATGCTACCTGACTCCGTTGAAAGTCTGCACTTCACCTATGCAAATTCTTTGTTTTGTTTTGTTTTTTCGTATTCTTTCTTTTTGTCTCATGTATTACAGCTGGTTGGAAAACTTTTAGTTTTCTCCTGTGGAAAGTTGCCATTAATAAATAATTTCCAGTTCCTTAATAAAAAGTCATACTTTCCCTGGAAAATGTCAGCAAAAGACCTGATGAACCTTTCTGTTGATACAGGCTGGGAGAGTTCAAGTGATAGGTGTTATAGATGAGATAGGAACATTTGTAGGTTTTTAAAACACTGTTGAAGCTGTAAGATTCTCTGCCCTCTCTTGTCTCCTCCTGTTTTTCCCAACTCCAATAAGTTGTTCTGTCCCCAAAGATGCTTGTCTCTTTCTAGAGGGTTTATAAAAAATAATTGCCTTTGAAAGCAAAGGATTAGTGCATCTTTTATTACACAGAACATAGTGTAATATTTTTGCTATGAGTTTTTTATAGGTAAATTTATCTAATTTAAAATCAACAGAGAGGGATTAGTTACGGCTTTCTATTGCTTTTTTTTTCTGTATGAAGTATAATATTCTTTTGGAAGTGTTTCCTCTGTCCACAAATTGCGGAGCAGAAGTGTGAAACTGTAACAGTTTACTGTAGACCATAGACATGGTGATGAGATGTGATACCTCTTGCTGAAGTTACTTGAGATGCTAAATATTTCCAGCTCAGTTACTGAATTCTCTTAAAAATGGAGGTGGCCTGAGTTCTCAGGCAGGGTGGTGCAGCTCCTGGGCACACAAGCACATGAGAGGCTCCTTCCTCACTGGCAGCACGTGGGAGAGGTGGTCCTTGTAGTATCCCAGCCTACTAAGTCCTGAGGAAAATGTTTTGGGTCTGTCGTAGTTCACAAGGAGCAAAAGGTCGTATAAGGCAATACCTTTGAGTTCCAGGCTCTCAAGGTGCTGCTGCGCACGTGGCCAGGAAGGGAAAACCCATGGCGCATCACCTTCCTTCTCATGTCTTTCCCAGCCGCTCCAATTTGAAAGGGACTGCAAATGCCGAGGAAGCAAAGCTGGGGTCTCAGGCCGAGGTTGCAAAGCGGCTAGAAGATCAGCGCCGTCGCCGAGGTGAGAACGAGGACTTTGAGAAGCTGAAGGAGAAGCAGCAGGAGGCAGCAGCAGAGCTGGACGAACTGAAGAAAAGGCGAGAGGAGCGCCGAAAAATCCTGGAGGAAGAGGAGCAGAAGAAGAAGCAGGAAGAGGCTGAGAGAAAAGCCAGAGAGGAGGTAAGTGTAAAATATGATGTATCAGACTCTGCTTTTATTCCCCTGTTGTTACTACTTTACTTCCACTGGCCTTGCATTAGTTGATAACTCTTTACAGCAGTGTCTGCACAGACACTTTTAGGCAACGATGTTGCTGGCGCTGGAGGTTGATGTGCCTGTATTTAACAAAAGGGCAGAATGAGGCCGTGGGAGACTGGCTTATAGGTGAGGAAGGAGCGTGCCACAAGGAAGACAAGACCAAACCCAAGCCTACAGGCTAAAGTGTGCTTCTTGGTTCTGATGTTGCTCTGTGGGGAATTGCTGCTGTGACTTTGCTTCAAATTGCACCCTCTATCTGGGCCCTCTGGGTTGTGTGCTCTTCTGGGCATTCCTGTTTCTTAGCATCTGTCTGGAGACAGTCTATCACGACAGACTTTGATTTTAAATATGCTACCCAGCACTAGAATCACCCTGTTTTCTAACCTTCAGATTTAACTGCAAGTATGCCATATTTGATATGAAGTGACCACATCACATAGATGTTCTAGTGGAGGACGCGAGGTAAAACATGCATTCATGCAGGGTAGAAAGAAACATTACAGTGCTAGCCTCAGGAAAGACAGGGTTCTGATAAATGTCTTCATGAGCCAGGATTTCATCTTCGATAGTTGCGCATTTCTTATCTTCTTGGAGATGCAAAATGTCGGTGGCAGTGTTATAGCCACAGAGTTCTTAACTTATTCGGGGTGTCTTTTTGACATTACACAAACAGAATTACAGAGCGCATGTCAAAATTTGTGTGCTGCAAATGAGCTGGAATACTAATGTTATATATAATTACGATGGGCTAGATCTCATTAGGAAGATATTCTTGTCTATTTAAATATTGAGTACCCAAGCACATCTGTTTGCTTGTACTTCCTCTGCCAAGGGACTTTATAAGTAGGATTTCCAAATCTCTGGTGCATCATTTAGGAATCTTAGTTGTTTGGAAGACAAATGGTAGATGAATAATAATAGTATTTGCCAGCTGAATGCCAGTTCCTTTGTTCTACTAAACTCTTCACAGTAGAACTCAATAGATGCTGAGATTGCAAAATACCTTGCTGGTCAGCAGGATCTGACCAGCAGCGCTCACAATGGTTGTGCTTTGAGGGTTTCTGCTTTGACTTGTAGTTTGTGAAGTAAAAACTCATCTTATCTCTTTGTGAGGGAAACTCTAAGCATTTAATTTTCACTTTTTTTGGACACCTACTGGTTTTTCCTTGTGAAGTATTTTCCCTGGCACAACAAGTGCCAGAGTAGATGGGCAGAATAGTACAAAGATGATATATGAGGATACAGAGAAACTGAATTTGAATATTTTTATAAATGTGTTTTTTTTCTCTCTTTAAGTGGCACTATATGGCAATAAATCTGGTGACCTCACTGTGAGGAGCTAAAGCAGCACAGACTAGCTGTCTTCCCTGCTTCCTTAACACTGTGATGGATTAGCAGCAATATGTTGCTACATTTCAGACGGGTCACTGAACTTTTTTGACTGGCACAAAAATCTGTTCTTAGAAAACTTAGTAAATGTTTGCAGGACTGCAAAGCTCTGTAACGGTGATGCAGTTCCTGAAAGAATAAGTGACCATTCATATTTTTTTTAAGGAGGAAAAGAGGAGGATGAAGGAAGAAATTGAAAGGAGAAGGGCTGAAGCTGCTGAAAAACGTCAAAAAATGCCAGAAGATGGTGTATCTGAAGACAAGAAGCCATTCAAATGTTTCAGTCCTAAAGGTTCATCTCTCAAGGTAACCTCCCCACTAACATCTATATAGTACATAAAAAGCAATGGGAGTTGCAGTCCAAACCAACGGCCATATGCTTTCCATACAAAGCAGTATGGAAATACTTGAAATCAGACCTGGGACATTGCTCTGAAATAGACCTTAGCCTGAAACCTTTAGCTGAAAGACTTCATTCATTGGGATGACTGAAAATTAGAGATCCTTTCTAAAAATAGAGTTTAGTCTGGGAGTTACCTGTTCTTGTTGATGAAAAATATCCAAAAAGCGTCTTCACCTTCAAGAGAAAGTTATTTTGGAAACTTAGAGCTGTATTATTGTGTTGATTTTCAGTGTTAATTTATTATAGGAGTGCTTTGTGAACTGGAACAAATAAAGACCACAAATGTTCTCTCTCTCCTTCAACATACACAATCACTTTCTTCCTTGCCAGATTACTTTGTCTTTAAGCATATTCAGCCTAATCATCATTAATTGAAACTGCCCGATATGGGAGTTCTAGTTTATGTCTAATCCCTCTAAAAATAACATCTAGAAGTACTGGGCTGGATTTCATATTTTTACATAACAGGGGAAAAAACCCCATTCTGTTGTTGCAGGAGTTTCTAAGTGGTCTTCTGTGGCCTATATTGTATTGGAAGTCAGATAAATCAATTAAATGGCCTTTCAGCATGGAAGAGGAATCCTGGCCCCACTCAAATTATCGGGAACTTTGTTTTGGTATTCAGTACCGTTGCTTTCTCAACTCAAGCTCAAACTCCAGATCCAGTAGTGGTTTTGAACTGTCTTTCCCTTTTCTCATTTTGTGACATTAGTCATTTAAAGAATCCAAATAGTTGACAAAAAAGGCTCCTTAATGGGCACTAGAAGAGAAAAGAACCAGGCAGGAGGTTATCAGGTAGGAGCTCATTGGACCATGAATTGGATCTCCATGGGATTAAGAACTGTATTTGTTGAGTGATAAACTGCATTTGGTCAAAATTACATTTCCGTTCACAGAGAGCTGCACTTTGAACCAACCTGGAGCTTCAGCACTGTACTGTTTTGGTTCCAGTTCTGACAAATATAGTGTCAAAATGGTTTTGACTGGACTTGCGTTTGACTTCTTAGACACATCTGAACCTGAAATACAGGGACAGAATACATACCGCTGTAAACAAAGATTGCCAAGCTTCACGACTTGCTCCTCATAGATAAACCTGGTCTTGCCATTTTGGTTGCAAAAGACCATAAGACCATGTCGATAACAGACATTAATAAATGTACAGACATTAATAAACGTACAGCTTCTTCCCAGCCCTCCTGGGAAGGCTTCTTTTTCTTCTTTCTGTTTATTGAGATGCCTTTTATGACATACATTTGGAGTGGAGCTTTAGTTCACAGATGACTCAGAAGAGAGGAAATTATACTTGAAAACACATAATAGAAAGATATAGATCATAATTTTGGGGAGAGTAGGGAAAAAACACTGGATTTGGCAGGAGGTTAATAGCTTTCAGAGAACTTTTGGACTGATGCTACACTATTCTACTAAGTGTATTTTTAGAGGAAAGTTGGAAGCATCAAGGTCTGATCTTTTTATGATTATTATTGCTGCTGGGTTTTATGGCTTGTTAGGTAGAAGCTGTTTGTTACAAAAACTGATATATGAAAATCTGTGCACATTTTTTCTCTTCCTCTGTTTCTCTCTCTGAGAATTTGGTGATACTGCACATATTCCAGTCCAGTGTCTGTGGGTGGCCAGAGTAGATATATAATGATGTTGGACTTCACACCCTAAACTGTTTCTTGGCCTTCTGTGATCAATAGCTGAGGAGAGAATAATCTCATTTTAATAATCTGATGTCAAATTTGATGCCAAACTCCAGTTTTTAGAATACAGTGTATTTTTTTACTTTTCATTTGGACATAGTTCTCAGGCTAGTCTAACCTGGTTGGTACACAACTTTCTCATTGCCTGTTACGCATTGCCCAGGTTATCTTTTGACTTGTAAAGCATCTGGCACATATTTTCTCCCCTGATGAATGTATCATCTGGTTAGATGTGTCATGAGTCATGTGAGAACCCTAAATGCACAATTGTGGGTGGGTGGTTGGAATTAATAATGAAAAAAGGGAGGCTCAATATTAAAATACTGTATGATACACGTGCACATTCTGACTTCTCCTAGATCACAATCTGGCAAAGTATCTTTTTCTCCTTCCTTGTCCTTCTTGATGTGATAAGTTTTTGGGAAGAAAAAGAAGTTCCTGGGAGTGACTTAGATGAGGAAAGTAGGGCATGCTGTTTACCAAGTGAACTACAAGAACAAAGGAAAGAAGGGAGATAAACTGAAAAAGAGTGTAGCATATTACCATCTTGTGGACACTGCATTTATCCATCAGGCAGGACATGGACTAGCATGACATGCAGATTCAGAATTGAGAGACCAAGTTGTGCAACTCATCTCCCTGTATTACATGGCTCATGGATGCACATATCTAAATGTGTGTACAAAAACACGGACATAATATACATACGTGCTTATATTTAGAAAGAACTACCATGATTATATAGTCTGGCCTCTAATAAATCACAGTCTACACAGTGCTGACAACTCCTGTTAGTTTAACTGTTAAATGCAGTATTTCCCTGAAACCTGAGACACTGCTTCAGCATGAAGTCCTCCCAGTGACAGGACCAGGGCTGGTCCTTTCCAGGGGACAGTGAAGAGGAAGCATACAAAGAAAATACAGGCCAAGTTCATCACTAGCTCAGGGACAGAAGCAGCTTGGATTTCTCAGGGCTGGTGGATTCCTTCTGGGTAGTAGCAGCAGTACCAGACCTCTGTCCAGCTTCTGCCATGTCTCTTGGGTTTTGTTATAAGGACACAGACTGGAACAACCTCTGCTGCTCTTTTGTCCTGCCCTAGCTCACGCTTTCCCTAGTTTAGTTCACACCAGTGGTGCTGCAGTAGAAGAACAGGATTTCCTGCATAATCTATGTTCGTTTTCCTTTTTAGACAAGTTCATTCCTCATGTTTTCTTTGGGAAGGAGATTTACAGACTTCTTGTATAACTCTTCTCTAGGTTAATCAGGAGAGAAAAGCATGTTTCAGTACTAGGTCTCCTGTTGGGGGTGAGCTCCACCAGTACAGAAATGCAAAATCAGTTAGGCATTGATGGGAGGAAGCAATGGCAGGAGGCTGGGAGTCTGGGATATCTCCTGTCTTTGCAGAAAATGTCTCCTGGGAAACGTGGGCTGATGTGGCAGCCTGCATTCTCTGCAAGACAATGCTGACAGCTAAGCCAGAAGATAGGACTTCTCAGGGCTTGAGATTTATTTTTTTTCTTTCCTTAAAGACCTGTCTTGTCCTGTCTCTTTATTGCTTTCAATACCTGGCAGCTGGAGCAGTGACTGGAAAGAATTAGATTCCACACAGTCAGTTCTTCCTAGATGAGCTACTCTTACACCAAAGGGAGGATGGAGTGGTAAGAACAGGAGTTGTGACGTTTGTTTTTCCCCCATCTTTGATGCTGATGGCAGCACTCTAGTCTGGCAGGTAAAGTGGAGTAAATTGGTGCACTCTGCACAGATGCTGCTGACAGCAGGAAAAAGCCTAGCTGTGTTTAATGAACCAAAAGACCATGTGAGCCACTCAGGAAGAACAAGGAGCCGCCACTTTACTCCCAGGGACTGCCCCTCAAAATGGATCCAACAGGTAGAAGAACCTGGTGGAAATATACGGCAAAATTTTAATACAGGGATTTCTGTTTCCTGCATGCATTTCTTATTCCCCTTCTTCCTTGACCCATTTTCTGAGAAGAGTTTTTCTATATATCAGTTTATAATACTTTTCTGTCACATAATATCTAGTACGCAATTGAAAATTCCCAAGAATCATTTAATAGCTTTGTATGAAACAAATTTTACTGGGAATATCTAGATTTTTTGTTTTTCCCAAGTCATTTGCTCAAATTGTGTGTTAACTCATTTCTCTTTCATTCCATTTCTGTCCTTGGAGGATATACAGATGGAAGATGCCCACACTTTAACTGCATTTTTAATAGGCAAGAAACTTCCTGTACAGTCAGCCAACATAACATGTCTATATAGTATTCAGTGTGGATAAATGCATACATATATCTTTGTATAATGTCTTGCTTAATTTATTCCTTGCCGCCTGTATGTGCTGGCCCCGTTGAGGAAGGCCCTAATCAGGGGTGAGACTCCACATGGTTTTGATTTATGTCTGTTCGTTTAATTTCATCTGACTTTACCAGCATAAGGGTAGGTGTCCATCTAAGCATTTTGTTGTCTATCTCAGCTTCTTTGGTAGTTAATAGAGAGAGCGAGCGCCACCCTCAGTGGACAAGCAATCCCACCTTTCCTAGGATGAGGTGAGCTCCTCTGTCTCTCCACTGACTACAGAGGGAACCAAAATGAGTAGTTTGGACTAAAAGCTTAACTTTCAAACACTGAGGTTAGTTGTAAGAGATGCAGCCTGGGGTCCTGTGTTCTTTCTCTCTGGTCATAGTTTAATTAGAGACCCGCAGGTTGACTTTGGAGTACATATGTGTTCTGTGTCAGAGGCTTTGGAAAATATTCCAGGGCGACAAAACATAGTCCCAAGCTATTTAACAAGATCCTGTTACAATGAATGCAGCAAAAAGATTATTCTTTTTTCTTGGTCTCAATTTGAGGAAGTATCTCGCATTTTGTGGTAACCACCTTGCTTTGCCTGTTTCTCTTACAGATCTATTTTGTAATCCTGTTTACTGTATGTGCCAAACATTTTAAATTCTTTGCATGGAGTTTGTGTGGTGTGCAGTGGATAAATGACCTTTAGATGTTGCTGTGTAGTCTAAATGTATTTGACCTATATGTTGAATACATGTGTGTACACAGGTGTGTTTCCTCTGTGTATTCCATGTGTGCTTCTGTTTGATGCATACTGTGCTTCGAGGAAGATACTCTAGAACAAATTTTCATATAAATGTGCAGAAAATGTGTCATCCATCCACACAAGGCACCTGCTTCCTTGGGAAGAGGACCATGTTCAGCTCTGAGGGTTACTTCCTAACTCTGCTTTCCCGTTCAACTTATTTTCTGGTTTGCTTCCTGTTCTGAACAATCCCTGACTTATTCCTGATACCGCAGCAGGTGCTCTGAGAACCGCTGTTTCCATCGGTTAAAGAATTACCCCATGTCTTTTTACTAGAACCCCAAGAACACACATCCTTCTTCCCCCCCAAACCTATACCCCTCTTGCACCAGTGTGTGCCTGCTAAAGCCAGGTTGTCCTGCTGTGTAGAAACGATGTCCCCTTCCTGAACATAGGGAGACTATAAAGAGGCTACCGTCAGCATCTTTTAAGATCTGTCCATTTTGTAAGAATTCATGTAGAATCTCAGTTCATCTGAACTAGAAGATGCTCTAAATTCATTATTAGATGGTGACCCTCAGTCCTGTTTCTTTGAGATAGTCCGTATTGTTCATCCTTGCTGCTAGCCAGGATTTCACTGATGCGGTTGGGGAATTAACCGTTGATGCAGAGCAGGGGAGAAACCAGCGGCTCTTGTTGGTCTAACTCATCATTTTAAGGCATTGCTGGTTATGACCCAGAAATCAGCGTTGTGGGAAACTTTTCCTACTATACCATAGTCGAGGAGAGGTGATGTGTTTAAAGTTACCGTGGTAGATCTGTTTAATCGCTTTTAATGAAACAGTTTACTTGCTCGTGTTAATGGCAATGCCGACTACTGTATTTCCTCTGGGTCAAACTCAGTTGCAAAGTTGTTAAGGCTGTCAGGGGGAGAGCCGCAGCTCCGTCCCGCTGTGGGTGCGCATGGCTCTTCAGCTCCTGCCTGGTCTATTGCTGCCACCTTGTGACAACAGCGCGTTGAAACTGTCGGTACATATCCGAGCAAAGCCCGTCTTTCCACTCAGGACTGTATTTAGATCATATATTGGCGACTAAAACTGTTAACGTAAATTACTCTGTAAATTGTAAATATATTTTTTAGAGCTTTAGAGGCGCCTTTGAGATGGATCGATCCTAGCTGGAGTTCCTTCTGTGAGCTTGTTTGGCAAATTCTGCACTGAACTGCCTGAGTTTTTGCTTGTATGGGCTTGAGGAAAAAAAACATGCATGCCCTTTGATGTGATTGCCGTGGGATTTAGCATTCTGGTACAGCCTTGGATGCTAAAATGCACCGAGGAGGTCCATTTAAAGGAATGGCTGTCGTTGCCTTATTTTAATGGCATAAATGCCACAGCAGTCACCATTAAAGTAACTTGAAAATGGGCAACCCATACTGAGACCAGGAAATCCCCAGATATCCCATTAGGCTGATTAATAGTGATTTCTATCCCCTGGAGCTGCTTGTGTATATTTTACTCTTAAGTGAAACTGTAGAGCCTGGGACAAGCAGTGGAACAATGCGATGTGGAAGAGACATGAGGAAGCTGATTAAAGTATTTCTTGACTCAGAATGCAAATAGACATCCCCCACCCACCTATCATGAAATGTTTTAAAACTTTATTCAGGGATGGAGTCTTTTTGTTTTCAAATTATTGAGAGATTTGCCATAAGTCTTATGAGACCTTCCTGATTCTTATTCCCTGGAAACACTACAATATTTTCCTATACACAGAGTAGAAAATAATGATGAAATGTAAGATAGCGTTTTGTATAATAACAGCTGGTAGATACTGACTCAGCAGTGACCCTGCTGAACCTGAGCAGAATACAGTCTGATTGGTTTTTTTGGAGCTCAAATTAAATTGTCAGTGTCCTGCAAAAGAATGCATGAGATAGGGGTATGTGGCTGAGCTCCAAACCTAGACTAGTCTGATGTCTCAACTCAGAAAAACTTTATTAAATTTGCTGTCTGTTTCAAGAGATACATACTTGCTCTTATGTGGGAAGTGTGAGGAAATTTGACATAGATTTTGTGAATATCAACCCCTTTTATAAAATAAACTTCTTCCCTTTTCTCCTTTCTATATTGGTGGTTTATTCTCTTGTTACAAATGAGGCACTGAAGAAATATGCAGGATACAAACATTAATGCAGAAAATACATCCACCCTTGTGAATCTGTAGCGTAATAAGCTCCTAACTATAAAACCTGTGTGTGTGTCTGTGGTGATTTCTGTTGGAATGCTTCTCTTTCAGATTGACCATTTGACATTTAAAATGACATTTTAGCCTGGCCTTGTAGCTGCGTTTAATAAGTAAGGCTAATAAAAAGGCTGCCTTTTTATTAACTTCAAACTTATAGATCTTGTTTCTCTCTTTTCTAGATAGAGGAACGAGCAGAATTTTTGAACAAATCAGCTCAGAAGAGGTAAAGCAATGAAACAGTAGGTTTGGTCAAAACAACAGTGTTTAATTGGAAGGAATAATACTTTTTTCTCTCTTTTTTCTACTTCCTACAGTGGTATGAAACCCACCCACACGACAGCAGTTGTCTCAAAGATTGACAGCAGACTTGAGCAATACACTAGTGCAATTGAGGTAAGTTAATTCCAGGTCACGATGGCTCTAGTTAGTAATGGCTTTTGGGACTTTAATCAGCCTATGTTTTACTGTTCAAGAATTGCAGGGATATTTGGTCACAAACTCTTTCTTATGTGATTTCAGGAACAAAATGCTTGAGGCACGCCTATAACCCACATCTACATATGCATCTAAACAAAACCTTAGATTTCTGTCTTCCCTTTCGTACCACAATTTACTCTGCTTTTTAAGCTTTGAGTAGCTCCTGAAGGACTCAGTCAGCACCTCTTGAGTGACAGTCACATCCTCTTCTCGGCTGATGAGATTACTATCAGCAGAGAGCTGGTAGTGATCCTGAGCAAAGCTGATTTAGCAGCTTATTTAGCAGCAAGAAACTGGGCCTGTGTCATTGGCTGCCACGTCAGAGTGAAATTCCTTGGCAAAGACAGACGCTTTAGTGAACTAGGGAGTTAAGTAGTGACAAAGGAAAAACAGAATAAAAATAAAATGCAGAATTTGACCCCAGGTGATTTTGACAAGTAGTGGCTAATAATGTGTCTTGAAGCCAGAATAGAGGACCTTTTCTTTTCATAGTCAAGGAAAAATAGGTGGGTGGGGTTTTTTTTGTTTGTTTGTTTGTTTGTTTTAGCTGTTTTTATATACCAGTGAGTACAGGCAATGTGAAAGCTAGTGGTTAGCAGGCCAGCTGGACTGGGTTGGTAAGTGTCACGGGAATAGAATAGTATAAAAAGAGATACTGTTTTGATAGCTGTGATTAAGGTCTAGCACTTCTTCATTCCCTGATGGATTTTTTTTCTCGTCTTGTTCACATATAGAGTCTAAGCATGGTATTCCATTAAGGTATTAATTGGTTAGGCTTTATATATTTCCTTTAACTTAAAGGAAACTTTAGCAATTAAAGATCAAGTAACAAAGTGTTTTTGCATGACTGCTGTCCTTATAACCTTTCTGCTAGGAAGCCTATCAGTGCGGGAGGGTTTTATACCGTGTGTCAGTTCCCAATGAAAAAGTCGCATGTGTGACAGTGTTGAAGGCTCAGGCTTGCCTCCAGCACCTGTGACAAGCTGAAGGTAGCTCAAACCCTGCCATTAGAGATGAATGTCAGCATGGCACCCAGTAGTTCCCATATCATCGAAATAAGTTCTGTTCTCCTCTTGACTCTGTGCCTTTTCTGGATGAGACATAAACACCCTAGAATGACCAAGGGCTTTAATTTAGCACTGGGGTTTGATGTGAAACTCCTTAAAGAGAGCGGATGTGTTTGAGCTACAGCTCTGTCTGTCATAAGAAATTTAGGTAACAGTGAAGTTTGTCAACCCATAAACACTGGACCAGCCCAGGCACCAGCTTATGTTAGGTTCACCAGTATTTTCAGTAGGGCTGTGCTAAGGTCCTGAGCCTTTATGCTCCATTTAGATATTAAAAAGCATAGCTGTGTGGCAAGGGGCAGGCAGTGCAGTTTCATGGCTATATGCAGCTCCCATCTCACCTGAAATTATTCCTTTGCTGAGTTTCTGATTTTTCCAAAAGTTGCCAAATCTGACTTGCTAGAGAGGCAAAGCGCCAGCTCGTACAGGTTCTTATTCTTCTCAAATCTGTGTTATGTAAAATATACAAGAATTTTTTGGGAAAAAAAAAAGGAAATAGGAGGAGTTTGTTCTAGTGTTTTTGGTAACCATGCAAAAGACACACTGGAAAAAAACCCTAATCTCCCAAAACCCCACTCTTTACAGTATATTTGGAATTAGGTGGTTTTTTAATTGCTGAAATTTACCCCTAGAATCCTAAATTGTGAGGTTAAGTTTCTGAGCCAGATGGAGCAGAGTCTGATGCTGAATGACAGAGCAGCCTTTCTCCCCTGCTTCCGCATAAGGATTTCCTTAGCTGTGTCCCTAAAAGAGCCATGCTTACAGAGTACAGGTGCTGACTATGCACACAAGTCTGTGGGACCGGACGGGTTACACCTGAGAGTGCTGAAGAAGTTGGCAGATGTGCTGGCCAAGCCACTTTCCATTATCTACCTGAAGTCATGGCTAGCTGGGGAGGTGCCAGTGGACTGGAGGGTAGCAAATGTAACACCCACCTACAAGAAAGGCAGAAAGGAGGATCCAGGAAACTATAGACCTGACAGTCTGACCTTGGTACCAGGGGAGGTCATGGAGCAGATCATCTTGAGTGCCATTACAAGCCATATAATGGACAACCAGGGGATCAGGCCTAGTCAGCATGGGTTTGTGAAAGGTAGGTCCTGCCTGACGAACCTGGTCTCCTTCTATGACAAGATGACCCGATTACTGGACGAGGGAAAGGCTGTGGATATCGTCTACCTGGACTTTTGAAAGTCATTTGACTCTGTTCCCCATAGAATTCTCATGGAAAAACTGGCTGCTCATGGCCTGGATGAGCATACGATCTGCTGGATCATGCACGGGCTGGATGGACGGTCCCAAAGAGTGGTGGTCGATGGAGTTAAATCCAGCTGGTGGCTGGTCACAAGTGGTGTTCCTCAGGGCTCAGTGTTGGGACCATTTCTGTTTAACATCTTTATTGATGATCTCGATAAGGACATAGAGTGCATCATCA
>VYZM01008028.1:277894-296582 GCA_013398915.1 Dromas ardeola
GAAGCTGGTGGAGGGCCTGGAGAATAGATCTTATGAAGAGCGATTGAGGGAGCTGGGACTGTTTAGTTTGAGGAAGAGGAGGCTGAGGGGAGACCTCATCACTCTCTACAACTACTTGAAAGGACATTGTAGAAAGGTTGGTGCTGGTCTCTTCTCACAGGTAATTAGCGATAGAACAAGAGGGAATGGCTTCAAGCTGTGACAGGGTAGGTTTAGACTGGACATTAGGAAAAAATTCTTCACAGAACGAGTGGTGAGACACTGGAATAGGCTGCCCAGGGAGGGGGTGGAGTCACCATCCCTGAACGTGTTTGAGAGTCGTTTAGATGTGGTGTTGGGGATATGGTGTAGGGGGGAACTTTGTAGAGTGGGGTTGATGGCTGGACTTGATGATCCCAAGGGTCTTTTCCAACATGAGTGATTCTATGATGATTCTATGACTTGACAAAGGACAAATGAAAGCCTTGGAGCAGTTGTGTGCAAAGCTGTGTCTTGCGATGAGCTTTAGAAATGTAACAAACGCAAAAATCTAAGTGATTGCAGTTTTCAAGGGTGCAACTGCAAATCAAAAGCTGGGGAGTCTCAGTGGCACCTCTTGAGCTAGGTATTCCTCTCCGTCTTTGTGTGATCATCCATCACTGGAACCGCTTACAGCTGCTTCATTCCCCAGCACTGCCCCAGAGTCAAACAACCCTGTGACTCCAGCTCTTAATGCCAAACACCAACTCGCCTCAATTCTTCTGCAGGGCACAAAGGCTGCAAGACCAGCTAAGCCAGCAGCCTCCGATCTTCATGTTCCAGCTGAGGGTGTCCGTAATATCAAGAGCATGTGGGAGAAAGGGAATGTTTTTTCATCACCCTCTGGGACAGGAACACCAAATAAGGTATGTGTTTAATTTTACGTAGTGATTATAAAGAATTATGTTATAGACCTGACCTTGCCATTCGTGTTCTTATGTGTAAGCCTGGTTGCTCCTCTTGACATTACTGGTGAAAAATATCCCAAAGGATCCTGAGGTCCTCAGAAACCCACAAAATTGTGTGGCTGCAATATTGAGTATAACGAAAGAATTTAGGGACATACTGAGCTAAGTTATGAGACATTCCAGAGGCACATCAGATATCTTAGACAAATATATCTGGGTAGTTCAAGCAGAGTACAAAGCAACTCTTTGTGTTGGGAAAGATTCGTTTGGGGGGCAGAGGAGGATTAAATAGGCAAGATAATGGTGATGTTTTATAGATCATGCATAGAAGCATTTGTGGGACTTTTATCTTTTCTATGTAAATCCTTAAGGCAACATTTCCTTTCTATAAATTGATGTGAATTGATCAGCATTCATCATAGCTGAAAAACTGAGCCATGGATTATTATAGGAGATTATTACAGATAGCCATGATATTTCAGTAATTTGTTCTAACCTTTTAAAGATTTATTTTGATGATTTATATTTTAGGACAATTAGCTCCTTTATTTTGTGCTTTTTTGAAAAAATTGTAGTTTAACAAAACAAAAATCTAGACTTACACTGGTGTCTTCTTTTAGGCTAAAGATTTTTTTCTCCTTGTACTTTGGGGCTATGACAGAAATATCAGGTTTATGTCTAACATTTATTCTTGGGTTAGCACTAAATTGGAAATAATTACGTCAGCCCACATTTATCATTATTGAAAACTAGAGGACAGTAGTAGTGTGTAGTTCATAGGGACAATATCTTCAGAGCACACAGGATGACTCTTAGCTAGCCATAGTCTCAGTGAGGACCTCTATATTAAACTAAGACAGCTTTGTTTTTATATCTAAACTATGAAAAATATAGCAAAAGCTATTCTGAAAGTCTTATGATTAGATTTCATTATTTTGCAGGAAACTGCTGGACTGAAGGTTGGTGTCTCCAGTCGTATCAATGAGTGGTTAACCAAGACCCCAGAGAGCAACAAATCACCTGCTCCAAAACCTTCTGTAAGTAAACCTGCAATAACCAGTAGGTGGGTCCTCTCCTGGGGCAGAGGTGGTGACGGTGCTTCCTCAACCAGCTGATGGTCTTTGGAGGAACCTTGCTGCGTGTCCTTTCTTGGAAGCTCACAGGCTGCTGACTCCTGGGTAGTCAGAAAAGGGGGGAGGATGAAACCAGGCAGTTCTCACCTTAAAGCTTAGGGGTGCTCTAAAAAGACAGTGCTCAGAGAAGTACTTCTCTGGCAGAGAAGGACAGTAATTTACCACCTGTGAAAGGCCTATCATTAATTTAGAAATTACCAGCCATAGACTTTGGATGAAACACTTGTGCTTTGGGTCTTGCCCTGTAAAAATCTTCCAAGTATATTTTTAAACACAACTGAAATACATTAATCCTTTAAGAGCCTAAATGTCATTTCTAACAAAGCATGCCCATTACTTCAGCAAGAATCAAAGCAGAAAATGCTATCAAAGTAATAAGCTGGGAGCTTGGGAAGCGGCAGTGTGGATGTGGGAAGGAGCAGAAACAGGTAATTCTGGAGTGGGGAAATGTAGGGACGAGGAACTGCACCTGTGGGTGTCCATATTGGAGAACGGCAGGGCATCACGCATGGTGTTAATGATTCAACTTTGGGATTTTATCAAAGAACTGCTTTCTTCCCATATCCTTGTGTAGCATTTTTCTGCCAGTCCGCATGCCCTTTATAAAAGGTGCAGCCTGAAACACTTTCTCAATTCACACTCCTTTTTGTGCCAAAGAGGACCTTGAAATTTGCAGCTTTGTCCCTAATATCAGCTACATGGAGATTGTGTCCTTATGGTCATGAATATTAAACCAACAGATGTCATTGTGGTTGCTGCTTTTAATCACAGCCACTGAAAACCAACACAGAATCTGCCTCCAGATTTTCCTCTCTTTTAAGTTGCATCTTTTAGATAATCTAAAACTAACCTCTTGTTTTTCCCTCAGCCAATGTTTCTATCTATGTCTTCATTTCCCTCTTTCTCAATAGATTGTTCTTTCTTCTTTCAATATCTCTGCTTGAAGGAACCTGCCCTCCTCCTATTCTTCTTCTTTGGGGGTCTGTTTGCTAAGTTGGTCAGGTAAACCTGTTTATAATTGACTACAGAGAATGATATACATCTGTAATGTGTGATTTTTACTTTTTTTACCAGGATAAATCAAAGGGGGAAACCTAGAATTTCTTAGTTAGCAAATAACTTCCTACCCTCATCACATTACACCAAAAGAAATTATCGTTCAAAGCTTTTGTGACCATCAAGATTAGTGCAGTTTTTGGAACAACATTCACTTAAAAGTGGAGGGAGCAAAGATCTCAATTAGTTTTATGGCGAGCATAAATCACAGATCCCAAATGATTTCAGGATTGTGGAAGTGGTTTTGTGATAATGTCCTCTGCAAATGTTTTTTTGATAAGGTCAGCTGCAATTTTGCTGTTTTCTTCCTTCATCTGTTACTGCTGAACTTGCTTTTTGAAGTACACAATTGGCTTAGTCTTAACTATCAGCAGCCCTCTTAGGCTGCAAATTATGATCAATTCTAGAGCATCTCTGTTGTGTGCAAATACCTCTTGCAGAAATCACATTTCCATTCATCACTGAACATTTTTCTATCCCAAGTTAGAAATTCTCATGTGCCGAAAACTACCTATCTATGGATGGCAAGAACAAGATTCTGGAAACCATGCAGGACTTGGACACTTTTTGAAAAGGAGAATACTTACGTCCAAGATTGTTTCAAGAGTCTTTTGTTTGCCAACCACAGAGGTAGATACGGATCCATCTGCCCTTAAGCAGGTGCATTGCTACTAGTCTAGCATGTATTATCTTGATTTGTTGCCCTGTTTTTCCCAAGCAGCAGCTTGACATTTTTACTGAGCTTTGCCTCAAGTCTGCATATACATTCATATCCAGAGAATATTATTATTTTTTAATGACTTTACCTCACCTGTTTTTTTCCGTCAGGTTAGTGATTGGTACATGCTAGGGTTTTAAAGAATGCAATGGAAATCCAAATAGATGTGAAAGACTACAGTGTTTAATCCTGAAACCTATATTTAAGAATGATGAGGAGGAGGATTTGCTTTTCTGTTGTATTAGAAGTCGTATTCTTTTTTTTTTTTACAATTTTTTAATGAAATATTTTGATTCTAATCCAAAATAACTGAGACAAGCTACTTTTGAATTCCTCCCTAGCATAAATGCTATTTCAGAATATTCAGATGTATTTCAAAATCCTTTTTTTTTCCTGCAAAATTTGGACTTGTCCTTCTAAAAAAAACTGATGGTGCAGTAGCTTTTCACTGTACTCTCTAGGATGAATGCAACAAGTTATGGCCAGTCTGTGCAATACTTGGATGCAGTAGGATTGTTTTTTGTTGTAAAGCACGTATATGTGTGGAATGGTTATGTGAAAGTGTCATTCTGAATAGCTTTATAATTGATAGACAATGTAATATTTACCACTGGTGGATGCTCCTCAACTTTTCTTATAAGGAAATTGCATTCTGCCTTTTTCTTTACCAAATTAAAATAAACCTGAACTAATGTTGGTTTCTGTTCTCTGACAATTTAAAAATACAGGATTTAAAACCAGGAGACGTATCCGGCAAACGTAATCTCTGGGAGAAGCAGTCAGTTGAAAAGTCATCTTCTTCTAAGGTAACTTCAATGCACTGTTAAAAGGATAATATCTCTGTGGGAGGCTTTCTAGTGGGAAGGTGCTGTTAGCCTTCATACGGTCAGTTAGTGGCAATTGGGCCTCCACATGTTTTTCATTACTTACGTGCCTTTTTATCTATTAAATAAAGTACAATGAAGCACAGAAAGCCATGGGCAGTGTGTAACTTTTATATTCATATTTGGCAGAGCTGTGTTGTGCATGGAAGTCTGTCCTTTGCATGGAGATGATTTTTTTTCCCCTGTTATAAATAGCTATGTTTTCCCTTATTCAACTTTAATAATGGGTTATTACTTCTTCAAACAGGTATCAGCTATGGGGAAAAAATCAGAGACTAATGGTAAGTAATTCTAATAACACATCTGCATATTAAATAGAATTTTCCTACATAAATAGTCATTTTCCTACAGGCACATCTGAGTTTTAAAATTCTACGGCTGTTAATGTTGATGCAAAAGAAACCCCCGCTTTTTGCCTTTACCTTTCAAAATCTCCATTACAATATCACCATAACGTGAATGTTTGAGAAATAAGCCTAAATCATCTTTCTAGGAGGACTGAGGACTAGCAGTGCTCCAGCCATGTTTGCAAAGCCTTGCTTGGGTGACATGCGTAGCGTGTTTGCTGTAGCAGGAGAGTGTCACTAAACTGTGTGAGGTCTGAGGAATGGGATGGTCATTTAACTAATTACAGCAAATGCAAGGCATCTGGCAAAGGCACTTTTAAAGGCTGCAGCAGGAATGGTTATGCCTTTCCTGAGTGAAGAGGGAAAACCCAAAAAGTGAGGTTCTTGCAGCAGTAGCATTTGAGCAGAAATGGAAGATTTCAGTACCACTGAGAATGAGCTCTGCATCTGATTTAAAGACTGCCTCTGGGTAATGGTGAAGCCTGAAGAAAATTCAGCAGTATTGATTTTTAAAAATGATTCCTCTGGCTGATTGAGTGTCTCGTGTGCCTCCCGCATATCCCGACTAGAATGGAGTTAAACGCATTCACCAGCAGCACTGCTTTTGCTGGAGCTGTGCATCGGTGTCTTCTCAAGGCAAAAAAGACTCTTGCTACTGTCATTTTGAAACTACTGGTTTCAACACAACCTAGTTGTACAGAAAGAAATCAGCAAAATTACCCTCCTAGGTTTTTAATTTTTTATTTTAATCTAAAACACTCCAAATAAAACCAGTTAAAGGAATTGTGTACCTAAGGACCAGTGAGGAAGAATGGAAATTCACTGATCAATTTAATAGCTTTAAAGATGCCTTGCAACATCCCTCGACTCTTCACTAGGAATGAAATGATCACTACACATTAGTATATGCACACATTTTTCTTTACATTCATATGTGAAGCCAGAGGTGTGGTATGCCTGTGAACATTTCTTATCAGTTTAGTCACATAAAACAGAATTGTCTTCCTCCTCTTCTTCTCCTTTTTTAAACTGAGCTGTCAGGGGAGGGGTTTTCAGGCTCATTGAGCATTAGAGCAGCTCTGCACCCATGGAAGATGTGAGCAGTCCTGCATCGTTGCCTACGGGAGCAGACCCTGCTGAGTGCTTTGGACGCTGCTGAGCCTCTCCTCTAAGGCTGAGGGGTTGCAGGAGGAGGCTCTCAGGAGCCAGCTTTCAGTCCTCCCGTGGACTCGGGATGCGTGCACTGCAGCACAGCCTGACTTAGCATGGCAGCCACTCACATGTGGCTGGTGAGGGCGCTTACTGCAGCATCTCCCACAATTATGGGTGGGAAGCTCCTGAGCTCTCCCTGAGCTCCTTCCTGGGGCTGTCAGAGGCCAGAACATCCTACTTGTCCTCTCGGAGACCACCTCTGAGCAATCCCAGGACACGAGAACAGCCGCATCCAGCTTGTGTCCAGCCTTTTTACGTGCTAGGTGTTAGTCTAGAGCTATGCCTTTTCTGTTTTAGAGATAAGTTTGGGTTATTTCAAGCCATCTTTAATCTGTTTCTTTCTCAGCAGGTTTGAGACAATTTGAGAAAGAACCGTAGAAGGCCACTAAAGACGCTGGACCAATCAGTTGGGGGAAAAAAAAAAGGAAAAAGTGCTAAATTGTTCTTTTTATATTTATGTTTATTTACCAAAATGTCTTTTTTGCATTATCCCAGTTAAAACCATGTATATTAGCACTGTATTTAATAATCAGTCTAGACATTCATCTTAATAGTACTGCCTTTGCACAAGAGCCTTTATTCCTAAAGAAACCCATGCTGTGAAATATATAGACTCTCCTACTGATAGTCATAACTAACTATGTATCTGAACAGTGATTTCAGCTGGCATAAGAGGTCAACCCAAAATGCATGTAAAGTGAAGTTGCTCAAGAAAGGTGTGCAGTAAACCTATAAAAACAATGGTTACTTTTGTAATACAGAAGTCTTTCTTTCTGCACTTTAGACTAAGGCATGGAAGAAATATCTTTAGTTGACAATGTAATATTTTCTGTAAGTTGCCCATGTCATGAGAAATACTGCATCAATAACGTGTTTTAATTTTTTTTGTTTTATACTTTTTTTAAGTATCAATTTTTCCATTCTAGTTTAAGTTAATACCTAAATTTGGATGATTATGTTAGCTGACAGCGGTACTGATATTTCTTTTTGTTGTTAGTGACTAGTAATTGAATGCAATTTAGATTATATACACACATAGCTTTACAAAGTTTAGCCTAAAGGCACTACTAATGGTAGAATGCTTTAATACGTGCTAGAGTATTATATTTAGCAATAAACATACATAATTAGCCAATATCACAGCTTAAAAAAATTAAGACAAAATCACACACTTTTCTATAGTAAGATTTCATAATTGCCATTAGAGGTATGGTGAGATAAGTATTAAAAATTTTTAAATGTCAGTTGCCCAGTAATGGGTAATTAAAAAGAAAGTATAGTTTTTAAAAGAGGAAAAGGTAAGGGTATAGAGGGTCAAAAATAGGTCACTTGTATAAAACGTTGTAGTTTAATTTATATAAAACTACCATAATTAAAAAAACCAAAACAAACCTAAACACAGTTGGAGCTTGTTTCAAATAACTGTACACTAAATCTTGCCATCCATCAGTGCCGTACACTAAGTCCACCTAAAATGAAGTAAACCTCTATCTTTATAGTGCTTCTGTTTAACTCTCTCTCCCTAATATCTTATTTACAGATGTTTTCATTTGTATATAGTAAGCACATGGCTATAAGACGTCAGCTTGGTTTGAGTTTACATGCCATACAGTTTAGCATTTACATCCTACAGTGTATGGGTGGCATAAACTGAGCAACTGAAGTAGCCCCTGGGCACGTTGCTAACAGCTTTGTTGTGCATCGGAACTGCCGGGATCTCCCGTTTCACCACCTCCATCTTTTCCAGCATCTGACTTCTTCCTAAAGAAGAGTAATGTTATATTTCAACCCAAGGATGAGCTCCCCTGCTTGGCTGAGACATCTTGTTTACATATAGAGATGCACGTAGTTAACTGTAGGTGAAACTGTGCCTGACATTGTCTGTGAGTTGTCATGTTTTTTGTTTGGGGGTTTTGTAAACACTCCTCTAAGTCTTTCAAATACATCCGGTAGCTGCAATAAAAATGATTTGTTCAAACAATGTATTCTGAAACTGCATCCACAATAAATGGAATATTTCCATCTGCAGCCCCTTGTTTGTTAATGAGTAGGGATGACCCAGTTGTTGTAACTGGGATAGGAACTGTGCAAAGACCGCGTAAAATAAGGTATCATTGCAAAGAACCTCGAAGCACATCTCTCCTGATCCTACACCAGAAACTCAAGCAGTAAAATCAGCAGCTTTAACCTACATAGTCTTAAGGAAAAAAAAAAATAAAAATCTTGTCATGCCTGTTGGTACAAGACGGGAGCTGTGCATCATCCAGAAGTAGGTTCTGACCCAGCGGCACAGCCATCTCCTTTCCTGCTTTGAAAAATGTTTTCTGTGTGAGAGCTGTCGTGTTTCTTCTGTCTGCCTCAGTGGGATGCGCTTCCAGGCTTGGATGATCATGGGGACCTAGCCTGGGGAGCTGCTGGCTTTCCTGTTGTCCTTGTATCCCCTTCATTTTTGCTCTCATGGCAGCACAGCACATAACGCCCTGCTCTAACCAGGTCATGGTCATCCAAAGAGGTCCCCCCAGGCTGCTGCCAGCTCCAGGGACAGCACTGGGAATGCTGCAGCGAGCACAGCTTTCTGAACTACTGGGGGAGAAATAATCGGATGCTGGCTAACTTAACCTGAAAAGAGCTTGTATGCTTGCGAGCACGCCTGTTCTCCTGCCTTGTACTGACCAACTACGTTGCTACATTTCTCTGCAATCTTTGCCGAAGTGACGCTTTTCCTTGTTGATGTAGGTGAGTTTCTTTTGCTCCTGGTTATCGACTTTTCTCAGAGTGTGGAAGTGTGCTGGGCACAATTGGTTTTACTTTTAGGAAAGTGGTGAGGTCGTGGTTTGTTCCCACCAGCTGGCACCACCTCCTGGCAGAATTCACCAAAGAAAAATCTCAGTGGCTGAGTTCTTCTGGTGTTTCAATACCATTATCAAGTGATGATTTTTCAGAAGATACCAGATTTTCACCTTAGCTTCTGATCATGCTTTCCTGCAGCTCATTCACTTGGCATTCTAGCCAGACTTTCTCTTCTCAGTGTGCAGAATGCCACAAAACCTTTTTCAAGCCTGCTTTTGCTTTGGCCTAGCATTACCCATCTGAAGGTACTTTAAAGCAATTCTGAGTCTACCTCATGGTTTGCTTTGGTGTTTTCAAAGAAAATTTTTTCTATGTTTTCCTTAGAGAAAGCCAACGCTTGTCTGGATATATTGTTCTGAATGCTGCCAGCAGAGATGCAAAAATCTAGTTTTGTGTTTGAGGCTTCCAGAGCAAGTCAGGCTGATTGGATTGTGTGGGTAGCCCTTATGTTCGTCTGGGTGGATTTTGATGTGTGTTACCACTGCGTATGATGCTGTCTTCACCTCTCGGCACACAAGAATTTGATTTCTAGTTGTCCAGAGGGAGGGCTAGGCGGAGTAATAGGCACAACATTGTTCTTTAGGTTCTAGCTAAAGCGTGATCCTGTTTGATGCATAAGCCACAAAATGGTCTCTACGTATTGTCCTTGTACAGGAAGTACAGAAGCTTTTTTCTCTCTGTGTTAAAAATTTAGAAACAACAACACAACAACACAGACTTCAGGCAAGGTTTTATAACTAATTGTATGAAACAGTTTAAGCACTCCACTGATTAAGTTTTGTTGTTATTCGAACTTCATATAAAATTTTAAAGCATTAGAGAGTCACACTATAAAAATCACAACTTATATAAAAAGCAAAGTAATTAAAAAGAGCATTCCTTGACAGCAGCTCAGGAGCCAGTATGACTGACCACACTGGAAATAACATATAAAAAAAAAATCATGTAACAAGAGTTTTTTGTCAAAATGCCTTTAATTAAGGAAGACATGGAAAAAAAGAAATGAAGAGACATTGTCTTTTTACTATTAATCAAAAACAGATTTCTGCTAACCATCTTTACAAAACACCCATCTAGTGGTGGCCTCCTATAAAAGGAGGACAAGTAACTACTCGTAATGATTGTCGAGTACAGAAGAAGAAATCAAGACCAAGCTCCAGAGTACATCTTCTCATCTGGAAGGAGTTACCCGGAGGTCTCGCAGAAACCACTGGCATTAATATTCTGCTTTGAAGGGGTAGTCCTTGTGATTGACAGCTCTGAGAAGAGAACGAACCGGTTATTTAAGTATTGTAGAAAGTATCTTCAGCAGCATTTCCCTACTGCAGCCTCCCTCCCCCACTGCCAAGGTATTCAAGTTTTACTGCTGTCATTAGTTTGACCGCAGGCTTATGAACAAGCATGTGCTGAAGGGAAAGTCCTGAATGAATCTCCCTCCTGATGTCAGTTCCAGGACGTGTCTTGTTGCCTGGCGTCCAGGGTTTAAGGTATGAGCTCTCCCTGGTTTTGGTCATGCATGTGTTCAAGATATGGGGGATGAAAACACAGAAAGAAATAGGCCTAATGGATAATAAGGATAATAAGAAACATACTGGAGCACTGGAACCGCTCTCCAGTTCCTGTTAAAGCTGAGGAGGACATCCATCTCCTTTTTAGACAGTTCAAAGTCAAACACCTAGCAGGGAAAAACAAACAAACCCATTTTATTTAGCTTCATAAACAGTTAGCTACTAAGCGTGCTTCATGCATTTATGACTTGAGGTGGCAACATACTGCATCCACTCTAAGCATAGTTAAGAAATCCTCTTATTTCTCAGCCAAATACCAATTTACCCTTGAAGTAATCAAGCTAGTCCTTTTCCCTCTGAGGTGCTGTTCATAGCAATGTCTTCTAGTTCTGGGTGGTTGAATGCGAACACCACTGCATTTTGCGTTGTAACGCACAGGCAGAAAAGGTGCTAAGGCAGAAAAGGTGCTAAGGATGGATTACTTGATGCGTCACAAATACTGGAACTAGCAGTAAGTATTTCTGCTACAACAGAGGACTACTGAGTACCAACTGCAAATATTTGTCTCGCAGTTAAGCAGTCATCTAAGAATTCTTGCTAGTGGTTCATAGGAGAAGTAAGTCCGAAAAATGTAGCAGACATATCATCTAGGATGACAGGTCTTTTGAGCAAACATCCAGCTGAGTCTCCCTGCCAAGGGGAATCGCAGCCTCAAAGTGAGACACAAACCATAACGGGTCTGGTTTTTACCATTTGTTCCTTTACACCCTGAAGAGGGGTTCACTAAGCATTTCCCAGAGGGAAAGTCCAAAACTGGGATTCCCTTTCCAGGGCAGCAGAGCTTGGACCACCTTGGTATAACCCATTTCTCTCCTGGCAGGAACAACATGCCCTTCCCCGGAGAAGACGTGCAAATGGTTAAGTAGTGCTGAGCCCCAGTCTTTACATCTCTGTGCTCCCCTTCCAATGTCTCTTAGGTGCTGCTTGGAAACACGGGGGAGATATGGGTGCCTATCCTGTGTAAAAGGGTGGCAGCAGTCCCAATGGAAACTTCACCTTGAAGTTTTCCTCAACACGCTGTGGTTTGTCAGACTTGGGAATGACAATCACATCTCTCTGGATAAGAAACCGGAGCAGAACCTAGGAAAGAGAAAAAAGGAGCATGAACACAGGGACACCAAGAAATCTTCCCCCCTGCCCAGCCCTTTTCTCTTTCTACAACTATATGCGGTCTGGAAGATTCTGCCGCTTTGCATACAGGAGTTTGATGTGCCAACATTTGCTTGCAGCCTACTGACATAGTTGTTTCTGGCTTATGTTGTTTCTACATCCTGGCTTCTCCAGGGTTTGTTTTGTTTTCATTTAAGGTGGGAGGGGGAGAGAAAAATCATGATGCATCTGGCTTGTGTTATATGGGTGCTCAGACCAAATGAGCACAACGACACTGCACGTTATTTTGGGCTCACAGATAAGTACCTCACCGAAGTTAAGCGTTTTGAAGTCCTTAAGAGGAAAAACATATTTATAGATTTTAAAAGTTTTCCCCCTTAAAAGAGGACTGTTGCATACAATTTTTTGTCCTGCTCTTGCCTGTCTTAAAAATGTGACTATGGCTGATTGCCTGTGCACACGTGGATTTGTTTGAAGTGCAGTTTGTGTGAAGTGCAGTTGAAGTGAAGCGCGCACCCTGTGCAAGAACTCATTTGTGTGACTAGCAACTAATAGAGAAAAAATTTCTTCTTGAATAATCAAGCAGATTTCAATGATTCTTTGCGAGCGCAAGCAAACAGGGAGCAATCAAATAGGTCTGCAAATTACAGGGCTTCTCTGAAGAATAGCCTGGTTAACTTAGCTGGAGAAAAGAATAACAAATCGGCCTGATGATTTGAAAATAAACCTCAGAGGAATGGGGTTCTCAGGGAGCAGGCACTTAATCTCTGGGAGCAGAAGTCTCCCTAGGAAGCAGGACACCTGAGGTAAGCACCTACTGCTGCTGGTCAACCCCTCCAAAGCTCAGCACTCAAGACCTCTTAGAAAATACCTGGTAATTCATATGAATGCTGGTAGGAACTGGGGCAGTATGAAGAGCCAAGTACAGTTCAACCCCATTATACTGTACCTTTAGAGAAGGCAGCATCTGCTTGTAAAATGACTGGCCATCAGCTTGTGAAAATGTCTGAGGAGGAAGAATAGTTTTCTCTGACAACCCCACTTACCTGGGCAGGGGTTTTATGATGTCTTCCTGCAATCTCTTTAATCTTGGGATCATCCAGCAGCAGAGGATCCCCTGGCTTGGCCCTATTAAAAACAAAAGCCAGGATACTGATGGTAGAAAGGGGTAGAAACGTATTAACTTCCCTGCAGGAAGCCTGATATTTTGCGTGAAATAATCTGCAACAAAGCAACAGCACTTTTCTCATGATACCTGGATTATTTACATCATTTGCCTCAAAGATTCAAGGAGCAAATGCGTTGTTTTGTGTGCAGAAAGGCTGCAGTGCTTTCTCACCATGGGCGGTTAGGAGAGCCAAGGGGGCTGTACGCAGTCACAGCGATCCCTTTGGATTGACAGTACTTGATCAGCTTCTCCTGGGTGAGGTAGGGATGGCATTCGATCTGCAAGCACAGGCACATGGTGGTTGACACAGAGGCAGACTGCACTGAGCTCCAGAGCATAACTAATATTTTAATTCCCCTTGGGTCACAGAAAACGTGAAGAAAAGACTCCCAATATCATGATTAAAATATATCTTATTAAAAAGTTACGCATGTCACAGCAATATCTAGAGGCCTGGCACAGGGAATAGGGCTTCCTCATGCTACATATTACACAGAGATAGTGAGAAATAGATGAGAAGAGTGAAAGTGCGATCTGTGTCAGGAATGGGGGAAATCAGTCTTCCTGGACTAGGGAAGAGCAGGACTGCATCTTCAGAGGGGCAGTTCAGAATACCTCAAGTTTAGTTTCTGCTCTGGGTCGCCCACCCTCTCCTGTCCTCAAGGAGTCTCCCCAACTCCTGAAGAAGCCTGGGGAGATGAGCGTCCCTAGGTTAGCTCAGATCATGTTGCGACCAGCCATTCGGGCGAGATGTCCTTTAACTGGACAACAACAGGAGCCTACGCGGGATGCTGCTTAACTTGACACAAGCCCTAGTGTGACCACAGGGCTATGCCTATATCGCATAATGTGGCACCATGCACATACTCAGCTGTTTCTAAATGCTATGGCTTTGCTAACAGGCATGGTGACATGAAATCCATGTACGGTAGTTTATTTAGACCTGAGCTAGATTAGCTAATGACTGTAACAACAGTGTGTGGCACAGGCACACCCATGGAGAAGCAAACTGGAGTCAAAGCCTGAAGTTCTTTAAAGTGTTGAAGTTGATGCAGCTTTTAACATTGGGGTAGTCAGGTCCATTCCCACCAGAACTTTATACCCTCAATACCATCTTTCCATGTCCTATGTCCCCCTTGTTCTAAGCCTGGCTGATGCACACACTAGCCCCAACTCCAGTGCAGCAACACAAGCAGCACCGTGCCCGCATGGGACCCAGAGAGGGGATTTCCCTGGCTTGGGGTTTCCCAAGCCAGGAGAGGTGGGCATTCAGCACCCTCAGCCGAGTGCACAGAAGTTGCATATGGAAAAAAGTCAGAAGGTCCTGATGGCCCTGCTGTCCTGCGATTTCATTCATGAGGTATGTGGTGAGAATTTGTTATATGATTGTCTACTTCAACCCTCCTTTTTATAATGAGGTTCAGTGAAATGGTTTCTTTTCTGTTGAAAAATAAACAAGTCCAGTGAATGAGTTAGAGCATTCCTGTACATTCCCATGCCTATGCAGTAGCTTGTAGTGGAGATTTTGTTGCTTATTCCAGAGATGGCAGAAATGGGCCTGTGGCAACTGGGAGTGTGAAAGATGACATGCAGCAGAAAAGCACAAGGTCTTACACAAGGTAATTTATCTAATTTTTAGACACTGGAAAAAAGTGAATTCTCATATGCTTCGTATTACTGTGATACAAATAATCCATACTGTTTTGTATGGTATTGCTCTCAAATCTCTACTGTGTTACATACACACACACCCCCCCTCTACAAAAAAGCTTTCTGTTGAGATCCCTGTCAGCAAAAAACCATCACCGACACTGTACCGCAGCCTTCCATATTGCAGGCAGCACTGACTTAAAGGTTCATTCGGACAACCGGAGATACCTAGTGCTTTGCAAGATCTTTCCGTGGCACCAAAATTATTTAGAGGTCATGGCAGAAGTCAGTTTTAGAGCCAAAGCGTAGCATGAAAATATTTAGGAATATCCCAAGGTCAGTTGACATCAATAGAAATAAAAATCTTACCTGGTTATTTACCGGCTTGTATTTTAGTCCCGGCTTGTTCAAGATTCTTTCAATCTGCTCGTGGTTAAAGTTGGAGATTCCAATGGCTTTTACCAGACCAGCATCCACCAGCTCTTCCATGGCCTAAGGAGTAAGGACAACCAACGTGTGTTTATGAGGTGGTATTAGTATCAGTTATGCTATTTTATTTCCCTAAAGCTAGTAACAAACCAGCAAACAACCTACACTAGATTAAATAAGAGTATCTCAAATTAAAAAACAAAACGCACAACAAAAAACTTTGCACCTTGTATTATCTGTATGCTTTATGTCTCATTGCAGATGGGAAAGTAATATAAGAAGAATGGCTTGGCCAACCTTTTTGTGATGGGAAGCAAAATCTTCTTCGGGGGTCATTTTACCAGAGATTAACACGCAAGAGAGACCTCTCCACCTCCTCCCATGCCAGCACAGTACCTCCAAGTTGGCAGAACACAGTAGGGAGGATGTTAGCCTGAACTCAGTAACCTCAAAATACTTTCTTGCAGCTGTAATCTGCTACAGTAAAGAAAACTACTACTTCCCAGAGATGCAGGTGGCAGGAGCAGGCCCTGAATCCTCTCAGTCCACAAGGAAAGGAGGATTGAAGGACAGCCTGACATACTGATGCCCAACACTGAAAAGTGTGAGAGTTCCCTATGTGTATGAAACACCCAGCAAATTAACAGCCACACCTGGATTAATCTATACTTCAGTTCTACCATTGTGTGTATTCAAATATTATTTTGGTGACAACACCTTTAGTGCTCGTAGTTTTCTCCTCTTTAGTCTTAGCAAAGACAACCCCCTCTTGCTTCTCAAAACAAGAGGTAGCGGAAGCTCTGCTCGTTCTGGTCATGAAATACGGTTTTGTGTGACTATCCCCCATACCCAAACCTATCCCTAAATTTCATCGTGCACACAGATCTCTGGTCCATCTTCAGTGACAACACCTGCTCAAAAGAGCAAACAATAACTTACCTCCCATGTGTCCAGAAAATCTGTGTTGCTGGGGATACTCATACCCTTGTCATCCAGAGGATGAAGTTCTTCACCAGCCTGTTATTTCAAGGCAGATAAAACATACTTTTTAAGAGTTTAATTTCCTACTGTTTACTAGCACTTCTGACTGGAATTACAGGCAGCAATTTACCAGATTATTTAAACATATCACATAACTAAGACTTGTGCATGTTCATCAGTATTCTCTTTTGGACAAGGGCCATGTTTCTACAAATCAATCCCTGCATACAAAAACTGGGGATTGGTAGTAATTATGTGAGTAACTTTGGCAGATGTAGAGAGAAGGGAACAGACAACGCCCTACCTTCATTCTGGAGATTTTATTTATTTTATGTGGGTGTAGACTGGGGGAAAAAGAGCAGCATGTTCTTTCTGTACTGTGCTTCATTTTTCACTGTTGGTTACTCCAGATCAAGCCAACATCTCCAAAACCTGAGATGTTCACACTGTCCCAGCCCAGCAGAAGGCCACGATCCCAAACTGTACCATCGTGTGTTGGTTACAGTTTCCCTGAAGACCCAGTGGGCTCACTGGCAGTGCTCATACCCACAACTATCTCAATCCAACAGGCGTGGAAAACCAGACCCACGTGCTAAAACACATCACTACCTAGTTAATGACCAAATGCTTGCTTCCACCTCTTCAGGTAAGAGCCAAACGAACCATCAAACCATAGCATATCCCAGCTGCATAATGAAGATGGTCACAGCATAGATGAGAGAATACGCCATGTTTCTAGCCAGGTGAGGAGAAGAGGAATGTGGAGCAGAACTACCTTGAATCCCATAGGGAAGTGTATCAGGTAGAGGTCAAGGTAGTCCAGCTGCAGTGCGGCGAGGCTCTTCTTGCACGCTACCTTAACCAGGGACTTCTCATGAAATGTGTTCCACAACTGTGGGAAGAAACCAAGCCCAGCTGTGAGTCTACAGCTTCCACAGTCCAGACCAGGGGACAGAAGCTTCTCCCTTGGTGGTCTGGGAGGACAACTCCCTCCCCACCTACTCAGTGCACAGTGAAGACAAGGATGCCGGTATTTTAATTGTAAGGTAGGAAAAACATACCACAAATAAGGGTGTCAGTAGTGAAGGTGGACAATCGGTATTCCTACTTATAAAAAAGGGTTTCAGAACTAAATGTAACACCCTTCTAAGTGTATCTGACACAGCAAAGCTGTTAGCGTTACAATTTTTATTTCTTTTTTCAGACTAAATTTTGAGTCTTGAGCAGCTCATAGCTACCCTCCTTCTGTCCCTTTTATCTGTCCACTGTGAGAGCTGTTGTGAATTTTACTTCGTTCTTTAAATGAGAATTCAAGTCATTTAAATAGAAGAACTTGCAAGCATTACTCAAATGAAAACCTGTTCTTTAACCTTTAACCTGTTCTTTAATTAAGAGTTTGTGGAAAAGCTTAGTTACGCTCAATATTTTCTAGTTTGCCCGTGAAAACACTGAATCATAAGTTTTTTTAGTTGAAGTATTCTCACTTTTTGGTAGAGAGCACTGCTGAGACAAGTAGATGAGATGAAGGAATGGAGTAAATAAATGGAAAATACTTCAGACTGAAGTCCCATACTTTAATTTCTATTCCCTTTCAGGCTTACATTTTGTACATGACACCATTTTCAAATGTCTTGCACACCACTAAGTAGCACAGCACCTTCGAATTCATACATCTGTCTTGTCTTTTTTTTTTTCTGATCTTTCTAGAGTGCGCACAAACAGACCGTCAGGATGATTAAGTGACTTAATAGATGCAAGGAAATTATTAGATCGGCAACAGCTATGCAATCTTTCTAAGGTTGTCAATGGTTCCTTAGGTAAAGCTCAGTCCAAATTGCAAATAAAGGACGGAACACAGCAAGACAACCATGAAATTAATATCATAGAAGGAAGTAAGCCCATAGGTTACTTTACAGGTGGAACAAGGGTTTCTCCTTGAGATAAGCTAAACACCCCAGTAATCCTGCATCCTTGTACCTTAGTAACAATGAAAAGGTCTTCCCGTTTCACAGCCCCCTCCTTGATCTTCTGCTGGACTGCATTCCCTATTTCATTTTCATTCTGGTAGAAGTAGGCGCAGTCGAAGAGGCGGTAGCCTGCATCAATAGCAAACTTCACCACCTCTTCCACCTTTCCTGGAGGAGACTGAAAGCAAACACAACCAAACCATGAGCTTTTCCATGGCCCTCTGCCTGTGCTCGCAGCTGCGATAGCTCCGCAGAGTCTCCCTTTCCAGCTGCTGCTGGAGTTTCCTTGTCACCTGAGTTTCCACTCTCCAGGCAAACGGCATTTTTGCAGGGGAAGGGAACAGAGCAGAAAGGAGTTCATTTCTGCGGGACATTTGGACTCTGCCATTTCCAGCAGCGTAACGCCCAGCTTAATTTAATAATTTCCCAGTATTTGCTCTCAGTGTTGCCCAAGCAGTTTTGCCAGCTTACCTTCCCAAAACCCTTCCCTCGGAAGGCCGCTCCGTGGCACAAGGGCTGCCATCAGCCTGTGACCCAGTCCCGGGGCTGCCAACCGCAAGCGCCGGGCCGGGCTGCGTTTCACAACCTACACTCCCTTCTTTTTTGTCGCTTCCTTCTTTTGCTTCCCCTCCTCTTTCTTTTGCCTCCCTCCACCTTCATGGGCCCCCATTTTATTTTAGCCTCTTTTT
>VYZM01008028.1:297085-326269 GCA_013398915.1 Dromas ardeola
CGCCCGGGGTTTCCTTTCACGGGATGCAGGAGATGCCCGTGACTTCGCGATTTTGGTTGGCTACAGGAGACTGGTGCCAAGAGAAGTTTGTCTGTTTGTTTGTTTGTTTGTTTTTTTCTGCGTTGAACAAGCCGAAGCGCAAATGCTTTAGTGATGAACTTGGCACTTCGCGCTTGTTTTTCCGCAGCGGGGAGAGCCTGAGGGGTGCCAGGAGAACTGCTGCATGAGGATATGGTCCCGGCCATTGAAGGATTTTCACAGTTAAGTGGTGACAAAATGCCTGAAATTCCACCCTTTATCCTAGGAAAATATTAGGCTCACCCACTGTTGACAGAGGAATTCATTCAAAGGGAACGTGGTCTTACCGTTACCTGGATTCTGTGTTCCCTGTCTTTGCAGGGGGGTGGGCTCCCGTCCTGCTCCCCACGGGACCACGCTGTCAGTCCCTGTGAAGGCAACGGTTCCCTGCGCCCGATTGAAATGTCAGCCAGCATCAGCCGGGCGTCGGGGGCTGCAAAAGGGATTTGCGGTTGCATCTTGTCTACAGGTAGTGCTTTAGGCCAAATAACCCCCCTGCTTTTTATGTAGGGTCAAAATACATTCAGAGGGCTGACTTTTAAAGGCTGCAGGAAACTTCATGTGAACGGGGTGCCTCAGAAATCAAGAGCCAGGGGCCTGGGAAGGTCGGGCTACTTAGCTGACAGCTGTTTCAAGGAAAAAGTTGCTTCACGTTCCGAAGATGAGGTGAAATCCAGGCCATCAAACTCAACGGGAGGGTTGCTACAAGAGTAAATAATGGGAGGGATTCCCCTGACTTGCACTTTTATGACTCCAGCTAGTTAGTTTTTCAGTATCGTGCTTGTCGCTGTGGTGTCTGAATGCTTTTCAACAGGTACTACAAGTGCTGAGTTCTTGCAAGAATGATGCAATTTATTTCTGTACGTTAGTATGGGTTCAGAGACCTGATGTTAAACATCAAAACTGTGGTCCCACTTTGCAATGGGTTTTAGCTCCCTGTAGGTTCAGGAGGCCTCCTGCCTCTTGCACTCTAGGAGGCTTTCAGTGCTCAATTTACCTGTAACTTTATCTCATTTCTCAAAAGAGTTTTTCTAATCACCTTTAACATTGCATGCATTTTTGCTGTAGCTTCTAAACAGTACCAGCCATAATTCTACGTTATATATTAAGTTTCTATTCTGCACATGTTGGCACAATTACAGAGACCAGTGTCTCATCAATGTGCGTTATTTCAACTTTTTTTTTTTTTAAATAATCCCATCTCAAAGAAGGACAAAAGCAGACATAGATGCAGACACCAGGCAAACATTTTACCTGGAAAAGGTCCGAGGAAGTCTCCCGGGGTGATTAAAAAGGCAACTCAGGTCATAGGCATGGAGCATGAGACTTGCACGGATGATGCTGACTGTATGTTCTCAGGCACTGCCCCTCTCCCAGCTCCTTCCTTGCCCTGTGACCCCCGCCCAGGAGGGTGTCCGTGGTGGTCTGCATCCGCTCACCAGCCAGCTAGTTCGCAAGGCTGATCTTTCTGCCTTGCGCCTTTTCACAATATTGGTTTTATTGTTATTTTTACAGAAAACACATGGCGTGTTACAGGAAACACATGACATTGTGTTTGTCAGAGTAGGGATTCTCCACTTCTTGAGTCGTCTTTTTTCTTTTGCTGATATTGCTAAAAACTCCTTCCTGCTCATTGTTGACCCCTGGCAACCAGTTTACATGTTGTGCAAGTTCCACTGGTGTCTTCTTGTGAGTCGTACAGTGTGAGTGAGGGACAATCAAATATTTTATGCTTGGACTGCCAACATTTGCCTATCGACATATAGAGGCAAATGTGAATTATTGTGCCACTAGTGCATTCTAACCATAATGGCTGATGAGATTTGTTAAAATTTTTGTGCACTTGCATTATTTAAGCTGCTTTTACAGGGCGGTATTTTCAGTTCATTGGTTCTGGGTTTCATGTTCTGGGTTTACGTTTGAACAAAATCTCCTCCTGCTCTCCTCGGCCTGGCTTCCAAGCCACTGGCTTAACCAAGCTTTATTGTCATCTTTCTGCTGTGTCATCACACTTTGCAGAACTGGTATGAAGCAGAGAGAGAGAGAGAGAAGTAAGAAGTAGGCAGGGAAACAAAATTTTCAAACTGACGTGAAAACTCCAGTATGCTCAAACTCGAGCAGTGGCAAGAGGTCTCCTCTACTGAAAACAAATATGGAAAAAACCTACCAAACCAACACCCAAAAAAAGAAAAATACAAAGATACTGCAAGAGATGTGAGGAATTTGACAGAAAAGAGAGCACAAGATGTACAGAAAAAAAGACAGAAACAAACCTACAGAGATTTTATAAAATCAATAATGGTATACTGATTTTAAGGCCAGAAAGGCCCACGCTACTCTTCTGCACTGACTTCTGATTACATTGACAAACATTTACACCAAGCCTATGACATACACCTATTGCTTAATTTATTATTAAAGATGCTTGGGTGCTACAGCAATAGGAGCTGACTAAACTAATGTAAAGAACAGACTAGAAAATGTTGATACTGAGCTACAACTTACCTTTAATTGCAACAAATCTTGGTCTGAAAGGTATAAGAACTAACCATAATTGGCCCTTTCTTTTTTTTTTTTACCCAGGTGTCTAAACAGGGTCTTCAACACTTTTCCTCCCTCTAATCCTGTCTTCTAAGACCTGAGGTTTCCCAATGGACACTTTTTAAATAATTTTCTTCTGTAAAACCAGTAACTGGTGGGAGAAGGTAAGTGATCACTAGTTTTGATCAATTCAAAATTATTTATAATTTGGATGCTTCGCTTTCTATTCAAGCCAACTCTCTCTGTGCAAATGTGCTCTAAGCCTTTATGGACTTCGCCAGTCTGGCATTACAGGTCATCTGAAACAGGTGATGTCCAGGTTTGCCTTGAGTATTATCTGTCAGACTAAACTGTGCTTTCTCTATGATCAGATTTTTAGTTGTATGATGTATGTGTGTGTATTTTCCTCTGACACTGTGACTGATTGGAATTACACTGTAGCAAATCACAAACCTACAGCTTGTGTGAGTATCATCTCTTTTCAAGGAACCCTTTTTGCATTCTAATCCACCTTGGAGACTGACCTCTGTGTTACGTACCCATGTCAGCACTTTATGAGGGGGTCCCTTTTCTGCTGGGGGCTTGTTGCCCAGCCAAAGATTCTTCTGTTGGTCTGACTGACTTCTAAGGGCCCTGTCCATCAATTCCCTGTCACTAGCCTGACCACAGCAATAGCCAGCTCTCCTCGGAAAAGCTGGTCTGGAGAGGGAAGACATGGAAATCCCCACTCTTTGTTAAAGAATCATATTCCCAAGAGCATCAAAGACAGTTTGCAATGGAAGGAGGAACTTAAAATTGCTGAATAATGTGTTATCTAAACAAGCAAAGAAAGGAGGAGAAACAAGGATTTAAGGAGCTGCCTGAATCCCAGGCCTTCAAAACAGAACGGATCCAACAGATGGATGTGCTTGCAAGAGCTTGTGTTCTGTGAGATGGGCTGAGTGGGTGAAGCTGCCATCAACTCCTCATCGCTGTGATCCCTCTTTCACCCCATCGGACACCCGGAGCCAGTGGGACAAAGTTCAGTTTGCTGCTCTCCTTAACTAATGCATTTCATCATACCTGTTTGTGCACTTTCTTCTCAAGATAAGTCTGTGCCCAAAAACGTGGATACTATTAAGATATGAGCATGCGAGTCATTCTCTCTCTGCCTCCTGCTTGTTTAACACAGTTGTGTCCCAGCCAAGAGTGGGGACACACAGTGAGCGTGGGGAGGAGCAGCCATGGACATGGGTGTTATGTCTCCTGCTGCTGCTGGTACCCATCTACACTTCCTCCGTGGGAGATGCAACAGTGCTGAGCCCTTCCCAGTGCTTGTTGGGGGCTTCAGGGTGCAACCTGGGAGGTGTTTCGGGTCATCCAGAAGATATTTGGACAGTAGGGAGTACAGTGACACTGCCTCTGGTGAGAAGCAAGGTACAACCAGCAGCTGGCCAGGCCTTACCTATTTTGGAGTGAAGTTCCCAGGGGTCAGGGAAGAGCAGGGAGAGATTTTGGCAACTCAGCTACAGCATGGGCTGGCAGGGGAGATCTGCTGGAAGGACACAGTTACGTCTACAAGCTTTTCTGCGTAGGCATTTCTGCTTTGTTTTCCCTGATTGCTTTATCTACGCGGAGAAAGATAACTGTCGTCATTTATAGCCGTATAAAACCTGACTTGATGGGCGTTTAAAAGACTTCCTTTTTCCTTTTTTACTTTTTTTCTGCTGGTGACAGTATGGGTGATGACTGAGGCCCATTCACCTCAAGGTTTTAGCTGAGTCACGGTGGCTTTTCTCCCTGGCAGCTCCCCGGGGCACCCTGCCACCCTGCTCCATGAGTCAGAGTCTGCAGATGCAGGAGGTGACTTGTCCGTAACCTTAAGCATGGCCAAGGTTTTCAAGGTGTTGCTGTCACCTCCCTGGATGTTTACTAGCATCTCATTTTGAGATGTCCTTCCTTTAGAGTGACTCTTCCAGAGAGTGATGGTGTTCCTTCGTGGGAGGGGCTGAATGGGTGAAGCTGCCATCAACTCATTGCTGTGATCCCTTTTTCACCCCATTGGACACCCAAAGCCAGTGGGACAGAGTTCAGTTTGCTGCTCTCCTTAACTAATGCATTTCATCATACCTGTGTGTGCACTTTCTTCTTAGATTAGGCTGCGCCCACAGATACAGATGCTACGAGGTAAGAGTAACTCTCCTCCTCCTGCTTGTTTAACATTTGGACCAGTTGTGTCCCAGCCAAGAGTGGCCTCGTTGGTACTAAAACAGTGACAGTGGGGAGGAGCAGCCATGGACCTTGAGATAATGTTTCCTTCTGCTGTTGTCTGGCCATGCTACTTGCATAGGATCTTGTAACAGTGCTGAGCCCTTCCTCGTGCTTACTGCAGGCTTCCTTTGTGCAGCTTCAGGGCACAACCTGTGAGGTTTCTTGGGGTGTCTGGAAAATATCTAAACAGCAATAACTAGAGAGCAGTTCTTTGTATCCTTCCCCCATGTAAGATACATCTCTTTCTGCTCTGTGTCCAGAGAGCTGTGGAGAAGGTCAACCTTTGACCATGGTGGAGACGGTAATGTATTTCTCTGTGGTTTAGGGTGTCTGCTGCATTGCTTTAAGAAGAGCCTGATCTGTGTGGAGGCAGGTGGAGCTGGTCTGTCCCTGACGGTAGTTTGAGGGCTGCTCAGCTGGGGCAGGCTAAAGGGGCTGCAGGGTTGTGCTGGGCACTGTTGCTGTGGATGTTGCAGCAAGATGCATCTCTGGGAAGAAGCAGGGTCTGGCCAGCAGCTGGCCGGGGCTTGGAGGTGGTGGAAAGCACTTCCTAGGGATGAAGGCACAAAGTCTAATGTAACTCAGTAAGCTACCAGTCTGGCAGGGAGTGGCAAAAACTTGTTCATAAAGCCTTTACACTTCCATTTTACCTAATTCCCTTATCTCTATAGAAGACGACAAATATTGTTATACATATCCTAATAAAACCTGTTTTTATGGGAGTCTAAAAGCCTTCCAGGCTTTTTTTCAGTGCTCAGTATGGGAGAAGATCAAGCCACGTGTGCTTCTGTGCTTTAGCTGAGTCATGGTCCTGTCCCACCCTGGGCAGGCTGGCAGCCTTCCCTGGGCAACTGGTCCTGTGCATCCCCAAACTGCAGCGTGTGGATGTAGGAATGGCAAACGTGGCAGTGATGTTCAAAGTGTGCCTGTCACCTTGCTGGAGGTGACTGTTTTGCAGGTGGCCTTCCTGTAGGATGCCTGTGGCAATCAGTGAAGCCAAATCACTGCCGTTTTGTGTTGTACCCTGACACTCCCAGTCTCCAGTGTGCTTTTGAGTTGTTGTATTCTCTCAGCCTTTCTTTAAAAACATAAGTAAACAAACCACAACAACTTATAGCAGGAAAGATCTACTCTAACTGAGACAGAATCACTTCCATCGGTCTTATTTGCACTATGTCAAGTTTATGGATCTTGAGATGTCAGTATGAAGCGGTGTATCAGCGGTGATGAAAGTTGAGTGTGTGAGACGGACATATATATCTAAAATGCGTTGATTGATTCTCACCTCCTTGAGTGCAATGGTCAGAACACAAATTTAACAGCATGTCATGGATTTTCAGTACTTACTGAAGACATCTGCCTGCGGCAGCTGCCTTTGGGGTGGTTGCAAGACACCAATTTTACCAACACTGAAGTGTAACTTTTCATCAAAACTCTAAGACCGGGGTTAGAAATTCATTGGTCCTGAATCATCAAAGCTCCACCGAATACCAAGACAAGTATGTTGTGTTTCTCCAGGAGGATGTACTTTAACTGTGTACAAAAGGGCCTTGAGTTAAATCCTGTGAAGGCTTTCTTCAATTCAACAATTGTGCAGCCTGATTGCTGCTTATTCTTTGCTTTTAGGGCCCTTCCTCTCTTCCTTTCCTCCTTTAAATTTTGGAGATGTTCCATTGCAGTTCACTTTAGAAAAGAGCTGAGAGAGCATCTTGGATCCAGATATATACCTTGACAACTCCGATGGCATGACCTAAGGAGTATGAAGGGAGTGACAGCGGCTGGTCATGGAGGAGAGTATAGGAAAGTTGCGGTCTGTGAGGAGGTGTACTGGGGTGGCAGCAATCCAGCTCTTTGTGCTCTGAAGCACGGATGGTGATTGTCAGATACATGTCAGCTCAACCTCATGCAGTTATTTCTGAATATGAACAATTAGATAAGCCTGGCTGGCATCCAACATATTACCTGAGAAGATATTTACCTCTAGTAATTGGAAATAATTGATTTTTAAATGGCTTAGATGATGGCTCATTGCTGTCATTGCTGCTACAAGAGAATCAACAGTCTTTTATTTAAAGGCCTTACTAAAATAGATGCACTTTCGTCAAGAAAGGGGATATACTTAGAAATTATGAGTTAACCACATTTATGTAGAGTTGTTTCATTGTATTTACACTGTTACACTCTTGATTTAAATTTTTGTTTTCTTGTTCATCTACAGACTTTTTTTTTTACATCAGACTTTTCTAGTCTTAAACATGGTTGGTGTTTATGGGTAAAGAGGAAGGGTCCTGTGACTCTCTGCAGATGAGCTTCCAATTGCAATTTTACAACCTTGTTTGGCAAGAGAAGACAACCATATGCTGGAGTCGATTCAGGATAGGTATTATGACAATCTTATTTTCTTTTATTCAAGAAATCAAATTATTAACAAAGCTGGACTAACAATCCAGTTACACAGATCCACCTTTTAAATAGCTTTAGAAATAACAGCCAACTTCACCATGTTTTAAGCAGAGAGAGAAAAATTGTGATTTTTTTTTCTAAGGAAATTCTTTTACTTGGTCACTTTGGATGGCTTTATGCTCCTTTTTTTTATGTTAGAAGTATAAGAAAGCTTGAAAAACTCTCTGGTGCTATGAAGGAATGACGATCACAGGCCCTACCTTTCCCTCGATCGTTGGAAGGAGATTCTGCCATCCTTCCTTCAATTTTGGCCTAATTTATTCTTGATCTTAAAGTTATTTCTTTAGCTGGAGATATGTTCAAACTCTCCTAATGTATTTATATGGCCCCTATAGCATATTAAGATTACCTGGATGTCAACTGTGAACTTTTAAAAAGAAGGTATTATACATCAAGGTCTTTTGGCTGTGAAAACTAAAGTGCAATGCTTACACTTAATCCATATTATTTTCTAAGTTTTCTGTACCTGAAAGTCATAAATAATGAATTGTTCCTTAGCTTGATAATCTATAAAGCCTAATAACAATGCTTTAAGAGAATGACTTTATTGCTGATCTTTAGTAAACTGGGAAGAATGTGGAAGTGGATCTGGTGGGGAAACCAGGGAAAGACTTGGGAATGGCTTCTGTGTAGGAAGTTCAGGGTATAACAAAGAGATTAGTGATTGCAAAATGAGAGATGCAGAGAGAAAGAAGACAGGTAGAGAAAGTAGGGTGGTCATACTCTTAAATGTAAATATGTTTTTCATCTGAGTCCCACTGAAAGCAACAAAGTACTTTAAAAATAAGTAACCAAAAGCGCAGTTGCTCTTAAAGCTCATCATATTTTATTGTAGATCTTTGCTGACATTGTTTTCTCATTGACGTCAATGAAAGTTTCAAAATCAATTGAAAGCAGCTGTCTGTTTTAAATACACATTGAAGTCATCAGGAGAAGTGGTATGTAGTCTTTCCCTGGAATACACTTGATACTAGTCCAACATGTCTTTTCATCACAAATTTTTATCATCAGTCACTGCCTTTGTTTATATTTGCTGCGTTGTAGCTTGTAGTAGGGCAGATGTATCAGATAAGGGTGTACTGTAATATAACTGCTTTTACCAAATCCACCAAACTCACTTTCATCTTAAATACGATATTATTTATTTTGCTCCTTTGTCAGCCACTGTCAAGATTTTTCTTTTTTAATATTTTAGAGGACAACTCTCTCTTGAGGAAATAAAGTTCAGTCTCCATTGATTTAATTTCTTATATCTATTTATATGGATTTTTGTGCTAGTGTATTAGGTTGAATGATTTTTACCCAGTGAATTTTCATTGCATGATTACATTGATATATTTGTTTAGCTTCTAATATTGACACCTTTTTTTAGAATACAGAATATCTTTTTGTTGAATCCTTCCAAGTGACACCGAAATCATCTTATCTCTAAAATAAATTGTATAATTGATGCTGTTTTTTGTCTTACCATTTATAGTCAAAAGTCATCCAGAGAAGTACAAAGAAGATGAACTAGTACATGAAGAAGAAATACTGTCTAACTTGATACATAGTGATGTACAAGGTGATTATGTTTAGGTGAGGCTAAATATGTTGTAGGTTTTTGTCATTTAAAACCACTTTCTTCTAATATTTCCAAGTAGTGAACAAAATAACTTTATCTAAAGAAGGCTTATGGTCACTTCAATTACCCCGAACCCAGCTAACAGGCTACTTAGTGCTCCGTACTCAGTCAGAGTGCAAAAGGACAAATAAATACCATATACGAGCAGTTGGGAAGGTCTGAAAGGGGGAAAAGAGCTGTTCCCCCATAAACACAGCACCCATAAATACCACATTCAAAAACCCCACAAAATCTGCTGTTGCCGGAACTGGAAATTTTGCGTGTAGCTATTGTATTTTATTGTAGGATGCGTGTATTAGTAGTTTCTTTATATCTTCCTGGACCTGCAGAGGGTGCAAAATCTCCATGTAACATAGCTTAGAAGAAGCTGAATTATTTCTTCATTCTCCTTATATGTTTGGTTCTTTGATAACTTTTAGGAACACTTCACCAGCAGCAATATCCTTGCTAGAAATTTAACGGTAGAAAAAAAGAAGATAAAAGCATTTATTGTTACAAGCAGGGCTATTGCCATTTCATTTGCAGAAGTCTTTTATTCTTCAATTTCTAAGCCCAGTGCCTGATCCATTCTCTCTAGCCTAGTGTTATTCGGTCCCTTCTCATGTTATCTCTTTCCCGTAATGATATAATTATTTCCTCTATTTTTCCTCTTTCTCTACAGCCTTTTATTTTTAATTTCTGTATTTCTTCTGGTTAACTGCTTCTGTTTCAATGCTTGCTTCCAGCTCTAAACTGCTTCATTCACACCATGAACAGAGTGGAGGTAAATGGCCAACTACATGGCTTTGGCAACACATTGCAGAGAGTAGCAGAACAAAATATCTGAGACATTATTATGATTTCACTTCATTGATTTTCACTGATTTAGTAGAGGTCTTCAATGTGAGAGAGTGTGAAGACAATGGTATGGGGAAAGACTTCTTTTAAAGTATTGGGGTTCCTACGATAAAGCTTATTGCTGTCAAAAAAAAAAGTCATTTTCTTCTGCAAACTAAAACACGCGTTTAGCTACCATTAGAGCAGTATTATTAGGAAAAAACCCTCAAACTTAAAATACCTGGCAAAGGAGGTGCAGGAAAGTTTTTAGAGTGTGGTGGTACACTTGTCTAACTTGTCTACACTTTCCATATTCATAATAAGTTGGGTGTTTTTCCTGTTTGCTTGGGTTTGTTTTTTACTTTATAGTTGGCTCTGTTCCAACTTTGAAAGGATTTACAATATGGTTGGATATACAGCAGCCTTTCAGATTAGTAAGATTTACGTGATGAGCCTTTGTGAAAGAATGAATGGGAATTTAAATTTGTGTCTCTGGTCAAGGAGAGAGTTTTGTGGGGTTTTTTTTAAGCAAGTCACATAAGTTTTCTGGCTGTAGCAAAAACTTCTTTTGCAATGACCTGCTTGTATGTCATCTTTGGGTTGATGGAAAAACGTCAACATGGATGTCAAGACACAAAATGGGTATCTTTATGCCAAGGCCCAGAGCAGTTCCTCATGTTCAGGGTGGCTGCGGGTGATGGTGACGCCAGAGAGAACAGAAAAAGATCCTTGAGGCTAGTCCTGATCCCATTGAAAAATGGTAGAAGATGAGCCATTACATTTAAGGGATGGAGCTGCAGAAATTGATTTTAATAGCAAAATGTTGGGAGAAAGGGATAGACTTTTTTGTGTCTTTTATACAATATATTCAGTTAACAGTTGCTTGATGTCTCCATTTGGCTTGTGTCCTGTGGGGAGCGCTTAAGAGGTGCTTTAGAGCTTTACTGAATAAGGGTGAACACGTACTTGATTGTGTTTCAGCTCCTTTTTTAAGGACTGAGAAATAATCTGTTACATGCAAAGGATTATTTACCTGTCTGAAACCTATCAAAATTGTTTCTTATAAAACTGTGAGTTGGTGTGAGAATAGCAAGCTAGCAGGAAAATTTCATCTTGCCACTGATACTTATGCAGTGCAAGTAATTTTGTCCAGAAGTTTCAAAAGTAGTCACTTAGCATAATATAATTTGTATTTGAAGATTTTTAATAACTTTGACTAAGTGTGTACATGCAGCTTTCTAAGATGAAAATGATTAATTGTAAATAAGACGTTTGATTGAATGACACTGTTAGGATAACACCACAATAGCTGCCTTAATATCATAATGAGACTCTTGCGTCCTTTGTATCCAAGAACAACAAGATTTAGATCTTCTAGAAAGAACACAGCCTCAGCAATATAATTTGGTAGGGAAGAGGAATACTACTCTTCACGAATGAAAGATTAAGGTCTTGGGGCCTATTATGTACCCGTCTGCAGCTTTCTTATAAACCAGTGATATTTATATTTGAATGATTTAGAGAAAGATCTATGAGTAGCTGCCTGCCCTTTGTGCAGTATGGTGGCCTTCTCCGAGGATCGGAAATCTGGGAGCTCCCAGTTGTAATAATGTGTGATTACTCAAAGGGGCATGCAATGCAAGGCAATGTCACGGAGGAAACACTAACGATATAGCTTATTACAATTCATGGCACATTAGGAAATAGAAACCTTAGGATCAGGGAATTACTTTGCAGACTGCCTTGTTCATTATACATAGATATAGGGGAGTTCACGAGACAGCCTATATACAGCCTAGGACAAAGCTACAAATGATGAAGAATAAAATAGTGCCTTTAGATTTATTTACATGCTAGGCTGAGATTGTAGGAGAATCACCTTCCTGAGCAGCAAAGTGTTTCTTTTGGTTTGTGTCCCGAACGCAGGTGGCAGGGATGGCTGCTCTGAAGGGACCGGTGCAGCGTGGAAGCCTGGACTGGCCCCGCTCACAGCGGTGGTGAGGCACACGGGGCGGTGGGATGCCGATACCTGAGCGGGATACAGCTCCAGGACATTATTTTAAGGACTGGTTGGCCTGAGCGGAGAAGTTTAATGTGTGATTATTTCAACAGTGTGTATTAACTAATACTTTGTTAAGCACAGAGTGGTAAGAAGGAAGCCACAGGGATTATCTTCCCCCTTGGGAAACTTATCTCCGTATGTAGGACAATTTATTGTTTCCCAATATTATCATAATGTCCTTTATTATCAGGTGACATTTTAAGAAATATGATTACAGTGTTAATTTTATTTTCCATGTATCCTAGGGCATGAGAATTGATGGAGGGCCTTGCCAGGAGGAAAAAAAAACACATTAATTTCAGTCCTTTTTGCTGACGTCTTTGATTATTTCATTTCTATATTAAAAACTTATCATTTTAATAAAGAGACTGATAGAACTTTATATAAATTTGGCAAACTTCAAAAGTGGAATTAGTAACGGAGATAAATAATTCTTTTTAAATAAAAATAGATGTATGAGGGATTGCTGAAGAAAGGCAGAGGAAAATAAAGGTCTTATTTTGCAATCCATTCCAAGCATGCTGCCTCCAAGGGACTTAATTATGTAAGCAACAAAGCTTTTATTACAAGAAAGGATTTATAAAAGCAGCAAGGTTTCTGGTACTTTGAGTGGTGTTCCCGCAATGAATTTACCATTTGAAAAAACTGGCATTTTTTTCACATTTACATGTGTTTATGAGGGAGAATAGATGGGGAAGGGCCCTGCAAAGACAAACCTTATGGTAAGGCAGGTGCTGCTGCTTCTGGAGCCCCGGTGTTATTAATGGCAGCTGTAAGCACAGACGTGTAGCACTGTGGATTGTTACACTCATTTTTTAAAAAAACAATGACTAAAATGGGAGTATGATGGCCCTCCTTAGCTACAATATTTTTAACAGATTTCTTGCCTGCATCATTTCTAATGATGCAGAGAAGCCTCTAAGCTGTGAAGTTCATTTCCAGAACTCAATTTGGGCGCAAACTCTGGGGGGCTCAGTTTGGTAGGTGTAAAGCACAAGATCTGGACAAGGTTTTAAATGCTGCATTTCTCTGAAAACTGGCATTGCTAAGAACTTTTTAGCTTTTCTGTTTTCCCTCCTCTATAAGCCACCCAGCACTGCACATGGGCTCTTTTGTATATGCAGGTAATGTCAGTACTTACAAGGCAGTAGAATCCAGTGAAAAGGGATTTCCTTCCCATATGCAACTGCTGCCTGCAAACCGCTGGCTCCATGAAGAGAAGACAGCTTCGCACTGGCTCCACACTCAGGAATAGCTGGTTTAGAAAAAAAGTCTGGCTCTGTTTGCGGCAAGAAGATCCTGTGCAACACGCTATGACCGCTGGATAAACTGAAAGGATTGAATGGCTGAGAGAATGTATTTTTAAAATGACATTTCTCTGAATGAGAAGTGAAAGAAGCTCTAATATTTTATTGTTATGCAAAGCCAGGCAAGATTCCAACCAGGACCCTGCAAAAACAATATACGGTCAGAGTGAGAGAAGGAAGACTTTTAAATGCCACTGGATTCTCACTTAATTTCTATTAGCAAACAGGACACTGCTAGTGTCTTAAACAGTACAAAGCAAATACTCTCCTCTCCTTTCTAGACAGTTGTCTTCCATATGATCATTAATTTTGGCCACCTTTTATTTTCCTGGAACAATTTAATACCTATTAGGACAAAGGACTAATAGGATAGTGATTTAAGCTTTTATCAAAGCAGTTGTGATGTGTTTTGAAGATGTGTTGGTGCACCTACAGTGTCTACATTAGAGTGTGGAACAAGGGATCATAATTTCCAGGCTCTGCACACTTGCTCTGGAGGGCAGGTACACAGAGCCATCGTCATCTTGTGAGGCAGAAAGGCCTGTGGAGACCTGGTAGAAATAGGTCATCTCCCCATCCACAGCTCGGATTTTTTGATATAGCCCAAGTGTAACGGAAGGGAGGGAGTGCAGAGGTGCGTTTAGGCATCTCCAGTTTCCTACTATGGATCTGGCGTTTCCTGACTTCTGCCTGTCTGTCCTTAAACTGTCTTGTTTAAGGACACTGCTGTTTTCTCATGGTTTCACAAAGGAAAAGGAGATTGGCTGATGTATTGTAGAGATGAAGGAGTGCAATTCAAGGCAGGATTGTCTTTTCTCTTCGGTGTAGCTGCTGTGATTATCTTCTGGCTTTCAAATGGTTCTAATAAGTCACCATGTTTCTCGGAGCCCTCAGTTTTATTATCTTTTAATGTTATAGAAACAGAAGTCTGCTACATCCTTTTTTTAATTTATTTTATTTTGGAAACAGCTTTCATTGTTTGTGAAAGAAATTATACTGAAAGCTCTAGAAACCTGAAATCTTTTCATCAACTTCAGACTAGATACATCAAGTCATCCTCAGTATAAGCTTCCAGTTCATTCTGGGGTAAGATTCCCATAATGATCTGACTAAGCAGAGGTAATTGTATTCCCCAGCCTGTTTTTTGGGAGGAACTCAACACACATGTCATAAAAATCAGGCATTTTGGGGGAACCTTTTATGCTGGTTTTGTGATAATCATTCAGTCATTATCTTTTTGCAGTTCTTTGCAAATACAGATGAGAGATTTAGTCGAATTCTCATTCAAGCGACATTGTCTTAAGTCAAAATATATTGGTTCTTTCAGCAGAAAAGAACTGAGTGTAGAGAGGGACCAAACTCCTGATTTATCTCTAAACACAGACAGGAAGAGAAAGAAAGGAAGAGTTTCTCCTCTCTAAGTGCAGAATGCTTGTATGGCTATGTTTTTAAGTGAACTAATAACTGCTTAAAAAGAGAAGTTGAAATCCTTGTAAGGTGTTACACACAACAAGCCCATGAATTTTAATAATATCAGGATATACCAATCTTCACCAAATAAAAAAAAGGACTTAAGCAGGGTTTCTCATGAGAGCTACAATAATATTTTTCAAAACTTTCATTTTGTTTAACTTTAGAATCCAGATGTTCTCTGAAATGCTTCTTGAAAAATAGATTCACTTCAGATTCAATCTGAAGCTGCAACACAACAGCTCCTAACCACCTGCATTGCATTTTGTATAAGGCTTATCTGAGGCTGAATTTTAGTTCTCCCTGGGCCTGATTGAAACCCTATGAAAATCAGGGCAAGTGTTTCTACGGTATTGAGTATGCTTTGGATGAGGCCCAGAAATTTCACTGACTTGTTGACTGTAGCATCAAAGATGGCTCAAACCAGCCCAATTCCTTGGTAATCCAGTCCTTTAAGCTTCTCTCTCCACCTGCACTTCTTAACGCACAAAAATACAGTGCTGGTGAGTTACCTCATGGTGCCTGTATTGATGTCCATAATATGCTAAACCCCTCTGGTGCAGTGTGACCTTTTCATAGGAAAGCTTTGGATGGAATAGTCTCAAAAAAAAGATTGGATTATGCTGGGTACCTTTTCTCTAAATGTAAAAGTGCTTCAAAGAATAATTTTAATCTTCACTATCTCAAGTCTCTGCTAATTTGGAGATCCTCTTGCTGGCCTTCTGCTGTATGGTCTATACTCACTGATACATTTTGGCTTCAAATAAAAGCTGTGATGTGTTGGGTGAGGTTTGGTTAAAGTTTGAGAGAGCATTAATGCCGTTAAAATCACAGAAAGCCCTTACCTGAAACATTATGTACAGATTTAGTCACCTGTGTTTAGAAAGATGGAATTCAGGCGGAATCAAGTTGGAATAGATATCGGGAAGCATAGCTTGTATCACTAGAGGAGACTACAAGAGCCTGTCTCTTTGAAACAATCCAAAGAAAGACAAAAAAAAATGAGGGACTTGCTCAGGAGGGTGTAAGAGCTATTAATTTAAAATTGATTTGGGGAAAGCTTTTGAACAAAGTAAATTTTTTGGTCTTTTTTCAGCAGCTCGTTCAAAAAGAGAGTAGCCCAAAAATGAGTAGAGTCAGTTCAGTTGCAATGATCAGCTGAACTAAAATATACACTCAAATGTACCAACCATTAGCTGTTTGACAGACTTGACAGAGAGGAAGTAGACCAGATTAGAGCAAAGAGAGAAAAAAACATTTGGCAGTGGATTTGCTAATGAAAACAATAACTTCAGAATGACTGGGTGGTAAAATCCTAATGCAGATCAGATGGTAGTTTTCATTTCAGTCAAGGAATCAATATAAATTCTCATGTCCTTTATAGATTTTATCCTAACTAAATAGGTCACATAAAGCAACACAAGTTTTAATTTTCAGATTTTTTTTTACACTGAATTAGCTATCTAGAATGAAGAATATTTTCTCTCTTTGTGAAAATAAACTCTTTGTAATGCCTTCAAATAAGGACAAGAGATTTGGCATGTTTGTATCTAACCATCACACTCAATACCTTTTTTTTTCCAGCAGAAGTAGCTACCAATATCAAATGAGAATTTTTCTAAAACCTAGTGAGAAAATTTTAGCTGTTGAAGGAAACTCCCATTACCCATGCCAGTACTCTATGTCCTCTCTGAATAACAGAAGTTCATGGCTATCAAGTTTTTGACCATTGTACAGGAATCAACTTCACTACATCTTAAAAATACATTTCTGTTATTAAAAGGGTAATTATCTTTCTCCCTTTCACTCTAGGAATTCCAAAGGAAAAGACTGTTTTGTCAAAGAGAAGCCATTTGCTTGGTCACCTCATTACATCTCAAGGGGAAAAAAACCAAACATAAGGTATAAGCAGAGTATATCTACTGCAAAAAATCAGAATATTTATATCTACTTGGTGTCTTGTTGATCTCCCTGATGCTCAGTAGACCCACTTGAATGGGAGTTCTGAGTTGTGTGTTTGAGATCTGGCAGGGCTGAGAAGAACTTGTCTCTACTAAGCTGGTGCTGTAGGACGGCACGGCAGAGCTCTGTGATGGCTTTTCTTATATGATCTTGCCTTGGCAGTGGAGACAGTAGCTTCATCAACACAAGCATCCTCATCAGACTTCAATTTTGTTATTAACATCTTATACCAATTAAAAAAAAAAACAACACTTCCAAGCCTCCTTACTATCAACTGCTGAAATTCTAATGACTTTGAAAAATGTTGCTGGTTTACACTCCAGCAAGCTGAAGGAAGATTGTACTGTGCTTCACATTTTATCAGAGCGTTACAAATGCTATTTTACTGAATTCTTGTGAAGAATCTTGTCTATCTTTTCCATAAATAATTAGTTTCTCCAAATGCTGGATGCAGTTTCATTAAAGCTTTGTTATGCTGTCTCTTTTATTTCACACTAGTTGAGTTTATGCGTGGAATTCATTTCTTTTGTGCTGCTGATTTGCAAACAAAACAGATTGCTAATTTGACATGTACAAGAAAATTGGAAACTGAGCTGACATAAAATACTTGACTGCTTCCCAGTGTTTTGTTGTACATGCTAGAAAACATCCATGCAGTAAGGTGTGTTAATCAAAGACTGTTGTGTCATTTTGGAAACGGAGCCCCTTTTAATGTGATCCTGAAGTACTGACCACGTCACCACAATAGTGCTTGTTATTCTGCTTTTATAAACTTACCTCTAGTATACATTATTACATTTTCCATTTCACCGAATTTCATAGCCTACTTAGCTGCCTCATAGTCACATGAAAATATATACACAAAGGAAGATTCGGGATTTTTAATTTATGGAAACCTTTGAAATTGCCTTTTTCTTATCTTCCTTTCCTATTGTTCTGGTGGACTTACTGTTTCCAAATTCTTGCCATGTCACTATAAATCACAAATCTTCTCTCTTGGCTAATCTATATGTTCTTTGATCTGATGGCAAAAAATATAGTTTTCTAATATTTATATAGTCTGCTCTACAATGGTCAATTTCAGAATGGTTCCTCTAACGCTAACATCTCCCCCTTGAAGATCATGCCAGGTTTCTTCAGCATTCCTGTAAGAACTCACAATATGTGCCAGCATGTGATTATTGTTATTTTTTTTAGTCTGGTCCAAATCTTTTGAGCCTGCAGTCAGACCCACAGAGAATAAAGAAACATCTGTGCATTTTCATTTCTGATGATGGCAACCTCAATTGTGCTACCCATCACAGGTATCAGCTATTTGCAGAGGTGGTGACTATCAGTGCAGTAGGTGGGTAAGAAAGATGAGGGAGAAAATTATTTTTACCTGGCTGAAGTCGGTAAGAGTCTTTCTTGACCTCTCGATCCATGATACCACAGCTCAGCTTGTAGCTTCCATTCAAAGCATTTTCCTTTTACATAGGAGGGTCCCCCCAAAAACTATTTAAATTTTATTTCAGTGGAGGGTTGACTCTAAATAATCTTTATGAGCAGGGTCCTTCCTTGACGTTCTGCTAGGAATACAAACCTTTTTCTTGTCAGTTAAATATACTATTTTCACCCTGTTTTTTAGCATAATTTTCTCCTGTCGATTCTTTCTTTTGCTTGATGCTTTTAATTACAGACTGTGGTGAAGATTACACAGCAAAGTAACACAGAATGATCTTTTATCTGTGCTTTCTATTAAGTAATAGCAATCTGTGGGAGGTGCAGTCCGCAATTGCTACGAGGCAACTGTACCAAGCACTGAATGAAGTATTAGTCTAGTTTGTTAATGACTAGGCGCAGAATGTTTCTCTGTCTTGTTGTCTTCATCATTTTGTATAAATACCATTTGATGACGACCCTTGTGTAGGGTATTACCTGGTGGTGGCCAGCCCCACAGCTGTGCGTGGCTCTTTCTGTTGTGTTATGTTCCACAAGATGCATGGTTTTGGTGCTGGGAGAAGCCTTTTCAAAAGCTGCCACAGAAGGTCTTCCAGCCAAAGGACCTTCCTACGTAAAGGACTTCACAAGGGGGCATCCGAAGCAGCCGTCAAGAGCTTGTCAGTTGGCTGGATTAGACACCTTTGGAATCAGACTATCTCTTGTCTCTACTTGCAGTTGGTTCCCAATAGCTGTATCACTTTCTTACCATGGCAGCCCTTCGCTATCCTCCCCTCTTGCTGCCCACCTCTTCTCACTTTCCCACTCCTGCAAGTTGCACTCATCTCCTCTACAGTCCCATTCACTTCACCTTTGCTGCCCTGGATTTGCTCGCTGTTTCTTTTAGCTTTATAATGAAACACAGTTAAAAGTAAGTATATGTTGCGTGGCATCAAACCCATGCTTTGATCATGGAGTCAGTCTTCTATTCTTACCCACAATGGAAATCTGTGTCATATGCTTTTCCACTGATTTAATTAAAAGCAGCAGTGCCAGAACTGGATACCCTATTTTGTTTTGTTGGTTTGTTTGGTTTTTTCCTGCTCTTTTGTCTGTTGCTATTGTTTTCTCCTTTCCTGTTACAAGTTCTGAAGGACAGGGACTCTGGCACACGTAAGTTTGAAAATAGTAGCAGGGAGATAGCCATTTTATGAGCCTGGCTGTGACAGAGTAGGTTCATGCTTAGAGAAGTCAAGTCATGGAGAGACCAACCCCTCTCTTGTCTTCCTGCTGAAAGCAGCCAGAGACTTCTCCTTCTTTTCTGGCACGTTCTTGTTCTTGTTCTGTCCCTGCAGCTCTGCAAACACCTGAGAAATTAGTCACTTTCTAGACCAAATTTACTTGAAATGCTGAATGTTTTCTAGAGATTAATTACTGGCCCGGGTCTCCAGTGGGCATCATTTTCCTTTCATTTGGCTGCTGTGACTCTGAAGATTCTGAATTGCCTCAGCATGTGCGTCATTTGCAGTCCCTGTTGCTGTGAGTCACCAGAGATGAAAAAGTGACTTTACACGTATCATGGCTGTTTTTTCACAGAGCACAAGTGAAAACATGTTCTTTTCTAACTGTGACACTCAAGTAAACTCCTACATCAGGAGAATGCAGGGCCTTCGCTGCTGTAGTACAGAGTGGATTATGTATTTCAGAAATGTGAGGGAATGAACTACTTGTTCCTTTGCAGTTATCTTAGGATAAGCCAAATGGTGGGAGGACTGGTCATTTGAGATATTTAGGTCAGGGTCCTGTAGGCACAAATGTGTCTTAATGACTCTGACCAGCCTCACCTGGGGCCTTTCTTACATCCCTGCCTATTTAAGCGTGGGGCTCCTGGAGGCTAAGGTTGGTCAAGGACAGCAAGGTCTGCTAGCATCATCAGGATACTGACAATTCAGTTAAGTGACCTTTTTTTCTTTTTCTTCTTCAATAACAGGTTCTAAAATAGCTTGACTTTTCCTATACCATGTGCTGACTTACTGAGTTTAAAAACAACAACAAAACCCCACACAACATAAGCATCCTGAACATACATGAACTGGGTATTGTGGATGTCCTAGGTGGTGCGTGTTTGTAGCCATTTCTGCAGAAATGCTATAATCAGAAAGTAAACCAGACTTTTCACCTTACATCGGATGGAAGATAAATCTTTTCATTGGTGCATAGCTCAGGGAAGATAGAATAGACAGGCAGCTATTTTTCTAGTTAATGCTGGTGTTTTTTCCCTGTTCTGAAGACCTATAGCTAAATGTATCTGTGTTTTGACATGTACAATCTGTTGCAATAAGCTTATGAAAACTTAGGCTAGCATTAAGAAAATGTTTAATGTTAACACTTAGAGATATTAGCAGCAAATTTAATACTCTGATTTCTTTGCATACAATCTTAGTTTTAAAAAGATAAGTAAGTTATAGTGTCATACCTGCAAATATTTTTTTCTATAATTTTCATGGACTATGATTAGTGTGGCCATTTATTATGGCATTTATGTCATGACGGCATGATACCTTCTGGCCACAGGTTTTGTATTTTCATGCTTTTCATTTTCTTGCCTGTAATTTTACCTATTGGACTTTAAAGTGTAGACATTAAGGAGGTGGTGAATCAAGAAACTCTTTTTGGTTTTGTGTCTTCCATCCTGTTGCCCAGTATTCTGAAGAGGGCATCTCTTGCTCAGTTTCTATGTTAGATGACATAACGTATCAAAAGAGAGGATTAAGTGTGAGTTTGGAAAACAGGTCAGGTTGGAGATGGAGGACCTAATAAAAACTGTTCTGTGCTCCTTATGCAGTTTTAGCTATTTTGGTTATCTGGTAGTAATGGTAAGACTGACAGGCAGAGGAGAAAGTGGGGAAGAAATGTTACATGTTATGTGTCTGAGTCAGAGAAATTAAAGTCCCTGTAACTTTACCAGTGCCTTAACGAGGCTGCAACAGCGCTATCTCATCACTAGCTCCTATCTAGCCACAGAGTTGCAGGTTTCTGTGTTATACCTGAATCAAAGTGTACCTGTTTCACAGTGGCTGTCTGAGTGAGTGACACAGCAGCTGGTTTTCTGCTAAAATCCATTTTCATCATTGTCTCAGTCTGATGTGCTATCAGCCCCGCTCCTCCGAGCACTCCTGCAGATCGAGAAAATAGCAGGCAGTAAAACTATCTGTCTTGTCACAGACTGCTAGGAAAAAATAAAATGACAGATAGAGTTTACTCCTCTTTATTTATTTATTTTTTTTTTTTTTAGTGTGTCTCCATTCCATCTCCTGTCAGTTGCTATTTCTGTTTTGTGCCTCCTGCCTGCCCTCCTAGATCTGCAAGGCTGCGTGTTGTGCTACTTACACCAGTGTGACTGAGCCTTACAACACAATCAGTCCTTCTCCTGATGAAGAGCTGATCTGGTCTATTCTTTAACTGGATGTATACCATAGCGCTCGACTTCTTTTAAAAGAAGTCTTCTTTTAAAAAGAAAAATTATTAAAAGGCATCTGAAAGCATCTGCAATTAAGTTTGAAGTGCTAATCTCTACAAACTTGGAACCGCCTACATCTTTTATTACAAATACTTGTTGAGGAAAACTACTTCCACTGTTAATGGAGGTGGATAGGAGGCAAAGCAGTTGTCACAGTTCAACAGGCAGAGAAAATTGTTTGTTTTTCTGACTGTTGTTGTTTTCATTAAAGCAATGCTCTCACTGGAATACCTAAGTAGCAGTAGTATTTGCCAAAGGAATGGTATTTCTTTATTACAGTGTAAATCAGCTGAGCACATTTCTGAGTACAAACACAAATAAGATGCTTCAAAAAAAAACCCTAATGTAAGCTGAATCTTCTAGTGTTACATTTTTAGCAGACTGTGTGTGGAAGCCATAAAGAGGGGACCAAATTTTATCCCAACTTTTCCTCTGACCTGAAGAGGAGCTCCAGAGTTGCCGCTTGTGATGGGGATACCTGTGCCCAAGCTGCTTGGGCTCGTGGTAGGACACCAAGGAGGTCTGAGAAGGGACTTCAGGAGGCTGGATCATGAAGGATGGTTTGGGGAATGGGAGGAGGGTAAGTCTGCCGGGATCATACAGAAGCTTACTTTCTTGCTCTCGCAAGCACCATGTTTTATAAAGCCTTTTATGGACTTGCTGTGAATTTTTGAGTTTATGCACTCTTTATAAACTTGCAGAAATTGCAAGCAGCTGTTCACATCCCAGGGTTTCTCTGTCTAGTTGAATTGCCTAGTTCAGTTTATTAACTGGTACTTCCAATTGATCACATTTCCACTTTTGATACAGAAAACTCTTGTTACCAGTATTAATCCATTTTATTTATCTTTTACTTTGAAAAATTTTGAATTACTGGCTCCAAAATTATTTTTATGATGTTCCTTCTGAAATGTCCTCACTGCTTACTGCAAGTAAGGGTGTCAGACACTCTCACTTTCTTTATGCTGTGATTTTTGATTAAAAAATACCAAACAAACAACCAACCAGACAAACAAAAACTTGCCAGCTGTCATGATGTTGGACTTCTGGGTCCTAGCGCTATCAGTAGCTGTTAGACCTGTTGGCCGTCATGTTTTGTTTGCCGTAGTCCTTTAATGGGGCCAACAACTGAAGTACTGCTGAGCTTAGGCTGGTTCTGGGGCTGTGGTGGGACGGAGCTGGCTGGGGAGCCTGGGAGATTTCTCTCCTTCCAGCACAAGGCTGGAAGGGAACACGTACCCCCTCTTGCACCAGGACAGTAAATAGCTGGGGTCTGTGTATCTGCTCTCCTGTGTTTATAGGTATTCTCCAACTGATATAATTAAAAAGATGATCACAGAGGTTCAAGATGGAAAAGATATATTAGATAATATTATTCACTGCCTTGGAGCCAGCACAAGATTGTTTCCTGTAAAATAGTTCACTGGCTTCAGGGGAAGTTGAGGTCTACAAGCAACATGCAGGCTCAGGCTCTTATTGAAGGGCTGCAAGGCTTGTATATACATCTTTATTAAAACTTTTATTAAAAAAAAAGAAAGGCATTTCCATGCCCACTTGTTCTTGCAGATTTCAGCAGTGCTACTTTATTTCTCTGTGATAAAGACACATTTATTAGTTTTGTGTGCTCAAAGGGAAGTAGAAAAAAATAATAAAAAAGAAATTGGAAATGAGGAAATACTTGGCCTTATTAAGTCAGTGGAAGCCTTCAGGTGGCTTGGAGTTTCACCCAAAGCCTCATCTTTTTTCCAATTTATTTCATTAAGACGTAATAGTTGTAAAAGGGTCTTACTTTGTCCATCTTATTTATAATTTTTAAAAGGTAGCATATAATCCATAAAGATCTAAAATTCAGGGTAAATGAGTCTCTTCAGTCATGACCAACATGGAGTCCCAAGCTGGTTTAGTAGTCATAGCCATAGCAAGAAACAAAAGACGCTGGCTACACTCTGAAAATCCTTCAGCTAAGTTCACTAAATGATTTTTTTTTCTTTTTTTTTTTTTAATTTTCCTCTCTGTCCTTGAGTTACAAATCTTCAGGAAATACACTTCAGCTCCCTTTCTATCCACCACACTATAAGCTGTGATCCTATGTTGTGCTGTCTTTACAGTAAGTATTGCCGTGCAGGCTATCCTAGATCTTGCTGATGTTGTGCTGAGGCTATGGTACTGTGTCACACCAGACTGAAAAACGTATTCAAGTCCCTACTGAGTCCTGTCAGTCCCAGGTACTCTTTCCCCATCTTGCTTCCACTTCTACCCAACTCTTGTGTAGTAGAGTTATTAGAAACTGCCACATTGCTTTCGCATGCAGCAGTGGTGCTAAGATTTCTATATAGCCATTGTCACCAATTAATCTCCGGCCATATAGTGAGGTACTTCTCTTTTCTCCAGATGCAAAAAGATCTCGCAAGGCGCATGTAATCACCCAATGTGGTGTGTAAGTCACATACTGAGAAGGTCTCTCTCATCCCATCAAAGTTTGATTGCTACTGAAGTTTAAAAAGGAAACAAAAAAACAATAAAACACCTCTCCTGTGAGCAACACCAAGGCACTTTGCTGCAAAGGCTGGATTAAACGGATGTAGCCACAATACCCTTTAGGTAAGCAGGTGTTATGAATGAAAGTCCCTGGCTCTGTGGCTCCACTGAGATGCTCTGAACAGCAGTGCTATGTAGTGCTGTGTGGGCACCTGAGGACAAGAAGCTTGAGGACTTGGTGAGAAGTAGATGTAAGAAGGTCATAGCATGTGCAAAAATGAGGAGGATTCTTTCTCTCCTGAAGAAACCTGAAAAAATTAGCAACTTAAAGTATCCATCTTTCTATACAGAGTGATGCAGGAGAAGAATAGGTTTAAAACTTTGCATACTGTCAGCCTCACTGAAGATTAAGAATGATAAGTGATTTGCAGCAAATTACTCCCATCTCACTACGAGGTGAAGCCAGCAAACTGAAAGTTTGTCTCTTCTAATGTAGTATTATGGCTGGGATGCCAAGTCCAAGGCCAGAGTTTTCAGGTTAAGTAATATTGTGGTCAAATGCTGCCTCTAAGTGCTTGCAATGAGACTGTCTTTGAAGCTAGCAGCAGGCAGACCCAGTGCTCCTTTCCTTTCCAACTACGTATGATGCAATTTGGCATATGGGCTCTCTGAAACGCCATTGTACAGCAGGACCAAAGGAGAGCTGTGGCTCCCCTATGTAGTAAAAGTTGGACTTGATTTCTTTTCATGTTGAGTTAGAGAGCTTGACTGCTGGTGGAGAGAGTTCATCTGGATCATCAGCATGTAATTCATATACTAAGAAGCTTCCTCATCAATCATTAAAGTCTGATTGTTATGAAAGTTAAAAATAAACACCTCTGCTGTGAGCAACAGCAAAGCGTGACATAAGAATGGCTTGGCACTTGCTAACACTTAATCTGCTATGTGTCAAAGGTGAGTTAAGGCTTAGAAATCAAGCCTATTAACTGAGCAAAATTATCTTATTACCTGGATCAGTTCCTACAACCTGACAGAAGAAAAATGTCTCAATGAAGCAAGGATTCATGACCTTTATAATTTGTTGTCATGGCATGAAATTAATAACCTCGGTATACATACGGCACTGGAAATACAAAGAGAGTTTTGCTCCTTATTCTTTTCAGTATCTTGAATATCTAAACTAATTAGAGTAACTTGATGATTGAAACCCCTTTTCAGGTTGTGTACAAAAGTATGGATTAGAAATTACTGCTGTTTAGAGTAACTTTAGCCTAAGTAAAGTCTCTTTGTGGCAGTCTAAATAGTAATGGCCATGCAAGTGTGTTACAAAGTCACTGGCAAATTTTTGAAAACCCTGCCAGTATCCACTGGGAATTTTCAACTTGTTTCAGTACTTGTGCAAAAAGTAGTCTGAAAGGTATTTCTCTGTTCTCAACTGGAAACTCATAGTATAGTCACTATTGTACATCGCTTGTAAGGTTTTTGTTTGTAAATATGTTGAAGAAAAGTCTGCTCTCTGATACATACACTGGTATGCTGAGTTGTATCAGCTAGGAGTCTGGGCCAAAAGACTCCTGACTACTCGCATAGGTGACTTTACAGATGATAGTGATGAAAAAGCAGAACGTTGAGATGCTATAATACCAACAGAACCAAGTTAGAAGTGTTGAGCCATGTCTTAGTGACTCTGAAAACAACGTGTGTTTGTTCTAAGACAGAAAACCTCCAATTTCTGATGAGTCTTACTGCGTTCAAAATTTCTGCTGTTCAAGTGGCCACACTGAAAGAATAAAAACTGGCATTTGCCTTGCATGGGTTATAGTAAGTTTATATAGTGAGCTAGGCTTCAGACATACACTAAGTGAAGTTGTGAAGTAACATTTTACTGTACATTTTTATTAGTAAAAGGATAAAATGGGAATAATCTGGGCCAAAAAAAAAAGGACTGAAAACATATAATTGCAGATTCTGAAAAGCAAGATGTTTTCAAGGGAATTCAACGTTGGTGTCTTGGATTAGACAAACATATGAGTGAAGTCTTCAGTTCTGTTGTGAGCCTGTTCTTTTCTATGAAATATCATAGCGCTGCTAAGAACACCACTATCATGGCTGTGTCAACCAAGAGAAGGTTGGATTGAGTCTGCTGTGGAGATGGAAAGCTACAATGCTCTGAGAAGTCCTTGAGGCTTCCGGCCTTCAAGTGCAATGAAGTTTCAGCTCAGTGTATTTGCTAGTTGTTCATGTTACGCTTCTGTCAGGTGGCAATTCTCGGCTGTAAACCCTGTCCGTGCCAGCTGGAGCTTCAGACTACATCCCAAAGCAGGTACAAGTCTGGAATTACCACTTAAGGTTTAACTATGCTTTTAAAGTTTAATGTGAAAGCAGAAGGACCAAAAAAAATCAATTTAGGCTAAGTTTTGTTCCTGAAGTACTGCCTTTTGAATTGCCCAAGCAATTGTGTTTTCTGTGTCTGCCTCTCTTTCCTTTTCTCATCTTTGCAAAACACTCCCTTTCCGGTTTTGCAGCTGACCTAACATGTCCATTAGAGTGAGAAGAAGGTGAGTACACAGAAGAAAATGCAGTCCCAGGTGAGATGTGGGAGGAGAAAGGGGGAGAAGAGACAGCGAGAGAAAGAGGGGCAGGCTTTGAAACCACATGGCTGCATCATATAGCACTGAACAAATTGCCATTTGTTTTGGCCTGGGAACTTTTGAACTTTTGAAATATGGGCATGTGGTCTCCATAGCATGTGTTTGAGTCTAATGTGAGAGATTGTGTAGGTTCCTGCATATAATGTGCAGCAAACCCAACACGTGTGTGTCTTGGCCATCCAGATGAAGCATGTGCAGGAGGTGATAAGCAGTGTCTCATTTTCTCTGTGCATGTTCTACATAGAAGAATGCATGTACACGGAGCTTCTGGTTGTCTAACACCCCATCAAAGGCAGCATTGAGAGTAGCCCAACACTGAGGGAGAGAGGAGAAAAAAGCTTGGTCCCATGAAGGTGCTGGATATCCTACACTTGAACTTGCTACTAAATCTGTGCCCACTGCATTGTTCCAGCCTGAGGCCCTCACACTTCCATGTAGAAATCAACTGTCTTATACCAGGCTAGACCTTGTAAATCAAGTCCTGTATTTTCAAAGCGTTTCATCATTGGAAACTCTCCATGAAAAATGCTTGTTTCAGCCACCTTAGTGTTATATTGTTTCAATAAAGGACTTGCTATGATTTTTTTTTTTTAAGACTAAAAAAAAAAAAGTACAAAGAAAATTAATTTTAGAATGTCTAAGAAGGCTTAAATGAATGAAGTTGCACTTGGAAGAAATCAGAGTAAAGGTATTTGGGAATTTGCCTTAAAAATAATCTGTGAACCCTGCAGCGGGATATGTATTCTAGGTACTATAAACTGTCAAAATCCTGCCAACACCTCAGCACGCTTCTGTCCCTTGCATGGTCCACACAGTCAGTAGGAAGGGTTGTCTAGGGCTTTGCTGAACCCATGCGGCTCAGTCAGATCATGGGTCATGTCAAGAGCTAAGAGATACCTTCAGAACTAATCACAGAACATTTCTGTCTATTGCATAAACTACCTAAAGGAAAAGGCTTGAGTCTATAAATGCTACTGTAACACCAATCAGTAACAATAATAATAAAAGCAAGTCTTTTATAAGTAATGAGTATGTAAGAGCAAGGACTTAAAATGAAAATCAGTAGGCAAACTCAACTACAACAGACTCTGCCAGATGCATGCTATAATTTACACTCCCCAGGATTTGTTTACGTATTTATCAACTTATGTTGACACTTAAGAAAATATATATACACTGAAACGTGCAAATATACATGTATTCATTTAGAACTACAAGGGGGATTTTCATTATGTAGAATAGCCAAGAGAGTCACATGCTGGCAATCAAACTCTAAAACCCTGGCTACTGCAGAACTATACAGGAAAATGACATCTGTAGAATCATGAGGAGCTGGAATTTTCTTCTAAGTTATCTCTGTAAGAAAAAAAAAAAACTGTGGACACAGTGAGATCATTGTTGTTTAGAATCTAGGATTTTTCACATCTGGGTTTTGTTGCTGTAGTTCTGAAATTAAATGAAATTCAGAAATAAAACCTCTTTCTGGAAATAAAAAAAAAAAACAAAAAATATTTTGCGAAAGCCAAGTAGATCTGCACTTCCAGATTGTCGAAAGAGACAGTGCCTAGCTTTCTGGTTAATTATTGGTTTTGCGGTATCACTAATGTGTTACACTGAAGATCTGCTGAAGTGGAGACTTAAGCAGGCCAAGGATGTGGGATGTTCACAGCCCATGAGGTGTGCAGCCAGGAAGCCAATGGTTCTTGAAATAAGTATGGTTTTGCCTTAAGCTATAAGCCGGTTTCTGTTACGCAAATCTGNTCTGTTACGCAAATCTGGCAGAGTTAAGATAAAGCTTGCATACTTTCATTCCTCTGTGCTCTCTGAAAATGAAGAAATAATTGGATGGAAGTAGATTTTAATCTATTACCACTCGAAGAGTACCAGGATTTATGCTTGTGTTTGTTTTACAGTGAGTTCATACCATTTGTCAGCTTTCTTCCTGACCATAAATTCTTTTTAGAAGAAAATATATTGCAGGATTTGTTCTGAGCCTCAAAATGCTGGCTGTGAATAGACCATAACAGTTCAGACCTGGCCCTGCGGCATCCTGCTTCTACCACCTTCTATTTTTGGATTTTCAGATTTTCCATAATATCAGTGGTAAACATTTTACTGCACAATATTCCAAAGAAGCAGCAGCAGCATTTCCTCCAAAGGAAGAAGGCATCTTATGCCATGTATTACTTCTATCTAGAGGTCTATAAAACCTGCTGCTTTATTCAGGAAAACAGTTATCTATTTATCAATAGGTTGCATAGGCCATTTTACATTATTGAGGGTTGAATATGTGGGTCTTTGAACTTTGGCTTTTGAAATGCTGAGGGGAGAAAAAGTTCAAAAAACCAGAATTCACATGGAGATCAGATAATGTTGATGTGCCATAGACACAATCCATTTGCACTTAAGAGCACAGGTGGTAACGATATGAATGGTAGCTTGTTTTTCAGTTGGTACTTAAGGAAGGGATGCTATGCAGCTCCTAATGCACTGAAATTTTAGTTTTGGTTAAAGCCACTAGTTATTGCAATGTTATGACTAGT
>VYZM01008030.1:1742-16241 GCA_013398915.1 Dromas ardeola
AAACGTATGGCTAACAAGTACAGAACACAAAGCCACTTAAAATTATTTTAAAATATACATTCCTCTGACCCAGCAGTAAAGTCTGAACTCAGTTCGGTTAAGAGCTTTACAAGGAATTTGCTGCCACTAGCAGTTCAGTCTCAAGTATCCCCAGAAGTTATCATCCTCATTCAATATATTAACCATTTATAACATCTCATGACAAATGGGTAACTTCTAATTTATAAATTAATATACAAGGTCTCTGTTAAGGGTAAAACTGCCTGCTATTTGGGTAACTTCTCCTTAAACATCTTAAGGGACCTAAAATGCTGAGGAGTGCTATTATATATATTGTTGCTGTTGCCATGTACTTACATTTGCAAAATAGCATCACAAATAGCACATTTCATAATAGACTAAAACAAGAGTTACAAACGTTCTGTCAGAAACTACTACTACTGGGAAAAAAAAAAAAAGGAAAAAAGAGACTTTTGGCTCTTTCAACACAAAATGTTCCTTTTTACTTTTCCCTGAAGAGAACACCTTTCATCTTTCAGGGAAAAATTGTAAGCTACCAGCAGATACTATGATTTCCAAATGATAACTGTGATTTCATTGCTAAAGCAGTCATTTCTTGCACCACTGAGACATACATGTCTCTGGCAGTAGAACAGAGTAAGTATGACAGAACATCATGCATGACAAATTAGTTCCTAATTAGGAAATTTCATTAAGGCTAGGTTTAAATATCCAGTCTCATGACTGGTAGACCAACTGGCCAGCTGCCTTTTGCAAAGAGCTTCGTTCCATGGAACTGAAAAATCAGTAGGGTTTCTCAATGGCTTTTACAGATGTATGTACAGAAACAAAGTACAGCGGTTGAAAAGGGTTAGGCTGTGAGCAAGATCTAACTGACTGGGCTTAACTGAGTAAATTTTACACTTTGTTATCCATTGTACTTTTTAAATCATTATATTGTAATCCCATCATTATAATACTAAGAGCAAGCACCTGGGGGCTAAAATTAAGAAGTTGAAAGTTTGGTTTGTGAAGATGTGGTTGATTTGGTGCATTATAATTGGTGCATTATTTCTTCTGAAAGCAGTGAGCTGTTAAACACAGTAGCCAGAGGTACGTAGGAGTAATTCTTGTTCCCTGCTGTCAGAGATCATGGTCTTAAGGCTTATTTTTTCCTTAATACAAAATTGACAGATTTAGTGTTTATCAGGGAATGTTGTTTTTCCCAGCTTTATATATAGCGTACAACTTGCTTTCTTGGAACACAAAGCAGTGTATTGTATGGAAACTATAGGTAGCAGCGTATACAGCTAAGAACCTCTTCCTATTATCATCCTCATATTTGTTGGCATCACATCAATCTTTAGCCCCTTTTGTAAGATTTTTATAACAACAGGGGCTCAAAACCTGACTGCCACGTTACTAATGATGTCAGCCAACATCTGGGAAATTAACACTGTAAATAATATTGTGATACAACATTTTATAAGGGAACTTCTTCATAGCAGAGATCACTACAGCATGCAGACCGTTGTATTAATCTACATCTGGCATTACGCTAATGGCAAAGGACCACATGGTATGGTGACATGTAGGACTGGAGTGTTCTGTCAGCCATCATAGCTATTAATGAACAGGTTTTTCTCAGAGAGATCTCAAAACTATGGACTAAGACTAGATTGTCATTGACATGATCATCAGGGCATTCATCATTCAGTCTACTGGGTTTTCCTATGAAGCACCCCAAATGTGTAAAAGAGCACAGCTGAGCTCTGAACATTTGCAGTGTAAGCAATAAGGTTAAGAGAAAGCAAATGGGGCCAAGTCAAAAAGTGAGATACTTAGTTTAGAAGTGCTGGGTCAACATGTTTTTTGAGCCAAGCAGAATAGACACGTAACAATACTAATGAAAATACTAATGTAAATATACGGAAATAGGGATTTTATCCTGGATTTTAAGTGTCAGAATGCAAAGCATAAAATAAAAAACGTGACAGGAACATTTGCACAGAAAATTAGTACAGAACGACACAGTCATCAGGCTGGAATCATATAAATATTTCAGGTGATTCAGCAGAATCAACCTCTAACCTAAGAGCAGTGAGACAAGTCAGATTATCTGAGGATGTTAAAATGCACTTCCATGGCTGCTTGAGAAAACAGATCGGCAAATATATTTTGCAGATGAAAGAGGCCAGAGAGAGAGACAGAGTGCTGAATCATAAAGCATTTTAATAATTTAAGATACTGATGTGGATGACAACTGATCTAAAAGTAAGAGGAGCGCACATTTCTAGAGACAGAGGACTACTCTCTGCATTGCATACTAAAGGCAATTAAAGGGCAATTAAAGACTCAATTTTGGAAAAAGATGCCAATACAGGCTAACAACACTGGAGCTGGCCCATGCAAGACCATTGTAACTGGCATATCATTTAATAAAAACCTATTAGGAAAGTTAGTCTTTTTCCTTTTTTAAATTTAAGACAAATTTTAAAGAAATATAGGTTCTGCTAATGGAATTTTATACAGACACTCAATATCCACAAAATAGAAAACTTCCAAAAGATTTAAAATATATTCCAAATGCACCTCCCAACAACATCCATGCTGGGCTATTCCTTATTCAGAATCCCAAATAGTTTGCAGAAATGCTTAAAGACACAGAAGCCAAAATAAAATAAACCTAATTTATTCCTATAATAGATGTGCCTGAATAAGGAGGCAAAGCTAAGCCATAGATAACTCAATTTCCCTTCAGAGTTTTTAAAATAATCAGGTTTTTCCTGCAGATCTTTCCAAACCTTTACTTTATGATGTCTTCCAGATTTGTGCAGTCAATGTATGCCTTTGGCACAGCCTTACTTTTTATCCTGAATAGTAATAAAACTATAAACTAATCTTGGTCCAATGACTGATCTTTGAGGAACCTCTCCAGTAACTGTTCGATAATTTTTCTCATTAATAGAAAAACTTACTTTTCCTCCCTAAATAAGAATTTTTCTCAGTCGGTGTGACTTACTATAATTTTCCCTTATAGAATACCTATTGTACAGTTTTTGTGCTAATACTAATGTTCCCAGTTGTAACAGATTTGCGAGGGCATTAAATTGTTAAGGGAAGTTTATATTAAAGATAATTTTGGTGGAAATATTTTTCAAGACACCTGTGTCTATCTTTAGATTACTACTTTATTTTTTTTAAGGAAAGTTTGCCTAATAGATTTTTTACATCAAAATGGAAGACCAAGAGGCCAAATTCAGTCTTCAGTTTAGATATGCCTATTGTTCATTTACAGCTTCCATGAACTGCATAAAGTAATGTAACAACAGCTCTGTCAGACATCTACAGGCCCATGTGGAGTTCACACTCAGCCTGGGTTGTCAAACATCCAGAAATGCTGGACAGATGGCCAAAGTCTGAGCAGAAAAAAAGGACATAAAGCCACTTTTACATACCATCTATACTTGGCAATCACAGGCCTCAGTTAACCCCATCTCAGAACCACCTATGTGAAGAATCCAAAACACAGAAGATCCGTGGATTCTAATTCATTCCAAATGGATTACAAATGTCATGTACTGTGACCAGTTCGCACAGGTACTTTCAAGTGCCACTTCCTGTCTCTCAAAAAGAGGTTGAAAACTGCCTTGCAGTATGTCTCAAGAGCCAGACGGTAGTGCCAGAAGGGAGCGCAACTGGTAACGCAGAGACATATGCACTTCTGTAGTCTTCGACCCCTTGAGATATTTCTCAGAAGTAGGATAGGAAAAGCTCTGCAGGTTGTTGGGAGACATTTGCATGCCACAGGCCCACATTTTACTACTCCTACTACTTCATAGATTCAGTTCTCTCAGCTGTCAGCGAGGGATCTCTCACAAGCACTAAAACTTTAAAGAAGATTAAATGCTATGTTAAAATTACTTTTCTGGCAGTCAGCTCTGGATGGGAGGATTCTTCTATTATCTGAAGTGCTGGGTGCAAATGATTACCTTTAAGTCATTTTTATAAAGGGTTTCAGCCTAAACACATTTAACAACCAGGCAGAAGTCTGATAAAATACATCATTCAGCTAAATGACTGCACTTTTAGTTTTAAACACTGTCTTAGCGTGTTACTAAATATTCATTTTTACAGCTTTAAAGTGACTTGCAACTTTAAAAAAAAAAAAGAAAAAAAAGTCTGATTTATCCTTCCTTCAGAACTGTAAAATATGCATTGAACCATTATCCCAAGTGTTTCCTGCTTCTGTTTACGAATGAAACCTCTTGACAGTCTTGATTAGAAAGTGTCACTTAGAACTCTTTCATCTGGTAATATAGCAATGACACATTTGACACATTATGAAATGCCAGAATATAAACTTAAATGATGATACTTTTTTCTGTGAAAAAAATTGTAAACTTTACCATGCCAACTAAATCTAATTCTACCTAATAAATTACAGAAATATAAAATACTTTCAGTTTTAAAAATGTTGGATTAAAAAAAGGAGTATGGAAGAAGTCCCCCAAACAGCCTTTGTCATCTTATATTTGTCCTTCATATCATGTCTTCAGTCTGATCTTCTAAATATTAAGTTTAACCGTCTTTGTAATTGTTTTTTAATATACTTTGCTTTAATTTGTATTTTTGCTTATTTATTCTATATTTTGCTTTGTTGTAATGATTTTCATTACTCATGGAAGTTAACTGCAGTATAATTACCAGGCACATAACTGAGGCCCTGTCTAAGCAGTTTTGCACTCATTTTAGTTATATATGAAGCACTTCCCCTCCCCCCCTTTTATTTTAAAAAAAGGCATAATTATAGTACTAGGTAGTAGCATTAGTAAAAAAGTAATTTATAACATGAAAGCTTAAATCCGGTCAAACATTCAGAGAGATTTGCTTTTGTGAATACACTAAAATATATTCTGGTGAATACTCCGAAAGGAAAAGCACTAAAGAAAATTCTGTTTTCCAAAAAAGACCAAAAAAAAAAAAACAATTAAAAAAAAGAGTTTCTTCTCCAAATAAGTAACAGTACAAATAAGTCCTAGCATAAAGCAGTGACATGGGTGGGGATAGTTCCACCCTCCAAGTAACAATTTTTTCACCTTTTTTCATTTTTTAAACCTTTTTAAAGATTTCAAAGTAAAGGAGACTTTTCAGATCTATCTCCCTGACAAAAATCAATAAATTACCCGCCTTTGCACATATTTTTATTTAATGGCCCCCTAAAATTTCAACAGTTGCTTACATTAACATTTTTATCATGGGTATTTCCTAGGTCATTTGTAATTATTAATTATGATAATACTTCCTTCCCTCACAGGGATGTTGCAAGAATAGGCACATTACAGATGGTAAGATATACAAGTGTTAATATATAGGGAATGTACGTACTGGCTCAAGCTTCCTGGTGAAGTTTATCAGAAAAATAAAAAAAAGGAAAGCTGAGAGCTTCAGAATTTCATAGGAACCATAAGCATATGCATAACACCTTAAGATTCTTTTAATTAAATTTTCAAGGCTTTCAAGTTCAAAACTTCATCTAGAAAAGCACATTCGTACATCTGTAGCAATTTCTAGGTAATGTTTGATTACAAAGGTTAGTTACCATCAGCACGCATACTCTAAACAGTCATTTAGAGCAGAAGAAGAAGTTGTTTGCTCAATAAACTTAACCATATGTCACATTTTCTGTTTCAACAAAATAGAGTCTTGGAAAGAAAACAAGAAGATTGCCCCTAGATGGTCTTCCATACCTGTTTCCATGTGCACCTTGCTTAGATATCAATGAAAACCTTTGGAAGGCGAGTAACGGCCATTAATGTTAATCATCCCATTACGCCAATAACTCAATCTGGCAGTCTCAGGCTCTACATGACACATTTAAGTATACGAAAATAAAACCGTCCCTGATCTCCTCACTTCTCTGGTGGTTTCTTTCCACCTTTACACATTGCTTGCAGTACTGAGTCAGGAAAAAAAAACAACCAACATATATGTGATCTTATGGCAAACTGGACAGATACAGTCACGTGACTAAGAAATATTTCTGGTTTCTGCACTCTTTTTTGCCCCTAAATTAATTTTCAAGTCTGTCAGTCCACTGCCCAATCTGCTGAACCTCTGAAGCTACTCAGAAGACAGGGTAGTGTTGACATGAGGAGACCTCCACTTCTGGATTTAGATTATGGGTTGTTACAGGCTCATGCCATAAGGACACTTAAAAGAACAACAAAAAAATAGTTTTAACCTACCATATTATATTCAAGCCAGATCACTAGTAACTTCCCTAGTATTTTTTTAAAATGATGCTTATATCATTTTTCAGATAACTCAACATGGTCTGCAGAATTCATAAATTCAAAAAGAATAAGTATTAACGTTCTAATTCACAACAATCCTGAAAGACCAACATTATGCACAATGATGCAGACATTCGGCTGCTTGCCCTATGCCATACACAAAAGAAACTGGAAATAAAATCCTGACTGAAATAGCTAAGAGAAATTTCTCATTTTTGCAGAAAAATCTGTGTGCTAACCTCCTGCATAGAACGGCAGATTTTCTAGAACTATTTTTTTTTTTTCATTTTCTTGACAGGAAAAAGTTATTTTAGTTTGATGTGACCTAAAATGATTTATTTCAAGCCAGTTAAATTTAAAATTTCCCTATTCCACCAAGAATTGTAATTTAAGTCTATCCTCATGCCTAGGAGGCTCCCACAAAGGCCTTGCCATTGATTTAGTGGCTGGCTGTCAGAGCAGAGCCACCCCGCTCCTGTCCCCAGGCACCAGGTTGTGACCAGGGATATCCAGTGCCTCTCCTTCCTTGGTCCTCCAGCATCACAAGAGGGGAGGATTTCATTGAACGGACTCTCGAGATAACATTTGCCACTTTTAAAAGCAGTTCAGAGGCCATTTTGGCTGGGACCGGTGAAAGCATTAAGAAGCTCTAAAACATTTACCTGTTTTTGCCATTGCACCGAGCAGCCCAGGTGTCAGTCCTGGGGGTAAGAGTTAAGGTTGCAGAGCCAGAGCACCAGCTCCACACACAGGTAGCTAGCCTGAGGTCTGCATGCGCAGTTGTTGAGTTGGGAAGGCATTTTCATACTCAAAAGAGAGAAAAAATAACTAACTTTAAAAAGTCGATAGGGGAACTCTTGCCAACTCATTTTTAAGAGCAAAGGGAAAAGGGCATAATATGCTATGCTGCCTGTAACCTTTCTAGATTTCTAACTGTGGTCTCATTTATGCAAATTATAACAAGGTACATTTTGATTGTTAACAGGAACCAATTTATTTTGTGTTTTGGACTCGATCTGCACACAGTTTTGCGAAATCTTCCTATTGATCACCATGCCTGAGGTACAACCAAACTATTGTTTCTCGCTTGCGCTCGACAGCACCCCAGGTAAAAGCCCTGTATGCCTAGAAAGTGGCAGAATAAGAAAGCAAGTGAGAGCATTCCTCGCATTGCCCTCTATTTGCGAGTGAAGACAGATCATCCACTGGGTCTTATCGATTGGTCCCTGCCATAGGGACTCCAGGGTCCTCAGCAGTGTTTATGATATTTTACGCCACATTAACTGTTGAGATGATATGCTATGACAGATCTTTAAAAAAGTGTACCCCTGAGCTCTAAATTGTTCCAATTACGCCTTTAGCATAACAGTTGCCTACCAAGGGGCAGTGCTCAGTGCCTTAGGAAAAGAAGCAGAGATGGGGAGCCAATAATCTTCACATATGCTGACCTCCCTCTACCCTCACCCAGCAGAAGCCTGTCATTGCTTTCCTTCACTGTAGCTTTTCATAATCCTTAACATATGGCCTTTGTTTTGATAGGCATGAAATTACATCAAGGTCATTTTTAATAACTGTCAATAGCCCCAGAACAGCGGTCAGCTTTATTGACACCTTAGTTGAAGGGCTCAGAGAGCTGTAAGTAGTGCACAGACCCTGCTCGAGAAAGCTGATCCACTGGGAAACAGATTATTATTGATATTAGTAAATTAGTATTGATAGAAATTTGATGACTATCGTGCATCTGGATCCCTCCACAATACGCTAATGTCAACCAAACCCCACAGCTCCCTCTGTTTCAGACAGGCAATTTATTTGCATTCTCTACCTCTCTTTGTTGGAGGGTAGGAAAAGGGAATGGCAGGAAGAAGGGGAAAGAGAAAAGCATGCAGGACAACAGCAACTTATGCTTGCAGACACATATGAACTAGCTTCTGGGAAACAGAAGCTTCTTATGGAAGTATCAGTTTTCTCTTAATTGGAGAGCAAAATTCCCTCCCACACACATTCATTCATTCATTCATCCTCCCATTGTCTTGTTCCTGCCATTTCCCACTTTCCCAGCTCCATTTCCACACCTGCCTGGCTTGGCCTAACCAGAGGTAAACACGAAGTGTTACATCTGATATAGAAGATGTTAAGCATTTGCGAGATTTTTGCAATGATGTCTAATGTTGTCTATACGCTACTATGTCTATCTGCATTATGTAAAGCCATCAAACAAATTGTGCAAAGCACTGTGTACTTTGGTTCAGTTTGTTATGCTCACGTGTAGGGAAGACAGGAGAGTGAAGTTCACCATTAGTTTATGTCATTTTTCCACAATGATCATATGCCTGTGGTTGTTATGACATAACACATTGATTTTAATAAGCAAATATTTAGAGGCCAGCATGAGATCAAGCATGCCTCCAAATGTCAACAACACAGAAATGAAATAAGAACTCTGACAAACTTGGAAAGTCAGAGAGATAATGACAAAAAAAAATATGGAGAGCCTTACTTAAACCTGAGTAGCCTGAAATGCATTCTAACTCTGCATGAGGGACAATGAGTTCAGTATTCTCCATGTAAAGTGCAAGATGCAAATATAAGCTGCACAAGTTTAATTTTTATCCTCTTCTCTTGCTTTTGCATTTAAAAAATATATATGTCTCGGTTCTCAGGCTGGTTTTCACTCTCATCTGTGTTATTATTCAAAACCGTGTACAGCAGTTGAGGATCCTGTCTGACCACTCCACCTGTTTGACAGCTTCATTGTACCACGTTCACTTACTTCCAGGGAATGTTTCAGTCTCTTTCCTACTAGTAACCCACACGAGTTAGTTAATTTGAATGCTTTCCCCACTCTTGCCAGATATGGATAGGAACCCTTACCACACCACATAAAGGGATTTTCACAACAAAATCACCTCTTTTCTTTTTCCTAAATGGAAACAGATTGATATCTACTATACCAATAAACAGTAAAATGATACCAACATAAACATTCCTTGTTCCACTGATTAGTATTTCCCTTTATATCAGATATCAAAAGATTACAAATCATATGAATACCATAAAATCAGGTGTGCTACTAAACAGCCTAGTCCCAAAAGAAACCTGCAGCCAGACACTGCTGTGGAATAAAATGGAAGACAAATACATGTATGGGAGCAGGATTCACTCTGTTCTCTGTACACCCAATAGCTGCTGCTACTAGAAACAAACCAGGAAGTTTAAGAGAATTAAGGGAATTCAGAAACTATGTAAAGCCTAACGTAACAATGGGTATTTTTGACACTGAACAAAAACTTAAAATTGTGGTTAAAAAAAAAAAAAAGCAACCACAACTGGAATTTTACACAATTCTTTATAACAATTTCTTTAAGAAATCCCTCGCTGCCAACCCTGCTGGGAATTTTACTTTTCAACCATTTTCACTGAGCAAAAACCTGCCTTCTCACTCTTTGGCAAATCTTCCCAACAGCACCAATACCCTCAGAAATCAGTATTGTTCAGAGCTCGTTAACCTCATCATGACTTTAATATAGTATCATTAAACCTTGAAGACCACCATCAGCAGAGCAAAGGAGAGATAGATAAAACCTTGATCCTCATAACCACTCTTGAGCTGACTAAAACCAAGTTTTACTAGATTCCCTAATAAACTCAGTCCAAAGTATTTTCTGCATGCCAGTTACTGCAGTAGATATATATGAAACTTCTTTAGCTCTACTAACCCTAGCGCCCAGTGGGAGAAAGTAAAGACAGAAACTGGCCCTCTTCAGTGACACCCCATGAATGTACCAGTGTCAATAGGCACAGCCACAAAAACAAGAAATTGGTTTTATTACTTAAACATAAGGAAAAAAAACCCACAGCTTTATTACTGTGAAATTTATCAAGCACTAGAACAGGTCTCCCAGAGAAGTTGTAGAGTCTCCATCCTTGGAGATATGCAAAACCCAGCTGGACACAGCCTTAAGCAATCTACTGTGGTTGGCCCTGCTTTCAGCAGAAGATGTTGTACTGGGTGGTCTCCAGAGGTCCCTTCCCACCTCAGCTATTCTGTGCCCCGCCTCTGTCCAATTACTTTTCTCCTCACCAAGTGAACTTTCCACCCTACCCTCCATCTAATAGCTATGGTAATTTTTTTATTTCCAATTCTATAAACAGCATTAAACAGCTTCTCTCACTGCTCCTCCCAAGACAAAATTCCCAAGTTTCACACATTAAAACCAATTCAGATTCAAAATTCTTCTACAACAATTCACAGGTGGTCAAGTAACAAGATATCATTAAGGTAAAATGCTAATTTTAGTAGCACACGATTGCCTCACTGAAATGCTCATATGTATTTTGACATATGTAGGAAAAACAAACCACGGTGGCAGTATGTAAGCTAGGTGATCTTCACCTTCCTTCTCTACAGTTATAGACAGAGAGAAGCTGAATTTGCACATGAGGAATCCAAAGGCATCCAGATGTAATCCAAATACTGGGCAGGACCAAACTGAAAGTTAGTGTTTCCCAAGCACTCTCATTATGTCAGCTAGATTTGTTGCTTTATTCTGGAACAATGGACTCAAAAATGTTGCATGATTTATGCGTCCATATGTGACTAGGAAGCAGGTAGAAAAGGACAGCTTATTGTTTTAATTTAATTCTAAATAAAAATAATTATATTAAGAAGAATATTTTATTTTAAACTTGTTCTGAGTCAGTTATCTGTGTAAGTTCTTAAATGCTAAAGATGATGAGAAAAGCTTAGGAGGTTGGTTGGGGGGGGAGTTGGGGAGTTCTTTTGCTATTATTTCAGCTAAAGTCACAAACTTGTTTATAAGCGTAAGTATACCTAAATACAGTTCAGTACATTTCGCAGTGTATCAGAGGTTACATATTCACTTTCAGAAAACAACAAAACACTTTACAAACATCCATTTGATGTGAATTATCTTGGGAATCAGCTACAGCTGATTTGGGTACATAGCCTGTTAAGAATATAACAAGAGACCACGTTTCATATTTCCAGGAAGACAAACACTTATTTACGTGCAGCATATTACCGTCTGTCTTTATTGTATGCTATTTAGTGACAATTCTGCTTTGCCTGCTTCTGTATTTCTGTCTTGCCTTAGTAAGCTCTTAATGTCTGTCATAAATTAGTTTCGTATGGCTGAAAAATATATTCATGCTGTTAATGAGGATGACCTCACAGACAGCAGGAAACTGCTAGCACACTGTCTGGCTACACAAGGTATATACATTGGGCAGCCTTGTGTTTTCAAAATTGTTTTTATGTTACTTCAGTTTCAGCTTGTAAATGCATTTTTGAGCCTGATATGAATAACGTAACTATGCAATTAGGCAGAGTGAGCAGCACTAACATGTTGCTAGTCTAAATAAACAAAGCCTTACCTAGAAACAGGACTGGAAACAAGGTGACTTTCCTCACATGTGAGCACTCTCACCACCAGGCTGCACAATCACCTTTATTCAGTTACTCTTACAATCCTTTGCCAGAAGTTATGGGGGCATTTATAGGAAAATAAGAGCTTCAGATGGGAAGACTGAGAGGCCATTATCTTGGACCATCTTTCGAGTACTGGGATGAGTAAAACCAAGTGAAGTCTTGGTCAAGGAAGGTAAAGTCCACTCCTGGGAAGGGGAGTTCTTTGGTCCAAGGCCTTGTTTTCAATCAGGACACAAGAAGAGAAGAGCAGTATTGTTTGCCTTACAGAAAGTGAATGCTTTAACTTCTAGGCTAAAAGGGCAATAGCAGCCTCTCTAAATTAGCCATGCTATGAACAGCATCTAATTTCCCTTCAAAATTTAACCCAAAAACTAAAGCGGAAAAAAATCTTACAGAACTGTCTATTTCAGAATTTCAAAAACAACAATTATTGTTCTTCAATATGAAATTACTAATTCAATTCTGCAAATAGTTTCTTGTTTTTCTTTTTTCTTTTAAACAAGTAAACTATCTAGGGAAAAAGAATAAATGCCCAGTTTGAGTCATGAGACCTGCCAACTTCATATTAAAAATTCCACCTATAGCTTATTGCTGGGCTGCAGCCATTTGATAATATGCCAAATGACTTCTCAGCAAGCACTTGCAAAATATTGGAAATCTAGTGTGCTGGGACCACAGGCAAGACACAGAAATATTTATGAAGTGATACCACCCAGCAAGAAAACAGAACCAGTGCTTGTGAATCACAACTGAACAAACATCCATGGGGAAGACAGACAGGACACAAATAGGTCAGTAGCTGTAGATTCAAGATCTACTTGGCATAGGTTGGACTGTTATTTACTATGCTTTCACCGAATCCACTTTCCAGATATAAGCGATGCTTAGCCATTTGTATGGAGTAGGAGAGGTGAGGTGGAAATCCTATAATATGCAACACTTGTGAATCTGTAGAAAAACTGCAAACAAAATAAGCAGACAGCTTGCTTTGCCTTGGAGGAATGTAACACCCAAGTGTGAAAATTAATCTGAAAAGAAGAAAAAACAACCCTGTGAGCAGGGAACACTTCAATGGAACCCAAATCTAAGAGGCAAGCTGGAAATTAAATGTACCCATAACCACAGAAAAAAACAGTCTCGTAGCCTCAAATATTGAGTTAAAAAGGTCCCAAATATTATCCTAATAACCTATTGAATGATATAAAGTTCACTCCTCCCCCTGACTGATTTACAGCAATAGCTAAAAAGGAAAAGTCTGCAAGGTTGGGGAAAAAAAAAAAGTAAAGAAAAAAGAACCCCACAGAATAAATAGAAGTGATATAAGAACAGAACCTTCTCCAAATGTACAGCCAGAAGTGAAAACAAAGGTTGAAAACAGGACTATACATAAAAAATAGGAACACATCACTACCTAATCGCAACCCATTCTCCACTGCCAGTTCAGACGGTGTTTTGATAATATCTGTTCCCATCCCATTCCTCTTCTGCATGTGCAACAAATGATCTAGCAAAACCTTTATAAAGAAGAAAGGGGATTAGAAGACTACAAGCTATGTATTAGTTCAAATTATTAGGGGTGTTTGTTTTCCTTCTTCCCATACTCTCCACACATGAAGAATATTTCTCTTAAATAACTACCAATATGAACATGGGATATAGCAAGTTTGTATTGTATCTATTTTCAGATTTTCTAGAAAAATATTACCTTCAGGTATAGTAGTCTGTAGTCTCAGGCTGCAGTATATTTGCTAGCCTTAGAGAGCACTTTGGTAATAAAGTAAGTATCTTCTGAAATGCGTTAATTAAAAAGAAGAAGTGCCTCAAATTTTTTTAAGAGGGGTGGGGGCGTGGGAATGCATCATTTTGGGGGAATTTCATCCCTGTATATTATATAGAAAAGTAGCCATGGAATAGAATGTATTTCAAGACTTTTTCTTTAGGTAGGTGCTATTCAAGTTAAAAAAAAAAACAAACAAAACAACATAACACTCTAATACTGTGTTATTGTGACTTACGAGAACTTATTGCAAAACCGGAGGTCTATATAAAAATAACGCAAACCAAATACACCAAAACCCAGTGTTAATAATAAATATAAAATCTACATATCTAGGTCAAATTTTACCAAAGCCCTTAGCAATGTATATAGGATCAAAAAATATTTTATTACATATAATGCACACATGAGAAAAATCAAGTAACTTCTTCAGATTCTGGCAGCTACAAAAGCATCATGATACAGACACAGTGTTTTACCATTTACTTTATTGGTTAAAAACAACCACACATTATTTCTGCCTAATCTCACACTGTGTGAGAGATTTCCTCGTGTTTGAGGAACACGGTAAATAACTTAACACAGTTCCAAGTCACTCATTAAAATATAGTTCATATTCCAGCCACAAGCATGCCTTTGTCCACAGTGCAGTCATCCAGTTTAGCAAGATAGAAGCAAGCTTTATTATAGTTAGCTTGCTACCAGAAAATACGGTGCAACTTGCAGAACCTGCCCTAACAATAGCAGGCCATGGCTTGCATGGAGCCCGATACGTTATTATTGGTCACAGTTTAACCAGAAACTAACTAATTTACTCCTAGCTCAGTAAGCTAGCGTCAATCATCTGTGTCTGTACTGTAGGCATACTGTTACCCCAAATTTTTTGATGAATGCAAAATGTTTAATAAGAAAATCCCTGAAAGAAAAAAACCGTATCATCTCTTGTAAGAGAAAGGAAAAAAAAAACACAAAAA